>JACEEZ010000480.1:0-21498 GCA_016584305.1 Chionoecetes opilio
GCCCCCCCCCCATACCTGACCCGGTGCCCCCCCTCGGGGGGGGGGACACCGGACGGGTCCCAAAAAATTTATAAAAACCTTAAATGACCCTTATTATCGGAGTTTTTTTTCTGGGGGTCCATGGGTGGGCCATATTGTGAGTTGTTTTGGCCCAGTGTGCACTCTCCAGGTAAAAAATGTTTTTTTTATAAATATTTTTCCTTTAAATAGTACGGTGTCCCCCCACACCACCCAAAGGGGTGGTGATGGGGGGGGGAAGAGGGTAACGCGTGTGGGGAAAGGGGGTGGTGAAGGGGTGGGGTGATGGGAATGGTGAGGGGTGGGTGGGGGAAGATGGTTAACGGTGGGGGGGTAATGGTTGTAAATTTGGGGGGGAAATGGGAAACCGTGAGTGGAGAATTCCTTCCCTTTTTTTGATTCCTTTTTTCTTCCTCTCAGTTCCTTCGATCTTCATACCCCCATTTCTTCCTTCCCCTTACCCCTCCTTTCCTTCTCTCATATACCCTTCCTTCCCCTTCCCCCCTTTCCTTATCACCCATCATCCCCAAAAAGGGAATAAATTTCCCCCTCGTTTTGCACGGCGACGGGGGCAGGGGCCCCCGCTGCCCTAGGATCGCGCCGTCCTGAAATAAAAAATGGCGCCCAGTTAAATCCCCGAGTGCACCTGTGGGGGTACAAAAACCTTACTTAGAGGAAAAGGGGAAATAATGGGGGAGTTTTGTTCGGAGATGGGAAATTGGGGAAGAAGCAAAAAGAAAAATCACAGTTTTTGTACCGAGAAAATAAGAAGAAAAAAAAAGAAAAAAACAAAAAATAGAATAAGAAAAAACTAATTAAAGACCCAGCGCAGAAAAAACATCAGGGAGGGCCTTTTAAAAAGGGCCTGACTCCCGAATAAACCCTGAACTGACCTCTCGTAGAAGCTCTCTGCAGCCTCCACTGGGCGACTCCCAACTCAAGCTCAGCACAAGCTTGTTGGCGGGATTTGTCCACAGTGCGGCAGTGTTTTTTTTGTTAGGTGGAAGGCGAGCTAGGATGGACAGCCCCCCCAAAATAAAAACCACGGGAAACGGGTAAGCCATGCTAGCCCGTGTAACACCAGGTAATGGCAGGGCTGGAGGACCTGTAGAGGGGTTTGGAAAAAATAGAGCTTAGACAAAATACTCCCAAGAAACGGGGGTGGGGGGAGGGCGCAGCGGGTTTCAAGGTTCTACTGCAGTTTAAAGCTTTACAGGCACTAGTTATGGTACAATTCTAGAGTCCTTTTTCCCCCCTTATTAGTGGTTTTGGTTAAAATGGACAGGACTTGCCGTCTTTTCAGAACAGACTTTTTTTGGTATTTTCTAGTGTTTGTCCATACCCCCCCCTCCCCCACAAAAATTTGGGGACCTGGGGGGATGGGGTTTTTTGGCGGGGGTACAAAATCTCGTCGAAACCACATATTTTTTGATTGGGGTATTGAAAAAATGGTAAATTTTTTACGATGGACCAAATTTCCCCTACCCCTTGGGTAGCTATGTGGGAAAAAAATTCAAAATTTTTTAAATGCTATTGCAAGAGTATCAGTGGAAAGGCTTAAAAACAACTTTCCAATGACCAAAGGACCCTCCTGGGCCCAAAATAAGAAATTACATCAATGAAGTTCCCCTTTTTTGGGCATATTTTTTGTCTTAAAAAAAATAGGATTATTGTGACCGAAAAATTTTGGGCAGCATGAACACTCATGGTTAGTTAGGTTAGGTTGGTTGGTTTGGGGTTAGGTTGGTTAGGTAGGTTAGGTTTTTTAATCTTTGGGTTTTGGTAGGTTTCATTTTTTTTTTTTTTTTTTTTTTTTTTTTTTTTTTGCGCAAAATAAACTAGCACCATTAGAACAAGCACCTATTGTAGGCCAAGAAAAAGTTTGGCGTCTCTAAAAGAACGTGAAACTCTCCTCCATAATTACCAAAAAAAAAAAAACAGAACGAAAAACCGAAAAGAAAAAAAGTGCATTTACATCGATTACAGGTAGCCTGATAAATTGTTGCTATCGATAAAAAATATCAAATTCACTATAGACAAACAAATAAAAAAAGAAACTTATTTTTTTATTTCAAGATTTAAATTTTTCTCCCCTTTACAAAATTTACGAGCGTTTTGGCGACCTTCACGAAAAACATCTCCATTTCCCCCGGAAAGTCGTGATTTTAGAATGTTCCGAGAATTTTCGAAATTGTTTCTGCAACGGTTGAGGGTCAAAGTGTTACTACGTCATCAAAACATGTTAACTCGTGCAATCACAGGAAAAAAACACAAAAAACTGATTTCTTAGGGGGTTCACAAAACAAATTTTGGCTAAAAATTTTCCAAAATTTTGATGAAAAGAAAACGGGGGGGTGAGCTGAAAGTTGACAAAGTTGTCAAACGTGAAAACGAGGGAAAATGCACTACCTACAATTGGGAGCATGGTTTTTGTTTCCCCATTGTATTCTAAAAGACATTTTTTCTGAGCTTTCCCTCGCAATCAAAAGTTTTGGGAAAAAAGAACATTTTTGGTGGAGGAGAAAACGCTCCCTTTTTCACAAAATGCTCCCCCTTCCTTTCTTTGACCCGTATCCTTATGTTTCAGGCGCACCCTGGCTACCTTACCAAACCCAACCTGAACCTTACCTAACCTAAACCCAAACCCACCAAAAAAAAACCTAACCAAACTAACCCCAACCAACCAAAAAAACCCAACCAAAACCCAACCTAACCTAACCTTTCCTCCAACTGGGTCCAAAATAAAAAGTTTAATAAACTACCCAAAAAAAAGGGGTGCAGGTCACAAGAAAAGGAAGAGGGAGGGATTTTTTGTGATTACAAGTCACTTTGGGCCCCTAGTCACTCCGGGGCCCCCCTCACTCGGCCCCCACCCTGGTCACTCCGGCTACCCCCCTGGGCCTCTGGCCGCCAAAAAAATTGAACTTATGTTTGGGGGAAAAAGAAAATGTATTTCTTATTCTGCAAAGCTGCCACACAAACCCAAAACCATTTCTTTAATTGGCTATAGAAAAAAAAGTAAATGGGGTTCACTTATTAATTTTTTACGTACCGTAATAACCTAAAGTCGCCCGGGGCAACGTTTTTTTTGTGTACAGACTGTGGGGCGTTCTACTTACATTTCACATCCATGATTTCGGAAAATTTTTGAAGGGGGTATCGGAAGGTCTGGTCATTTTTTGGGTTTTTTCTGTTCATAGTATGGCTTAAATGAAAAAATTACAAAAATATCTACAAAGTGGCACCAACAGTCAATCGCCATCTAGTGTTTATTTACTGAGTGTCGTACCGCTGTCGTCGTCGCCCGAAAAAAAAAACCTCGTAGCGAAGTTGTAAACCGTCTATACTTGCAGATACAAAGCATAAAACAGCGCTGAAACAGGGTAGATTATACAGTCATGATATAAACTACTGTGTATCATCTTCAGTGGCACATAAAAATCAGTAGTGATGCTATAATTCAAAATATTTGGCGGCTGGCGACATGACTGCAGGTGGCGACTTTACTGTTATCTACGGTAGTGTTTAGTGTCCTCCCGCTGTCGTCGTCGTCCGAAAAAAAATGAGTAGTGAAATTTGAAACCGTAAATACTTGCAGCTACAAAGCATACACAACGCTGAAACAGGGTTATTATATTTTTATAATTTTTTTTTTAGCATACGCATAAGCATCAAGCTCAAGCATACGTTTTTTTTAAATATCTAGATTAATATTGAAAATGTACACTTCATGGGCTCGAACACGCAGACACGTACACTCAGCTCTGGGAGGCCGCAGTGACTAGGGTTGAACCTCTTGAGAGGCCGGAGTGACTGGGGCCGGAGAAACTAGGGGCCGGAGTGACCGGGGCCGGAAGAACTAGGGGCCGGAGTGACTTGTTCCCTTCTGTATACAAGGAGACGTATTCCTCCTCCCACCTAAAATGTTCTATATCTCCGAAACTATTGATTTGCGACGGAAAGCTCAAAGATAAAATGTCTCTTAGAATACAATAAGGTAATAAAAAACCATGCTCCCAATTGTGTAGGGAAGTTTGGTCCTGTCGTAAAATAATACCGAAAAAACTCCCTAGATCTAGGGAAAATACATTGGATTTCTTTAGTAAAATTCTAGTGTTTGCCCAGACTCTCCCACTTCCCCCAGACAAGTTTGGGGACCTGTGGGAATGCGGGGTTTTCGGGTGGGGAACAAATATTGCGTCGGAAACACGTAATTTAAGAGTTGTGTAGGGGGTAAAATTCCCTAGATCTAGGGTAATTTCCTTATATCTAGAGAAATATGCCTAACCAAAATTAACCTAACCTAGCGGGGGGCTTGACCCACCGATAACCTGACCTAACCTAACCTAACCTAATCAAATCTAACCTAACCTAACCTAACCTACCCAAATATAACCAAATCTAACCTAACCTCCTAGTGGGGGGTTGGGGGGGTTCTCGTCACTTCAGTCATCATTCTGTGAGGATCGTCAGGTTCACAAGTCTCTGGACTCAGAAGAAATCCAATTAATGTTCCCTGGATCCAGGCAATTTTTATAACTTCCATAACTCAAAAAGTACGTGGATGCGACGCATATTTTGTATACCCCAGTCATATATCCTGCTTTCAATCCGCAGGCCCCCAAGCTTGTTTTGTGGGAGAGGGGGAGTATGGACAAACACTAGAATAATACCATCTCTTCTGAGTCCAGGGCAGGGATGCTCGAAAATCCCTGTTAAGGGACAACTTACGAGTGTATGGCTACAATAACCTTACGAGGGTGGGCTGAGGGAGATGCTCGTACCGACCTCCACTCCCGTACGAGTTATCGGGGCCTCTGGGTTGGGAATATTAGGATATTCTAGGGATTTGTTTGTGGGGGAAATTCTGCTGACCATCACAGAGCAGCGCCTGCCGCATGAACGCGACTTATCTAGCCCAATCATCATGGGCCCTCGAGCTGTCAGGGAGCCACGATAAATAAATTTAAAGACTTCAAAGGCCGCTAGTTTTGCCTAAGAATCGTCCCTTTTCGGAAATCGTTACCGCCGGACGCTTATTTAACCTAAATAACTCCTACAAAAACGTGACACAAACCTATCATAACCTTACCTAAGCTAAACCAGACCTCAACATAACTTAGCACAAACCTAACAACTATGTTGACTAAGATCGGACATTTGCCGAAATAGGGCCCATTTTAGCACAAACTCCGCAGAATGTTTACGATAATACATAGCCGCCATATTAGCCTTTCAGCGATAATATTCTCCTGCTGAATACTACGAGAACTTACCCAGGATCCCAGGGTATTCCCTTGATAGGTTTCGATGATAGGTATACCTTATCATAGTTCGATCCTGGCGTGCCCGAATTGTACTATAGGCCACTGCTGGCCACTCCGTACCTCCCTGCCGTAATTCGTGGCGCGGCGGTCCTCTGTTATAGTGGATGAGAACTTGCGCGTTCGCTCTTTAAGGTGCATACAAGACACACCTCACTCTTGAGACACGAGGGGTGACACTTGTGTGCAAGGATCGTATAACTTTAGTAATAACCCTTGCTGTGTGTGTACGTGCGTTTGTACGTCAGACATTTGATACAGTTTCATTTCAGTTCAGTTTGTTGATACCACCACCTACCCCACCGCATCATTATAGCCGTACGGCCAAACTTTGTATATGAACTATAACGTTTTGATTCAGATGGGAGTCCGACCGATATATATATTTAAATATTTGGTTTGCCCTAATATGAATTTATTACAAGTATAAGGTATTGTATGTTAATATGATATATATGGATTCAATGACGCAATAAACCATCACAATTTCAAACCGAGCCAAGCATTGAATGGCTCTATAATACACAATAACTAAAATATAGTGATACAAACTTGTAATTTATTGTTTTGTTGATGTCTTGTCGCTTCAAATTTCAACTCCCTTAGGAGTTAAAGGGTGCTCCTAGCACCCCTTAGCCTCGCGGCTCCACGTAGCGCGTGAGAAAACGGTTTGAGCATCTCCCGTAGTGGCGCTACGAGGTAAAAGTCCCCTAGGGTAATACTTACGGTCCCGTAACTCTTTCGAGCATCTCCCCCCAGAGACGTGTGAACCTGACGATCCTCACAGAATGATGACCGAAGTGTCGAGAACACCTCGCTAGGAGGTTAGGTTAGATTTGTTTAGGTTAGGGTAGGTTAGATTTGGTTAGGTTAGGGTAGGTTAGCTTTGGTTAGGTTAGGTTATAGCTGGGTCAAGCCTCCCGCTAGGTTAGGTTAATTTTGGTTAGGCATATTTCTCTAGATATAAGGAAATATACCGTATTACCATGATGTACCACTACTTATTATGGGGAAAGACAACAAAAGGAACTCAATTAATAAGGTATTTTAATACTATCATAACCATGAATATGTACAACCTACAAAGAGAAGACTACGACGATGAAAAAATTTCGAGTTGTTTTGGGCGAAATTGATATTCCAGGTGCTATATTTCCGTGCTCGCTGACAACATAGAGAAGACCTGAGGTGATGGTTGATGTGCAAAGGCTTCTAAACCAGGAAAACAGTCACAGCAGAGTCTCATTAAGAAGTAAGCAAGTGGTAGGGACATATTACGTACCTACCAGTTGCTTACCTTTTAACGAGGCTCTGTTATGACTCTTTTTTCTTGGTTTAGAAGCCTCTGCACATCAGCCATTACCTCAGGTCTTCTCTATAGTGTTCTCAGCGAGAACAGAGCACAGTAATATAGCACCTGGAATATCAATTTTGCGCAAAATAACTCAAAATTTTTCCATCGTCGTAGTTTTCCCTTCGTAGGTCCACCCGCGGCGACCCCGCCTTATCCCCACAATGCACCGATGTAAACAAACCATGACGTAGTTATGGGTAGGGTCCATTGGACGTGCTGGGTGAATGCAGGGACCACCAACCCCGTAGATAAAGCTGAAAGACCGTAAGTACCTATAGGTTAGGGCTATGGAGTTTAAATGTCCCGTCTCCAAACGATTTACCTAAAAAAGTGATAAGTAGTGGAAGTGAAATAAAACGTAAACAAGGATAAACAAAATGGCGGATCAGCTGAGGCCAGCTGATCCGCCATTCCACGGCTTCAACAGCAATGAAAAGGACATATTGGGACTGAAAACGAACCAGAGAAGAGTTGTAATGTTAGAAAATATTGTGCACGAATTAATGGATAAACTTGAGAAGATGGGAAAGAAAGTGTACGTTTTGGAAAAAGATAATTCTATTTTGAAAAATAGAGTGGACGAACTAAACGGAAAGCAGGACGATGAAAAGGTTGAGCAAATGCATGCTGGAATGTACTCTGTCCACAAGAAATGGGAAATGACACAAGAGGAAATGAAAGATGAAAGAAAAACATGGAAGATAGAACAGGAAAAAGAACACGACAACTTACGACAGATAATAGAAGATCAAGAAAATGAAAAAAAAATCTGACCCAACAAGTAGTGAAAGTAATCCACCAAAAGGAGAATCTAGTAAGAGATACGGTGGACAGAAAGAAATGTGTCATCATTTATGGTTTGAAGGAGAAAGTGCTGCCCAAGAAAAACTTGAGAGAAGAGGAAGAAAAGAAAGTGTCAAAAGAAATATTTAAAGTAGTAGAAGAAAATACGGAGTTAGAAGAAGAAATAGAAGAAATACACAGGTTAGGAAAATATGCGGAGGGAGAGGCCCGCCCCTTGAAAGTTATGTTTAGGTCACACAATACGGCACTAGATATATTGTCTAAGGCATGGAAACTGGCAAAGACAGAAGAATATAAGAAAATATGGATAAGAAAAGCTATGAATGAGGAAGAAAGAGCCAGTCTGAATGTACTGTTTAAAGAAGCCAAAGCAAAAAACGAACTGAGGACGGAAGAGGAAAAACAGAAATTCTATTGGAGAGTTTTAGACCAAAAACTGAAGAAGTGGTATCTAAAAGAGAAAGAGTAAGAGAAGACAGTCCAAAGGAAAATGAAATAGGATGGCAGGTATCGTATACAAATATAAATGGACTAGAGTCAACATTAACAGAAATAAACGATTACCTGAGAGCCAAGAAACCAGACATATTGGGTCTAGTAGAAACGAAGCTGAGTGATTCTGAGGATGTGCCAGTTGGGGAGGGTCAATATAATGTATGGAGGAGAAGCAGAAACCAGAAAAAGGGAGGTGGTGTAATGGTGTTAACAAGGAAGGATGTGGTAGTAGGAAATGTGGAGAAAGGAGAAGGAATGGCCGAGGTGCGAGGTGTTGAAGGTAGAGTTGGTGATGAAAAAAGGAAGAATAAGAGACTTAGTAATCATATACGTTCCGTTCCACCTAAGACAAATTCCTGGGGGAGAGAAGAGTACGGAGACATGATAAGAGACACAAGCAAATGTTTGAAGAATATGATGGAAAATAGTGAGAACATAATTTTGATGGGAGATTTTAACTGCAAAGAAGTTTGGTGGGAAGACTGGTATACTGAAGGAGGAGAAGACTCATGGGGTGGTATATTGTTGTATTTGGTAATGAATAACATCATGACTCAGTGGATTAAAGAGAACACAAGATTCAGAGGTAGCGAAGAACCATCAAGACTAGACCTACTATTGATGAAAGAACTGGAAGTAATTAGTAAAGTGAATTATCAGTGCCCACTTGGAAAGAGCGACCATGTACTTATTGAATTTGAAATAAATGATAGCTAAAAGGAGGGGAGAAAAGAAGAACATAAGAAAGGAAGATACAATTATGGAAAAGCAGACTTTGACGGATTAAGAACATTCTTCGGAGAGACAGACTGGAGTAATTTCCATGCAGCAACGAGTACCCAGAAAAAATGGGACGAGTTCATCCGAATTTACACCGAAGGAATAAATAGTTATGTTCCAAGGATAGTTATCAGAGAAAAGAAAAAAAATGAATGGTTTAACAGAAAATGTGAATTAGCAAGACTAGAAAGAGAAAAAACCTGGAATAGTTGGAGGAAAAAGGTGGCAGCAACCTTTGGGAGAAGTACAAAACAACTAGAAATGAATATGTAAGAATCCGAAGAGAAGAAGAAAGTAACTATGAGAGGAATATAATAGAAAAATGTAAGAATGAACCGAAACTTTTCTATAGATATATTAATGGAAAAATGAAAAACAAGGAAGGAATAGATAAGCTGAAGGTAGAAGGCATAGTGTATGAAGATGCATTACAACAGGCCGAGGTGATGAATAAGTGCTTACAGACTGTATTTACAAGAGAAAGTGAATTTAAAACGAAAAATATAATAGCAAAAGAAAATATAATGGAAGACATAAAAGTAGACGTAATAGAAGTAAAAAGGCTAATGGAAAGTCAAGATGTGAGAAAAGCCCCGGGTCCAGATGGAGTGTCCAACTGGATAATGAAAGAGTGCAGTAACCAACTAGCAGGAAAATTACATAGTGTAATTGAGAGTTCACTCAAGGAGAGCAGAGTCCCGCTTGATTGGAAAAGAGCAAATATTGTGCCAATTCACAAAGGAGGTGACAAAGAAGAACCACTAAATTACAGGCCAGTATCATTAACAAGTGTACTGGCAAAAATGTGTGAAAAAATTGTGAAGGACAGATGGTTGAAATATTTGGAAGAGACAAACACACTTGCAGGTGGCCAGTTTGGTTTTAGAGGAGGAATGTCATGTACAACAAATTTATTGAGCTTTTACTCGAGAGTGATCGATGTGACACAGGAAAGAGAAGGGTGGGTCGATTGCATTTACTTGGACCTAAAGAAGGCATTTGACAAGGTACCTCACAAGAGACTGCTCTGGAAGCTAGAACATGTAGGAGGATTGAAGGGTGGTTTGCTGAAGTGGATGGAAGACTTTTTGAGCAACAGAGAGATGAGAACAGTAATAAAAGATCAAAAGTCAGAATGGTGCAGTGTGATAAGTGGAGTTCCTCAAGGATCAGTATTGGCCCCAGTGATGTTCTTGGTCTATGTAAATGATAGTGCCGACCGGGGTAATTTGGTCAACGGACCGGTTCTATTCGGACCGCCATTTTTGCTTTGGTGTTTGTTTCAATATAAATAAGAGTGTAACAGTTTTGAATATCCCATGTAGTAAAACAACCATTTTAACATTTCTAGTATTAATATGAATATAAATATCGATATGTAACTGAACCCAGGAACCAAAATAGAAAATGAGTAAAATGACAGCAAAAAAAAGTTGCGGCAAAGTTTGTTTACAAAATCAGATGATTTGGCGAACTTTCATGGGATTCAAATACGAGACGGAGCACATTCTTGTAAATAAGCGTATATATAGTGTTTTTCCTCTACTTTAACATGAAAATATCAAAAATGCTCTATCTTGTCTCATTTTCGTATGATCAATGCTCAGTTTGGGTCCGTATTTACCCCGGTGACAAAAACACTCACGGGGTAAATTGGACCCAGTGTAATGTACCCCTCACGGCATATCACGGTGAGGATTAACTGCTTATTTGCACTTGTTTCTTTTGTTTCAGGTTGTTGAATGCTAATATGGAATTAGTTTAAGGGTGCCGGTATATAAATTAAGGGTAAATTTTTACTCAAGGACCAGAATTCTCTACACAATTGGGAGAATGATTTCTGTTTACCTTAATGGATACGGTAAATGTGCAGTTTCAACCAATACTTCCTATAAACCTATACTCTCCTGACATAACTGGGGGGCTATGCCCACCCATACCTCCCTGCTAGTTAACTGACATAACTGGGGGGCTATGCCCACCCATACCTCCCTGCTAGTTAACTAACCTAACATGGGCATTGATTACGTAACCTAACGGTATTATTTTACATTAGGACCGAAATTCCCTACACAATGGGCCCCAGACATAACTACGTCACGGTTTGTTTACATCGGTGCATTGTGGGGATAAGGCGGGGTCGCCGCGGGTGGACCTACGAAGGGAAAACTACGGCGATGGAAGAATTTAGAGTTATTTTGCGCGAAATTGATATTCCAGGTGCTATATTACTGTGCTCTGTTCTCGCTGACAACACTATAGAGAAGACCTGAGGTAATGGCTGATGTGCAGAGGCTTCTAAACCAAGAAAACAGAGTCATAACAGAGCCTCGTCAAAAGGTAAGCAACTGGTAGGTACGTAATGTGTCCCTACCACTTGCTTACTTCTTAATGAGACTCTGCTGTGACTTTTTCCTGGTTTAGAAGCCTTCGCACATCAACCATCACCTCAGGTCTTCTCTATGTTGTCAGCGAGCACGGAAATATAGCACCTGGAATATCAATTTTGCCCAAAACAACTCAATTTTTTTTCATCGTCGTAATCTTCTCTTTGTAAGCTGTACATATTCATGGTTATGATAGTATTAAAATGCCTTATTAATTGAGTTCCTTTTGTTGTCTTTTCATAATAAGTAGTGCTACATCATGGTTTAAGTGTTACTTGACGAGCCAATGAATACTCTTGAGTCTATACCAACATCACCAACCTTTGATTTATCTTATTACTCCATCCATAAACAAGTTGCATAACCACGGTGACATTACCCATCCTTGCCTCATGGTACCTGCTGCATGGTACTGTCGTCTACCGATATTTTTGTCCCTGCAAAAATCGGGAAAACTCGCCGACAGTAATGGTTAGGTTGGTATCCGGTCATTTCGCCCACATGCCATTTCGCCACACCATTGAGTCCTTTCGCCCACAGGTAATTTCGCCCACACTATGGAGCCTATAGGAGCTAGGAGGTTAGGTTATATTTGTTTAGTGTGTCGAGAACCCCCAACCCCCCGCTAGGAGGTTAGGTTAGATTTGTTTAGGTTAGGTTAGGGTAGGTTAGATTTGGGTAGTTTAGGTTAGATTTGGTTAGGTTAGGTTAGATTAGATTTGGTTAGGTTAGGATAGGTTAGATTTGGTTAGGTTAGGTTAGCTTAGGTTAGATTTGGTTAGGTTAGCATATCGGTGGGTCAAGCCCCCTGCTAGGGTAGGTTAATTTTGGTTAGGCTAGGTTTATTTTGGTTAGGCAATTTTCGTCATTTCGCCCACAAGACATTTCGTCCACATGTAAGTCAATTCGCCCACATATAAGAGTCAATTCGCCCACTCTAAAGTCAATTCGCCCACACGATCCATGTCACGGAGTCATGTATTATATCTTCCTCTGGCAGAAATGGAATGAACCACCAGTAACCTTGGGCGAAATGACGGTAAATTTCTAGTGTTTGCCCATACTCTCCCACTTCCCCCAAACAAGTTTGGGGACCTGTGGGAATGCGGGGTTTTCGGGTGGGGAACAAATTATGCGTCGGAAACACGTAATTAAAGAGTTGTGTAGGGGGGGTAAAATTCCCTAGATCTAGGGTAATTTCCTTATATCTAGAGAAAATTGCCTAACCAAAATAAACCTAACCTAACCAAAATTAACCTACCCTAGCAGGGGGCTTGACCCACCGATATGCTAACCTAACCAAATCTAACCTAAGCTAACCTAACCTAACCAAATCTAACCTATCCTAACCTAACCAAATCTAATCTAACCTAACCTAACCAAATCTAACCTAAACTACCCAAATCTAACCTACCCTAACCTAACCTAAACAAATCTAACCTAACCTCCTAGCGGGGGGTTGGGGGTTCTCGACACACTAAACAAATATAACCTAACCTCCTAGCTCCTATAGGCTCCATAGTGTGGGCGAAATTACCTGTGGGCGAAAGGACTCAATGGTGTGGCGAAATGGCATGTGGGCGAAATGACCGGATACCAACCTAACCATTACTGTCGGCGAGTTTTCCCGATTTTTGCAGGGACAAAAATATCGGTAGACGACAGTACCATGCAGCAGGTACCATGAGGCAAGGATGGGTAATGTCACCGTGGTTATGCAACTTGTTTATGGATGGAGTAATAAGATAAATCAAAGGTTGGTGATGTTGGTATAGACTCAAGAGTATTCATTGGCTCGTCAAGTAACACTTAAACCATGATGTAGCACTACTTATTATGAAAAGACAACAAAAGGAACTCAATTAATAAGGCATTTTAATACTATCATAACCATGAATATGTACAGCTTACAAAGAGAAGACTACGACGATGAAAAAAAATTGAGTTATTTTGGGCGAAATTGATATTCCAGGTGCTATATTTCCGTGCTCGCTGACAACATAGAGAAGACCTGAGGTGATGGTTGATGTGCGAAGGCTTCTAAACCAGGAAAAAGTCACAGCAGAGTCTCATTAAGAAGTAAGCAAGTGGTAGGGACACATTACGTACCTACCAGTTGCTTACCTTTTGACGAGGCTCTGTTATGACTCTGTTTTCTTGGTTTAGAAGCCTCTGCACATCAGCCATTACCTCAGGTCTTCTCTATAGTGTTGTCAGCGAGAACAGAGCACAGTAATATAGCACCTGGAATATCAATTTCGCGCAAAATAACTCTAAATTCTTCCATCGCCGTAGTTTTCCCTTCGTAGGTCCACCCGCGGCGACCCCGCCTTATCCCCACAATGCACCGATGTAAACAAACCGTGACGTAGTTATGGGTAGGGTCCATTGGGAGTGTGGTTCTGTTTACCTTATTTAATTCTAGGAAACATTTTCTCTATTGAGTTTCCGTCGCAAATCATTACTTTAGAAGATAATGACATGTTCATAGGGAGGCGAGAGCCAAGTGTTTACGTGCGCCTGACTCTTCTTCCTCTTGTGACCTGCATCGCCTCTGTTCTTCCCTTGCCGCGGACACTTTTTTAATGCAGATTTGACATTAGTTTGGAGGTTAAAGCGTGTGTTAGGTTAGGTTAATGAGTCAAAAGGTGGGGTTAGGTTAATTTTCATATCTCCTATACACTCGGATCTCCTTCCTATTAAAAACATCTTATATCTCCGAAAGAAGTGCCTTGTGACGGAAGCTCATAGAGAGAATGTTTCCTAGAATCCAATAAGGTAAACAGAAACCATACTCCCAATTGTGTAGGGAATTCTGGCCCTAGTGTAAAGTATTACTAAATTAAGTAACAATGCTTAGAAATTATAAAAGAAAAACTAGCATAGACCTAGAAAAAGAAGAAAGACTAGGAACTCAAAGACTGGAACCCAAACGTGTGCGTGTTGATCATATTTTCCGCCTAACCAGAGAATATGAAGAACAGCTCACAGAATGTTTGATAGTGTCCATGGGCATGGTATGACATGTTGTTTAAGTTTTTGGAGGTTTGTCAAATTTTTAAGATTTTTTTTTTTTTATATATATATATGACCAATTTACCCCAGAGTTAGGTCCGATTTACCCCATTTAGTGTAACAATGCGGTCCGCACTTCGCAGTGTTTTGATAACAGAGCTATAATGGAAATTTGTTCAAACTTTAATGACATATAGGTAGTGACCCTCCTATGATTGTATTAACTTTTTGTTTGTTTATTTCAATAGATATGGAAACTAGATCAAAGTTTGTCAAAACCAGGACCAAATTACCCCGGTCGGCACTATGGCAGAAGGAGTAAACAGTTACAGTAAAAGCCTTATAACTGGGCACGATAGGGGCTCTGGCCCTTGCCGAGTTATTCAATGTGCCGAGTTATGCAATGTCCTCCTCTGATATGGGTAAAAAAAAAAAAAAAAAAAAAAAAAAAAAATATTGTCAAAGCATAAAAACTACACTTACCAGTGAACGGGTAGCATGTGCTGGATTTGATATCAAACTCAGCACAAATAGCACGCATGGACGCACTTGCATCCATCCTTGCCAGCACTTTCACCTTTTCCTGCAGGCTCAGGCTCTTCAATTCCATTCCCTTCCTGCTGGAGACACCCTTGCGTGATGGAGCTGACATCTTGATATACAGTACTGTATGATGTAATTCCAAAACACGTAAAATAGGTGGCAAAGTAAAGCAAAGGTCTGGTACCAGCGCGTAGGCTGAGCCGTGTTTTTGTCGTCCAAGCACCGTCTTGGATTACGAATCCCAATCCAATAACACTTGCTGAAATGTGTGTTATACTACTCTGTGATATTGTTTGCAATGTTTTGCATTGATTATTATTTCGGCTCCTACCAAGCTTGTTGTGTTTTTTAAGCAGAAATCAATCCCTTTTTTAATTTAGACAAAAAACGGAATTCGTATCCAAGACGGTGCTTGGACGACATAAACACGGCTCAGCAGCTGACAGCCTACACGCTGGTTCCTGACCTTTGCTTTACTTTGCCACCTATTTTACGTGTTTTGGGATTACATCATACAGTACTGTATTTCAAGATGTCAGCTCCATCACGCAAGGGTGTCTCCAGCAGGAAGGGAGACTTCAATGAAATTGAAGAGCCTGAGCCTGCAGGAAAGGTCAAAAGGACAAAAACACTACTTTATGCGACTAAGGCTTTGCCGAGTGTAAGCAAAGAGATGCAGTTATAACAGCAATATGCTGAGATACATTATTTTTTGCCGACTTTCTGTTTACATGTTCACACAAGAGGTTGTGAGGGCATGATATACCGAGTGAAAACCAAGCGATGCAATCTAGGGGAGGCGGTAGCAGAGTGGTTAGCGTCACCGAGTGGCGTTCTCGAAAACCCGAGTTCGATCCCGAGTGAGACCCATAAATCCACTTGAAATCTTTCTGCACCATCGAGTGGCCTAAGAACACCCACATGCCCTGTCCATTAACTCTACCTTCGACTGTGAGTGCCTGGGAGGACACAGGGGGCGGCATGAGGCTCTAATTACAGGTGTCACTATAAGAATCCTGCCTGCGCCACCACTGGCGAGGGCCAACCATCACAGCCCTCGAGTGAGCCTCCAGGGCCTACCATCCCACCCCTGGAGCTCACTGCCTACACGCGCTATAGGCATAGATGTAAAAAAAAAAAAAAAAAAAAAAAAAAAAAAAAAAAAAAAAAAAAAAACTTTGTCTTTGCCTTGCCGAGTTATATCAAATTCCGAGTTATACAGTGCCGAGTTATAAGGGTTTTACTGTATATGAGTTTATTCGCTGATGATGCTAAATTACTAAGAAAAGTAGAAAGTAAAGAGGACTGTGAGGATTTACTAAAGGATCTAGATAAGATTTTCAGATGGAGTCAACTATGGGAAATGGAGCTTAATGCCAAAAAGTGTAAAGTGATGGAAATGGGCAGTAGCAAAAAGAGACAGAGAGGAAAGTATTCGATGGGAAACGAATGGATAATCAAAACAAAGGTCGAAAAAGATCTGGGAGTATGGATTAAGGACAATTTGTCACCAGAGAAGCATATAAACAAGATCACAGGAGATGAATGAGAATATAAAAGTTGCTGAGGAATATAAGAATGGCATTCAAATATCTGGATGAAGAAATGATCAAGAAATTGATAACATCTCTGATTCGACCAAGGTTGGAATATGCGGCAGTGATTTGGTCACCACACAAAAAGAAGGATACAGTAAAAGCCTTATAACTGGGCACGATAGGGGCACTGGCCCTTGCCGAGTTATGCAATGTCCTCCTCTAATATGGGTAAAAAAAAAAAAAAAAAAAAAAAAAGTTAATACAGTACTGCAGAAGCATAGATACTACACTTACCAGTGAACGTGTAGCAGCAGGCCTGTACTCGTAATCCAAGGAGAGGGGAGCCTTGTTGTAACATGTAGAAGATGTTAGGGGGACTCCGTCGCATTTTAACACTGGTATCACTTTAATCACTTTATAGTCACAACTCTGTACTGTATTGTATACAGTACTGTACCTGTACAACTTAATTTTACATCACTTAAGCACTTAATTACTGCAACACTATACTTGTACCTTAAACTGAAACAGGCCTTAATCACTAATGTACAGAATAATTTTTTATGTCACTCGGGGTCAGTGCTGCTGTCGAAAATGTGAGTTGGCAGATCAGGGGAGATACTGCTCAGGAAGCTGCAACCAGACTCACTACTTGTAGAGGGCTGAGGCTCCCTGGCGTGTGGCTTTGGTTTGAAGAAGGCTGAAATTTTCGTTTGTTTCTGACTTGTACACTGTCTCTTGATAACAGCATTTCTTATGTCTCTCATAGGTGAGTAGAATGTATCAAATTGGCGTTTTCGAAGACCCGAGTTCGATCCCGAGTGAGACCCATAAATCCACTTGAAATCTCTCTGCACCGTCGTTTTTTTATTTATTTTTTTTTTTTTTTTATTTTTTTTTTTTTTTTTTATACATTTGTACCTATAGCGCCTGTAGGCAGTGGTGACCCAGGGCTCGGATGGCAGGCCCTGGAGGCACACTTGAGGGCTGTGATGGCTGGCCCTCGCGCAGATGGTGGCACAGGCAGGATTCTTATAGTGACGCGTGTGATTAGAGGCTCATGCCGCCCCCTGTGTCCTCCCAGGCACTCACAATCGAAGGTAGAGTTGATGGGCAGGGCATGTGGGTGTTCTTAGGCCACTCGACGGTGCAGAAAGGTTTTGGTTTTCTTCGGGGATCGAACTCGGGTCACCGAGAACGCCAGTCGGAGTGGCCTAAGAACACCCACATGCCCTGTCCATTAACTCTACCTTTGACTGTGAGTGCATGGGAGGACACAGGGGACGGCATGAGCCTCTAATCACAGGCGTCACTATAACAATCCTGCCTGCGCCACCACGGGCGAGGGCCAACCATCACAAGTTCACTGCCTACACGCGCTATAGGCAATAGGTGGGGAGAAAAAAAAAAAAAAAGAAAAAAAAAAAAGCACCTTTGTCTTTGCCATGCCGAGTTATATCAAATTCCGAGTTATACAGTGCCGAGTTATAAGGCTTTTACTGTATAAGGAAGATTGAGAGAATACAAAGAGCAGCCACAAAAATGGCTCCAAGCCTGAGAGATTTACCATATGAAGAAAGACTTTCAAGACTAAAACTCCCAACACTTGAGAAAAGAAGAGAAAGGGGAGATTTTATAGCAGTGTATAGAGCATCAATGGGTCTGGAAAACATTGATAGAAATTATCTGTTTGTGTGGGACGACATAAGTACAAGAGGTCATGAGAAGAAATTGAAAAGGACAACATGTAAGAGGGATATAAAAAAATACAGCTTCCCGTATAGAAGCCTAGAAGCCTGGAACAACCTTGATGCAAAAGTGATTCATGCAAGAAGTATTCAGGACTTCAAAGGCAAACTGGATAATAGTAGATTTGGAGACGGGACAGTACGAGCATAGCTCTTTTCCTGTATGTTACAACTAGCTAAATACAACTAGGTAAATACACACACACGCACACACACACACACACACACACACACACAAAAACAACCTCACCCGACTAAATAAGCATATTTACAGTGTTTTCAATACCCGAGTTTCGCGCTACGCCTCCGGAAGAAAGCAAGCATGAAACTCGGGATGGTAGTGTGTGTATTTTTCCTCCTTGCTACGACATACATCTTTTCAAGAGAGGAGTAACAAGACACCTCCTGAACTAAATTGGCCTGCCTCCCTTTTTATATTCCCATGCTCTCTCCTTTATAGGGACTGGCAAGTTAGCGGGTTTTTTTTTTTTTTTTTTTGCCTTGGCCAGTCCTTTTTGACGTAAAAAAAAGAAAGAAAAAAAAAAAAAGTTAATTTTGTGGGGCGGGTAGCAATTTTTTTGTGGTTTTTGAACTGGTGATCATCTCTGTTACCTAACCCCCGTGAATGTCAAGGAACAACTGTCTAGATACAGGAGAACCTCATTTAACCGGCATTCAAAACAACGGCACTAATCGACCCAGGCATTTTTTTTTTTGTTTTTTGTTTTTTTTGTTTTTTTGTCACCCCTCTTTTTAATTTTATTCTCTTACTGTCTTCCTTACAGGGACTGGTAACTAAACGGGCTTTGTGTTACCCATTTTTGTTGTGCCCTTGGCCAGTTCCTTGTGATGGAAAAGCCAGTCAGGGTGGCAAGGCTGGTAGAGACGTGAGCTCGCAATGTGCAGCGTCCCTGTGCATTCGGTCAGCGGTTCGAGTCTGCCTAGTTCGTGCTGACGTGGCGGCGCTTTGTATAGTCAATAACCTTGTAGTTGGTACTTGCAAAATGTCTAGATAGGATGAAAATCTTATCTTATCTTGTGATGTAAAAAATAAATAAAAAAATAAATAAAATAAAAATATGATTGGGATTTTGAGCGCTTCCATAAGAGTAACTCTCAAAACAACGGCAAAATGAGTTATCCGGCATGCGCTCCCCCCCGAGGGTGCCGGATAAACCAGGTGTTCCTGTACATAAGTAATGTGGTATTATTCTTTTCAGGAATATCAAGATCAGGGAGAGTGCGCAAGAAATCTTCAAAACTGACAGACTTTGAATCTCCAGATGAAATTGACACAAGGTTCAAGCGCAGGACTGACAGACCACCGAAAGTGGTGGCGCCCAAGGCCTTGGTGAGTAACAGTTGGGTTGTAATGATAACAGTGGCAGTAGCAGTGGTCATGATGGGTTGTAATGATAACAGTGGAAGTAGCAGTGGTCATGATGGGTTGTAATGGTAACAGTGGAAGTAGCAGTGGTCATGATGGGTTGTAATGGTAACAGTGGCAGTAGCAGTGGTCCCTGATGGGTTGTTTAATTTGGGAACAGTGGCAGTAGCGTGGTTCATGATGGGGTTTTAATGATAACAGTGGCAGTAGCAGTGGGCATGATGGGTTGTAATGATAAACAGTGGAAGTAGCAGTGGTCCCTGATGGGTTTAATGGTAACAGTGGCAGTAGCAGTGGTCATGAGGGTTGTAATGGTAACAGTGGCAGTAGCAGTGTTCATGATGGGTTGTAATGGTAACAGTGGCAGTAGCAGGGTCATGATGGGTTGTAATGGTAAGTGGCAGTAGCAGTGTCATGATGGGTTGTAGTGATAACAGTGGCAGTAGCAGTGGTCATGATGGGTTGTAATGATAACAGTGGAAGTAGCAGTGGTCATGGGTGGGTTGTAATGATAACAGTGGCAGTAGCAGTGGTCATGATGGGTTGTAGTGATAACAGTGGCAGTAGCAGTGGTCATGATGGGGTTTTAGTGATAACAGTGGCAGTAGCAGTGGTCATGATGGGTTGTAATGATAACAGTGGCAGTAGCAGTGGTCATGATGGTTGTAGGTGATAACAGTGGCAGTAGGGAGTGGTCATGATGGTTGTAATGGAACATGGCAGTAGCAGTGGTCATGATGGGTTGTAATGGTAACAGGGGGAAATAGCAGTGGTCATGATGGGTTGTAATGGTAACAGTGGCAGTAGCAGTGGTCATGAGGGTTGTAATGGTGGCAGTAGCAGTGGTCATGATGGGTTGTAATGGTAACAGGGGAAGTAGCAGTGGTCATGATGGGTTGTAATGATAACAGTGGCAGTAGCAGTGGTCATGATGGGTTGTAATGGTAACAGTGGAAGTAGCAAAGGTCATGATGGGTTGTAATGGTAACAGTGGAAGTAGCAGTGGTCATGATGGGTTGTAATGGTAACAGTGGAAGTAGCAGTGGTCATGATGGGTTGTAATGATAACAGTGGCAGTAGCAGTGGTCATGATGGGTTGTAATGATAACAGTGGCAGTAGCAGTGGTCATGATGGGTTGTAATGGTAACAGTGGCAGTAGCAGTGGTCATGATGGGTTGTAATGATAACAGTGGAAGTAGCAGTGGTCATGATGGGTTGTAATGGTAACAATGGAAGTAGCAGTGGTCATGATGGGTTGTAATGGTAACAATGGAAGTAGCAGTGGTCATGATGGGTGTACTTGTGACCTCTGTAGGGCCACTTGTCACCAGGATTTTTTTTTTATTTATTTATTTATTACTATTTTTTTTTTACATCACAAAGGTCTGGCCAAGGGCAGGACAAAAAGGTAACAACAGGCCGGCATAGTTGTCAGTGCCTGTAAAGGTAACAACAGGCTGGCATAGTTGGCAGTCCCTGTAAAGGTAACAACAGGCCGGCATAGTTGGCAGTGCCTGTAAAGGTAACAACAGGCAGGCATATTGGGGAGTCCCTGTTTAAAAGGTAACAACAGGCAGGCATAGTTGGCAGTGCCTGTAAAGGTAACAACAGGCAGGCATAGTTGGCAGTCCCTGTAAAGGTAACAACAGGCCGGCATAGTTGGCAGTGCCTGTAAAGGTAACAACAGGCAGGCATAGTTGGCAGTCCCTGTAAAGGTAACAACAGGCCGGCATAGTTGGCAGTCCCTGTAAAGGTAACAACAGGCAGGCATAGTTGCAGTCCCTGTAAAGGTAACAACAGGCAGGCATAGTTGTCAGTGCCTGTAAAGGTAACAACAGGCAGGCATAGTTGTCAGTGCCTGTAAAGGTAACAACAGGCAGGCATAGTTGGCAGTCCCTGTAAAGGTAACAACAGGCTGGCATAGTTGTCAGTGCCTGTATAGGTAACAACAGGCAGGCATAGTTGTCAGTGCCTGTATAGGTAACAAAGGCTGCTAGTTGTCAGTGCCTGTAAAGGAACAACAGGCTGGCATAGTTGTCAGTGCCTGTAAAGGTTAAAAAACAGGCAGGCATAGTTGTCAGTGCCTGTAAGGTAACAACGGGAA
>JACEEZ010000480.1:22276-56722 GCA_016584305.1 Chionoecetes opilio
TAAAAACCTCGGTGGCATCTCTTCTCGTGAATCACTTAGTTCCTGTTGGTTGAGTTGGACGCCCTAATGAACAACTTTTAAAAAATGCATGGTAGAATCATAACGTAGGAGTGGATAGGGCTTTGAGTTAGACTTAGAAGATCATTAATAAATAATAAAAAGAGAGTGGGTGATAGGAAAAGAGCCCTGGGGAACACCACTATTGATAGACTTTGGTAGAGGATTAGATGAGATGAACAGTGACCGTCTAGGGTTGCTGCAAAAGCATGGCTTGAAAGGAAACTTAAAGTAATCGTCCAGACCATTTCATCATTCCTGATTTGATGCAGTTAGAGTATAGCCATTATCGAGTGTATCAGCAATATGTTGTCACTTTTTGCATCCAGTCAGCCTTTTTTGAATAATCCGCAATAAAAGATCTGTAAATTCCCCGAGCTTCGAAAACGCTGCTGCAACTGCAAAACGATGCCAACACAGCTCGGTGACGTCACCCCAGGCGCTTCCTCCCTCCCACGCTCATAGAAATACACGTAAACCTAGGGAATAAACATAGAACTTGAAGAATTTTGGGTGTTTCTTATTTTTGTTTTTTGCAATATGGTATACACATGCATCCTTGATGGGTGCAGCAAGAAAGCTGTGCCTTTCCAGAGAAGTTTGCACACATATCAGACCAATAGGCGAGAAATGTGTAAAATATGTTGGTGCGTCGGACGGACATTGGTGCGTTGGGGTGAAGGTAGGGAAACGGGGGTGGGCGTTGGTGGTGGGGGAAGGGGTGGGTTAGGGTGCCCCTTATTTGATGGGAATTTTGATTTTTCGGAATTTTACCCGGGACGGGCGGTCAAAGTGTTCCATTTGCTCGAAGAACAACGTATGTAGAGATCTGTCTAGAAATATTAATATTTAGGTGTCGCGCAATGAGGTTGAAGTTTATTATTTTCTGTAAGAATTGGACATTTTCTATGTGCCGATATAGGTCATTTTCAAAACTATTTGTCACTAACAGATTTGAATGTTACATTATTTGAGGTAATAAATGTAGCTGTAAGCACGATTCATTTCACAGCGTTGATTCTAGGTCCCCCTCTCCTCGAGTACTAGCCCCTCTAGTGGGGGTCTCATGGGCCCCCATCTCCCACTCATTGTCGCCTAGTTCACAGTCCCTGTGGACTTTTGGGCGTCGGGTATTTCCTCCGGTGTTCCTCCACGACTTGGAGGAGGAACTGCCTCTGCTCCTCGTTCTTGGTGAGGGCCAGGTTGAAGTCCTGCATCAGGGCGACGCCTCTCTCAGCGAAGTCGTTCACAGTGCGCAGTTCCTTGACGCAGGCGGCGGCGGCGGCGGCGGTGTATCACGGATTGTCGGGCCACGCCGTTGGGTCGACTACCAGAAGATCCGCATCCAACCGAAGGATCTCGAAGAAGGACGGCGTGACAGACGTCACGAAACTTGCAACAGTTTTCTTTGCCAGATCAGTGGCTGTAAGCTCGACTGTTGCTCGTTGAGGAGAGTCGTCGGAGCCCTCTTCCTCCTCCAGAGCTCTCAACATCTTCCCTTCGTCTCAATGCCAGATGATCGTCGAAAACAAAAGAGAAAACTCTCCTCTCGCTCAAGTACCAAGATGCGCCCGAAGACCGTCCCCGTCGCCAGGGGCCATCCCCCTTGGGGTAGGACACCAACATCTTGACAGTTGGGGGTCTCGTCGGGCGAGAATGCAGAACAGCCGGGGTGTATTCAAAGGGGGGTCTGGAGTGATCTGTGTTGAGCATAGTACACTGACCCCAAAATTTAACTGTGTTAAACAGTAATGCAAATACTAAGAAAATAGGGAGTTTAAGAGAAAACATAGCTGGGGCAACAGATGCAATTGTTGCTGCAAGATGGCCTTTCAGATGAAACATCACCCACCCCCCGCTCTGCTCTCCTTTTGTAAAACTCTGATATCTCAGGTCGTGCTTCCCTGGGTATTTCCTGGGCGACCCCTCCGCGCACCCACCATGGTCATTACCGCTCAGACTCCTCCCCGCCCCCATGAAAAAGAAAAACTCCCCCTTTTTAGATGTCGCCTTAACCCGCATTCGACTCGGGCCACACAAGTTGACACAACAGTTGGAAGGGATGATAAAAAGGGAGACAAAAAGGGTGAGGGAATTTTTGCGGGAAATGAGTATTGTTGATAAATAATAGTGAAACAAAAAGCTGTTAAAAGTTTTATTTGAAGGATGTAGGGTGAGAGGAGGGTGGAATTTTGGGGAGTCTGTCTATACACAAAAGGATGGAAAAGGGCGTCTTAGTTTTGTAATTTATTTGACACGAGTCATTGTACAACTGAGGACAAGAGGTGCGCGGGCGTTTGTTCTGTGTCCTTTGGCTGACTAAATTTCCCTGGCGGGGTGTTGCTTTTGTCGGCGAGGAAAAGTCGGGTCAGCGTCGGTCACCCTCTAACCCTGGTCCCAGATAGGGGGGTGGCCTAAGCATCGGTGTGTCTGTGCGTGTGTGTGTTAGCGCCGCTACAGTGGTAACAAGGGGGGATAGGGACAGCATAGTTGTCCCACCTCCCCCAATCCTCACCCCGGTCCTCTAGGGGATAAGGAACTGTAGAAAGAGTGCTGAAAAAGGCTGCAATGGTACTTGTAAGGGGACAAAAGTTTTCCACACGGTACCCCAAGACCAAGACCATCACTCGCCAACCGCCCCGCCTAAAGGCCGAATCCACCATCCATTGGTACCGGCACCTCTCATCCATCTTTTAGAATTTCTTACATTCAACAAATAGACGTGTTACACTAAAGGGGTGGCCCCCCGTCACGGCTCCAATACTCACCGTCCTGTCACTAAGGGTTTCTGGGGAAGAATATTTCACGTAATGAACGCCCCTGCTGATAATTGTCGTTTTCTCAAGGTTTATGTACCCAAAAAACAGTGTCTTTTAGATTTCAACTCCCCTTCTTCATCCAAAGCAGTGCTATCAAATTTAAATTTCTTCAACCTATCCTCTGAGGGGACCATTCTGCATAGAGGGGGAGCAGGAACTGCCCAAATGCGGAACCGTGACAATAGTGTAAAACAAAGGGAAAAAGCTGACGGGAAAGCTGCCCCGTGATTTCAGATGGAACCCCGCCTTCACCTGCACCTTTTCCCAAGAAGAATAATCAACCCTCAGACTGTGTGATTTTATAGGGTAAAAAGGGGGAAATATCTTTATCCCGACAACGGTGCCCTTTAACAATTACAACTAACAACAAGGTAAGATGGGTTAACCCTTAATGTTACCTAAAATCTTCGTAAAATTTTTTTATTGGGGCACCCCGATTTCCGGGCAAAAACTTAGTCCTCCTGAATGTTTTGATGTGTTTTGTATTAATCGGGTCTCATTTTTTCAGAAACAATGTTTGTTTTTCCTTTTTTGTGTGTGGGGGGGGGGGGGGGCAACCCTTTTCCCTCCGGTCCCCCCGCAAACATCGCTACACTTCACACTGCCCTATTATGGGTCTTCTCGTTTTTTCTCTATATCTTCTTTTACTAAACCAAACCCCACCTCTAACCTAAACCCAATTTATTTAAACCTAACTTAACTTTCTGGTGAAGTAACGTAGATTTTCGGGACTACGTGTAATGCCATTTTTTTCAATTGCCCTGGGGGAAATGGGGGTCAAAATACTCAAAATGAAGAAAGCTACACATGGTGTAGGTAAGTTCTAGGACTTTTAAAGCCCACTACCCAAAAAAATACCAAAATTATACTGCAAATTTTCCCCAAATTCTAAACACACACAGAAAAGCAACAAAAGGGAAACCCCAACTTAAATCTAAGCTTATGTCATGGTGATAAAATTAAATATCAATTCTAGGGCATCCCGCAATATATTATACAGTTTTGGTTACCCTGTCATTCCCTTTTTCATTTTAACTATATAAAATTTTTCATTCCATTCACTGCCTGTGAATTTGTATTTAGGTACATGCAGTAAATTTTTTGCTTTCCCCCACAAATCCTTTTTTTTTTTTTAAAAATTTTATAAATTTACAAAATTTATTTTTTTTTTCCCCCAATAACACCAAAATTTTTTTTTTTCCAAAAATCCTTAAAAATAAAATAGGGGGGTGTCTTATGCGGAGGTGGGGTCTTTGCGCCGGCAAAAACGTATATATTTTAATCTTTACCAAAGACTACTGTATACTGGACTTGGGTACTTTTTGGGCTATTTCCAGTGGGGCTAGTTTGCGATTCCTGCCATTTTAGAACATCACCCTATTTCCCCTTTCCTGGTTTATCAGTATAAATGATATCCGTTATCTTCGTAAAATTTTTTTCTATAATATTAAAATAAAAAAATTGTAAATACACTAAAAAAAAAGCCATTATGGGCTGAAGAAATATGCATGAACTTAATATTCACTTAAACTCTTTGCCCTTTAATATTTTTTCGGGAAAAATTTTTACATAAAGCACATCAATAGAAGCGGAATTGTATTAGCTTTCCATTGATATGTTTCTTTTTTCTGATAATGAATTAGAACCATGCAAAAATTTTAGCTTTAAACTAAATAAATAACCCCATCAATTGGGAAAATTACCCGATTGATGGTGTTATTTATTTAGTTAACGCTAATTTATGCATGGTTGTAATTCATTTATCAGAAAACGAAATATATCAATGAAAAGCTAATACAATTCCGCTTCTATTGATATGTTTCATGTAAAATGTCTTCAAGCAAAATATTACATGGCGATGAGTTTAAGTGAATATAAGTTCATGCATATTTCTTCAGAGTCTCATAATGGAATTTCTTTAGTGTATTTTACAGTTTATTATTTGATAATATTATAGAACAAACATTCACGAAGATAACAGTGTATCATTTATACTGATATGCCATAGTCTACTGTATTCATGGAACACTTTTTTACTTGCCGATACGATTGATGATGTTATTTTTTTAGTTAACGCTAATTTAGGCATAGTGGTAATTCATTTATCAGAAAACAAAATATATCAATGGAAAGCTAATGAAAATCCGCTTCTTTCTATCGCTAGCATCTAAAATGTTTTCTCGCAAAATATTAAATGGCGAAGAGTTTAAGTATATATTGAGGTCATGCATATTTCTTCACTCTCTCATAATGACATTTCTTTAGTGTATTTTACTGTTTTTTTATTTGATAATATTATAGAACAAACAGTTACGAAGATAACTGTATATCATATATACTGATAAACCTTAGGAAGGGAAATAGGGGTGATGTTCTAAAATGGCAGGAATCGCAAAACTGGCCTCCACTGGTCATGGGCGGGTTGGCGCGGGGCACGAGTAGCAAGTCCAGTATACAGTAGTCTTTGGGTCAACCCAAATCCCCCTTTGTCCAGCCTGGGAGTCCTGTGTTAAGTCAGTTACCTACCAACCACTACAGTGAGAGGAACACCACTTCTCCTCTCCCTGTGTTCCTCTCACTGTGGTGGTAGGCAGGTAACTGCCAGAAGCTGGTCTAGGAAGCCGGGGCGGGAACCCAGCAACAGAGGTGCGGTAGGAATTTGGGTCACGAGCGAGTCAGGTCCACGCCATGTGCTTGACCTTTAGGGGTAATTAGCCAGGTGTGCGGCCCCAAGCTTGGGGCCACCACAACATCATCATACAGCCCAGATGCATATGTGGTAGGGCGCGCATTTTGAACTTGGTAATTTTACTCACCCCAGTTTGAATGTCGTAGCATTGGATTTTTGATCTCGTATATTGAAAATAGACCCTAATTTACTCAGCTCGTATCAGTGATTTCTCGTATACCGAATGCTGGTATAACGGGACCTCCCTGTAATATATTTATTTTTAAACAGACACAGTTTATTTAAAATATAAAGGTCGTCTTTTAAAGTATCGCGGGAAATTTAAGCAATACTTGAGTTGCAATACTTATACTCCCCTACTTTGTATTCTTATGCGATACTGTGATACTATTTTGGCGGTGCTATAGTGTCGCAGTATTGCACTAAGTATTGCT
Source organism: Chionoecetes opilio (assembly GCA_016584305.1). NCBI lineage: Eukaryota > Metazoa > Arthropoda > Malacostraca > Decapoda > Majidae > Chionoecetes > Chionoecetes opilio. Next base: position 28,276 of record JACEEZ010000480.1, read on the forward strand.
CTCGCCCACCTCTGGTATTTGATTCATGTTATTTAGAGTATTATTTTTCTTCTTAATCTTAATCTCAATAAAGTTCTGAATTGCAGAAAATGATATAGAAAGTAATACTGTTCTTTTTCTTTTTTCAGAGCGAAGATTCTGATTCCTTCCTTGATGAGGAAATTGATGTGAAGGATGGTAAGAGAGAGAGAGAGAGAGAGAGAGAGAGAGAGAGAGAGAGAGAGAGAGAGAGAGAGAGAGAGAGAGAGAGAGAGAGAGAGAGAGAATTTAGAGCTTTTGTTTTTGCTTTTTGAAGTTATCCTGTGTAAGATATTTAATAAGTTTTATTATTTACCTAGCTGTGTTTACCTAGTAGTGTTTTACAGGGCCTGAGCTACACTGGTGTGGTCCCGTCTCCGTATCTACATTTATCCAGTCTTTCTTGCAATTGGTGCACATTATGTGGCGATATCACCTCCTCATTTAGTCCATTCCAAACTTGTACATTGCTATGAGGGAAGCTGTACTTCTTTGTGTTGTTCAGGCATCTGCCTTTTCCTAGTTGTTTTGTATGTCCTCTTGTGTAGCGACAACCTTCTCTTTGTTTCCGAGTCAGTAGTCTCTCATGGTCTGTTTCTTCCATCTTTGTTATCACCTTAAACATTGTTATTAAGTCTCCTCTTTCTCTTCTCTGCTCGAGTGTTGGTCACTTTATTTCCTTCAACCTTTCCTCATAAGAAAGGTCTTCTAGCTCTGCTACCATCTTTGTTGCCATTCTCTGTAGCCTCTAAAACTTTTTCACATGCTTCTTTTTATATGGGGACCCTACAATGGCAGCATAGGCCACTTTTGGTGGCATCATTGTAGTAATTATCTTTCTCATCATATTTGTGTCCATGTAATGAAATGCCACTCTAATATTCTTTAACATCCTGTATGTATCTACAAATATTCTATTTATATATTTTTCTGGTTGTAGGTTATTCTGCATTATCACTCCCAGGGCCTTTCTTCATGAACCTCTGCAATTATTTCATTGCCCATTTTATATAGCCATTTATATCCTCGCTTTTTCTAATTTCCATCACATGACACATATTCACATTAAATTCCATTTCCCATCTTCTGCTCCATTCATAGATCTTGTTCAGGCCATTTTGTAGTGTTGCACAATCTTTATAGTTTTTTTTTTCTCTTAATAGTTTTGCATCATCCGCAAGCAAACTACACTACCCTCCTGAGTTTCGCGCTTGCTTTCTTCCGAAGGCACAGCGCTAAACTCGAGGATCGCGAAACTCGGGTTATTGGTGTAACAGGCAGGCAGGCAGGCAGGCAGGCAGGCAGGCAGGCAGGCAGGCAGGCAGGCAGGCAGGCAGGCAGGCAGCAGGCAGGCAGGCAGGCAGGCAGGCAGGCAGCAGGCAGGCAGGCAGGCAGGCAGGCAGGCAGGCAGGAGAGGGAGGAAGACAACTCTCTTATGCTGGCTTAATTCCCACTAACTCATGGACAAGAAACCCACTCTTCAGATCAGCTTTGGATTGGAAAAATATTCTAATATAATACAGGGAGGTCCCGAAGATACGAGCAGTTAGGTTCCACCTGGCATACTCGTAAAGCGAAATCTCGTATAACAAACACATAACTAATGGTAAAATATGGGTTTTGGTTTCCAGGACCCCATCATTAAAAAAAAAAAAAAAAAAAACTTTTCCAAGCTAAAATAAACTATACAAACACACAGCGTCTATATTACCCGCACTGTACTACCTATTCTGTAAAAAAAACCATTCTGAAAGAGAAAATAGCACACAAAATAACATAACTCCCACATTAATTAAACATAAAACATAAATGATGTCATCAAGCTCATCATCAGTCACCACCCCAAATGACAAACTGTTTTTAAAACTGCTCGACCAATCACAAGTCAGCGAGACATATTTCCGGGCAAGAATGGCATGCCAAAATCCCTTTCTCCGCCCTCTGTCCCCGTCATCCCAAACTAATTCTCGTTTTATTCGGAATGCTTGCGTTTTAAGGAGTTTTAATGTATCAGATAGTAAGACATATAAGTAAACGCCTGTGTTGCTAGTGTTTTGGTGGTAGGTGTGTATGTGGGTTTTGAAATAGTGAATATTCGTGTCATGGGGCGGCCCCGCGGCAAGAATTTTTCTCCATCACTCTGCCCCGCCAGTCGCGCCTCATCATAACATCTTTAAATCACCCTTATTTAAGGTGACACACGGTGCTACATTGATATATAATGACACGTGTATATAACATCACACCATAATCACTAAGTTGTATAATAACGAGTGATAAGACGTTTAATCCTGCCCAAACCTACTGTGGCGGGGGAGCTGGGGCTCCAGCGGCGCCGCCACTCAAAATTTTGAGTAAAAACCCGCCGTCATCCGCCTCACCTGTGCCTTCCTGAAGACAGTCAGCTCCCACGCCTGTGACAGCACCATAGGGTATCACCGGGATCATAGGATTCCTCAAGGGGTTCTCGCTCCCCTACTAAATATTACCAAAAACATCTATCTCCCTTGGTCTAATGGTGTTGATATCCACCTCACGGGCTTCATGGGCCGGCTCTGCTGCTGCTGCTGCTGCCAAAGGCCGCGCTGCAGACGTGGATGAGTCCCTTGCTTGTATTTCATCTCTTTACTCATATATATGAAAGATATCCATCCAAATGCAATCATATGTCTACATTCACCTAAAAAATTATATTTCATAGCATACCAAACAATAAAGCGAGCCTGGAGACTTCCTAACCCCTGCTAATACCAGTCTCGAGCAGTCCCTTGGCCAGTCCCGCACGTTATTTTCAGATTGATTAATTATCGTACAACCTTAGGTAAAATCATATATGGGAGTCAGTAAATGTTTATAATTTTAGTAAATTAACTTGTAATTTACTTTAGTAAATAACTTGGTAATTTTACTCCCCCAGTTTGAATGTCGTAACATTGGATTTTTGATCTCGTATATTGAAAATAGACCCTAATTTACACCTCTCGTATCATCGGATTCTCGTATATCGAATGCTCGTATAACGGGACCTCCCTGTACATAGTATTGAGACGAGCCCCGACACACAAGAATAACATACTACACTCAAAGGCAACTCACTCGTTAAACAACTCAAAAATTTGAATCAACTACCAGCCCCACAAGTACATCAACAGTTTATACAAATAGACTTACAAAGCATGATGGGATAGAGAGGTGGCTCACAAACAGTACCGTAAGCATCCATCTTCTGAAACTCATGCCCTTTATATTTCTGCCTGTAATCATGCCAAATCTTTACTTCAACTTACCAAAAACTCTTTCATTCATAGAAAATGTCAAAATCTTTCTGAATCAAATTCCTCTCGTGACTTCTGGCATCTAGCAAATAACATCTCTAACAATTTTTCTTCTTCATCTTTCCCTCCTATGCTTCACCCAGATGGCTCCACAGCTGTCTCATCTACTTCTAAAGCTGAACTCTTCGCTCAAACCTTTGCTGAAAACTCCACTCTGGTTGATGAAGGGCTTGTTCCTCCTTCTCCTCCACCCTCTGACTATATTATGCCTGTCATTAAGATCCTTCATAATGATGTTTTCTTTGCCCTTTCTGGCCTAGATCCTCAGAAGGCTTACGGTCCTGATGGAGTCCCTCCTATTGTTCTCAAAAACTGTGCTTCTGTGCTTGCACCATGCCTGGTCAAACTTTTCCGTCTTTGTCTATCTACTTCCACCTTTCCTTCTTGCTGGAAGTTTGCTCACATCCAACCTGTTCCTAAGAAGGGTGACCGTTCTAATCCTTCAAACTACCGTCCTATAGCTTTGACTTCCTGCCTTTCTAAAGTTTTTGAATCTATACTTAATAAGAAGATTCTCAAGCATCTATCTGCTCACAATCTTCTATCTGATCGTCAGTACGGTTTCCGTAAAGGGCGATCTACTGGCGATCTTCTAGCTTTCCTAACTGAATCTTGGTCATCCTCCTTTAGGGGTTTTGGTGAAACTTTTGCTGTTGCCCTTGACATATCAAAAGCTTTTGATAGAGTCTGGCACAAATCTTTAATTTCCAAACTACCCTCATTCGGTTTCTATCCTTCTCTCTGTACCTTCATCTTAAGTTTCCTTTCAAACCGTTCTATTGCAGCTACTGTAGACGGACATTGTTCTTCTCCTAAATCTATCAATAGTGGTGTTCCCCAGGGCTCTGTCCTATCACCCACTCTCTTTCTATTATTCATTAATGATCTTCTAAGTCTAACTCAAAGCCCTATCCACTCCTACGCTGATGATTCTACCCTGCATTTTTCAACGTCGTTTATTAGACGTCCAACTCAACAGGAACTAAGTGATTCACGGAGAGATGCCACCGAGCGCCTAACTTCTGATCTTTCTATAATTTCTGATTGGGGCAAAGCAAACTTTGTTTTGTTCAATGCCTCAAAAACCCAATTTCTTCACCTATCTACTCGACAAAACCTACCAGATAACTATCCCCTCTTCTTCAATGACACTCAACTGTCTCCTTCTTCTACAATGAACATTCTAGGACTATCCTTTACTAAAAATCTGAACTGGAAATCTCGCATCTCATCTCTTGCTAAAACAGCTTCTAAGAAGTTAGGTGTCCTGTGGCGCCTGCGTCCTTTTTTTTCTCCCTCCCAGCTGCTTGCTCTCTACAGGGGCCTTATCCGCCCATGTATGGAGTATGTCTCACATGTTTGGGGAGGATCCACTCATACAACTCTCCTAAACAGACCCATCAGGGTGGCATGGTTGGTAGAGTCGTGAGCTCGCATGTGCAGCGTCCCTGTGCATTCGGTCAGCGGTTCGAGTCCACCAAGTTCGTCCTGGCGTGATGGCGCTTTGTATAGTCAATAACCTTGTCGTTGGTACTTGCAAAGTGTCTAGATAGGATCAAAGTGTCTTATCTTAGTATATCTCCTAAACAGGATTGAGTCAAAAGCTTTTCGTCTCATCAACTCCTCTCCTCTGACTGACTGTCTTCAATCTTTAAATCACCGCCGCAATGTTGCTTCTCTTGCTCTCTTCTACCGTTATTTTCATGCTCACTGCTCTTCTGAACTTGCTAACTGCATGCCTCCCCCCCTCCCACGGCCTCGCTGCACAAGACTTTCTACTCATTCTCATCCCTATTCTGTCCATCTTCCTAATGCAAGAGTTAATCAGTATCTTTACTCTTTCATCCCTTTCACTGGTAAACTCTGGAACTCTCTTCCTGTTTCTATTTTTCCACTTTCCTACGACTTAAATCTTTTCAAGAGAAGAGTAACAAGACACCTCTCGAACAAAATTGGCTCACCCCTCTGTTTTTATTTTATTCTCTTACTGTTTTCTTTATAGGGACTGGCAACTAAGCGGGCTTTGTGTTACCCATTTTTGTTGTGCCCTTGGCCAGTCCTGTGTGATGGAAAAATATTAAAAATAACATCAAGTTTGGATTTTTTTCCAGAATAGCAACAGATTCACTCTGAAGCACCAGCAGTAAAAGACTCTGCTTTAAATTTGGTGTCAGCCCATTGTATCCCAATGACCTTGAACCCTCTCTTGAATTAGAACTAGTCCAAATCTCTCAGTTGTATGTAGCTTGAGCACAGCTTTTATCCTCAACTTTGCCCCGTCAACCCAAATCTGCGGAGCCGAGGATGTGTCAATCACTTCATGACCACAGCCTTGGTCAGACATTTCCAAATACTGAAATAACTCTCCGTAGGTCTGTGATGGTGAGCCATATTGGAGGGGAACGATCTTTCTCTAAGCTTAAACTAATTTAAAATGAGCTCAGAAGCAGCTTGGTGCAAGATGGGCTCAGCAAACTTTTCTTAATGAGTACAGAGAATGAGTTACTAACAACCTGACTTCACAGACATCATGGAGGACTTCAGGAAACTCAAGGCACGCAAGAGATCAATTGAGATAGGTGGGCAAAAAGACAGACATCAAATAAAGTACTAGCTTGTTTTTCACACCTCTTATCGCATCTTTTAACCTTTCTTCTTTTTCTGTTCGAGTCCGCCTAGTTCGTGCTGACGTGGCGGCGCTTTGTATAGTCAATAACCTTGTAGTTGGTACTTGCAAAGTGTCTAGATAGGATGAAAATCTTATCTTATCTTCTTCTTTTTCTTGGTCTATGTTAGTTTTTCTTTTATAATTTCTAGGCATTGTTACATATCTATATTCCAGCACCCTTAAACCAATTCCAAATTAGCATGCAACAACCTGAAACGAAAGAAACAAGTGTAAATGAGCCGTTAATCTTCAGCGTGTTATGCATCATCTGTACGACGCCACTGTTATGTAAACACCACGCTGGTCATCCTGTGACATAGGAGTTCACTTTCATCACTTCATTTCAGCACATCTACCACAGATAACACTAACATCGCCATGGCAATGCTTCTTTTTATTCTTGAAAGTTAAAAGGGGCTACAGCTAAGTATTAGTTATCCGACCTTGGGGGGACCGAAGGTAGGTCGGATAATTGGAATAGTCGGATTTTCGGATATCACAGTAACCATAAATGTAAGAACAAAATGGTATAGAACATAAAAGATGCAGCTCTTGAAGGCCGATCCAGTGGTAGACGCGAAAGTAAAATCCATGCATAAATAAAGCCACAAATCAATGTTGTCTATAAACTAAAAAAAACGAAGTAAAATATATGGCCAAAACAAGACACAATGTGGTGGTGAAACAAGTCGGTTGTTTGGACAAGTCGGATGTTTGGAGGTCGGATGTTGGGAATTTGGCTGTATCTGGAGAGTGTGTCATTTTGTCTTCATCTGTATCATATTATGGCTATAAATGAACAAATTACCAAAATATCAACCGAGTGGCGGCCCTGGTAACGGCTACACTAATTAAGATTGCCAGCTAGTGTTTATGTCCTCCCGCCCGAAAGGTGATGAGCTGCTGTCTGTCGTCGCGCCAAAAAAAACGAGTAGTGAAATTTGAAACCGTCTATACTTGCAGCTACAAAGCATAAAACAACGCTGAAACAGGGTAGATTATACAGTCATGATATAAACTACTGTGTATCATCTTCAGTGACACATACAAATCAGTAGTGATGCTATAATTCGTAATATTTGGCGCCTGGCGACATCACTCCCGGTGGCGTCTATAGTGTTATCTACGGTAGACATATCTCAGTATTCTGTGCCTTACCAGAACACTCGTGATGTATTCATGGACACCAGAAATCGGTAACTGGTGGCGAAATATTACATCGAAAATGAAAAAAAACCCCAAAAAACTCACCTCAAAATTCCGCCGCGGGTCACTCGTTTAAAAACCCTCAGCTGTGCGCTCCCATTTTCTCTACTACATGTTAGAGGGATACCATTCTAAACCTGTAAATGTGGTCATGCGAGCGTCTGTACGATATCCTTATGCACTGTACAGTTCCTCCCTAACTCACCCTACATTACATTGGGTCCAGTTTACCCCGCCAGTGTTTTTGTCACCGTGGTAAATATGGACCAAAACTGAGCATTGATCATAAGAAAATGAGACAAGATAGAGCATTTCTGATATGTTCATGTTAAAGTGACACACCACGTCTAGGTCTAGGTCACACCCAGCTAACACATCCTCCAACTTCTTCGTCAAAGCCCATGTCTCAGAACCACACAGCAAAACTGATCTTATACATGCTTCAAATACTTTTCCTCTGTTTTTCAGTGGAATACTCTTGTTTATTAGCAGTCCCCCTATCTCTCTCCACTTCATCCATGTAGTTGTTACTCGGTTTCTTACTGCTCTCTCCACTCCACCCTCGCTAATACTTTCTCATGTTCTTCCTTGTTCCAGGTAAGTGTTCTGGGTGGTACACAGGTTGCCACTAGTGTTTGTGTTTCTCTATTTCTGACTTCTATTTGTACACTCACTATTTCAGCTCTTCCTTCTCCATGCTCCACTTTTCTTACCTTCACTCCTAATGTTGTCAGCATCATAACTCCACCACCTCTTCTACCACCTCTGTCCCTTCTCCACATGTTGTATTTGTTGCTTAGTATCACTTGGTCATCATCTACTAATTTAGTTTTTGTTAGACACACCACGTCTAGGTCTATCTTTAATAAATACTCTCTTAGGTCCAGCCTTCTTGGTATTATCCCATCTGTTTGTGTACATCCCTTGCATTCCTTTCTTTACATCACTTTGCCTCACCCCATTTCCTTCAGTCTTTCTTCTTTATAATCACTTCCTCACCCTGTCGTTTAGTGCCATCCAAGAAAAAGCTTTTTTTTCCTCCGAACTTTCTTCATTTCTCTGTAGTTGTTCTTGCATGTCCTCCAACTTCTCCCTTGCTTCTTCATGCAGCACTTTGTTCACATAGACTTCTCTGAACTCCACAGTTGGTCTCAGCCTGAAGGCTCTCTCCAGGATTTCTTAGGTTACTACTTCTTACTACAATCTTACTGCTTCTTACTACAATCTTACTACTTCTTACTACAATCTTACTACTTCTTACTACAATCTTACTACTTCTTACTACAATCTTACTACTTCTTACTACAATCTTACTACTTCTTACTACAATCTTACTACTTCTTACTACAATCTTACTACTTCTTACTACAATCTTACTACTTCTTACTACAATCTTACTACTTCTTACTACAATCTTACTACTTCTTACTACAATCTTACTACAATCTTACTACAATCTTACTACTTCTTACTACAATCTTACTACTTCTTACTACAATCTTCTACTCTACTACTCTTACTACTTCTTACTACAATCTTACTATCTTACTACAATCTTACTACTTCTTACTACAATCTTACTACTTCTTACTACAATCTTACTACTTCTTACTACAATCTTACTACTTCTTACTACAATCTTACTACTTCTTACTACAATCTTACTACTTCTTACTACAATCTTACTACTTCTTACTACAATCTTACTACTTTCATTACTTACAATCTTACTACTTCTTACTACAATCTTACTACTTCTTACTACAATCTTACTACTTCTTACTACAATCTTACTACTTCTTACTACAATCTTACTACTTCTTACTACAATCTTACTACTTCTTACTACAATCTTACTACTTCTTACTACAATCTTACTACTTCTTACTACAATCTTACTATTCTACTACACTTACTACTTCTTACTAATCTTACTACTTCTTACTACAATCTTACTACTTCTTACTACACAATCTTACTACTTCTTACTTACAATCTTAACTACTTCTTACTACAATCTTACTACTTCTTACTACAATCTTACTACTTTCTTACTACAATCTTACTACTTCTTACTACAATCTTACTACTTCTTACTACAATCTTACTACTTCTTACTACAATCTTTACTACTTCTTACTACAATCTTACTACTTCTTACTTACAATCTTACTACTTCTTACTACAATCTTACTACTTCTTACTACAATCTTACTACTTACTACATCTTACTACAATCTTACTAACTTACTACTTCTTACTACAATCTTACTACTTCTTATACAATCTTACTTCTTACTACAATCTACTACTCTTACTACTTCTTACTACAATCTTACTACTAATCTTACTACAATCTTACTCTTCTTACTAATCTTTACTCTACACTAATCTTACTACAATCTTACTACTTCTTACTACAATCTTACTACTTCTTACTACAATCTTACTACTCTTACTACAATTCTTACTACAATCTTACTACAATCTTACTACTTCTTACTACAATCTTACTACTTCTTACTACAATCTCTCACTAACTTCTTACTACATCTTACTCTTCTTACTACCAATCTTTCACTATCTTTCTTACTACAATCTTACTACTTTCTTACTACAATCTTACTACTTCTTACTACAATCTTACTACCTTACTACATCTTACTACAATCTTACTACAATCTTACTACTTCTTACTACAATCTTACTACTTCTTACTACAATCTTACTAAATCTTACTACTTCTTACTACAATCTACTACTTCTTACTACAATCTTACTACTTCTTACTACAATCTCACTACTTCTTACTACAATCTTACTACTTCTTACTACAATCTTACTACTTCTTACTACAATCTTACTACTTCTTACTACAATCTTACTACATCTTACTACTTCTTACTACATCTTACTACAATCTTACTACTTCTTACTACAATCTTACTACTTCTTACTACAATCTTACTACAATTCTTACTACTTCTTACTACACAATCTTACTACTTCTTACTACAATCTTACTACTTCTTACTACAATCTCACTACTTCTTACTACAATCTTACTGCTTCTTACTACAATCTTACTACTCTTACTATCATCTTACTACTTCTTACTACAATCTTACTACTTCTTACTACAATCTTACTACTTCTTACTACATCTTACTACTTCTTACTACAATCTTACTACTTCTTACTACAATCTTACTATACTTCTTACTACAATCTTACTACTTCTTACTACAATCTTACTACTTCTTACTACATCTTACTACTTCTTACAATCTTACTGCTTCTTACTACAATCTTACTACTTTCTTACTACAATCTACTACTTCTTACTCAACAATTCTTACTACTTCTTACTACAATCTTACTACTTCTTACTACAATCTTTACTACTTCTTACTACAATCTTACTACTTCTTACTACATCTTACTACTTCTTCTACAATCTTACTACTTCTTACTACAATCTTACTACTTCTTACTACAATCTTACTACTTCTTCTTACTACAATCTTACTGCACTATCTTACTACAATCTTACTACTTCTTACTACAATCTTACTACTTCTTACTACAATCTTACTACTTCTTACTACAATCTTACTGCTTCTTACTACAATCTTACTCTTCTTACTACTCTACTACAATCTTACTACACTACTTCTTTACTACAATCTTACTGACTTCTTACTACAATCTTACTACTTCTTACTACAATCTTACTACTTCTTACTACATCTTACTACAATCTTACTACATCTTACTACAATCTTACTACTTCTTACTACAATCTTACTACTGCTTCTTACTACAATCTTACTTCTTACTACATCTTACTACTACTATACATCTTACTACTTCTTACTACAATCTTACTACTTCTTACTACAATCTTACTACTTCTTACTACAATCTTACTACTTCTTACTACAATTTCTTACTACAATCTTACTACAATCTTACTACATCTACTACTCTTACTACAATCTTACTACTTCTTACTACATCTTACACTTCTTACTACAATCTTACTACTTCTTACTACAATCTTACTGCTTCTTACTACAATCTTACTACTTCTTACTACATCTTACTACTTCTTACTACAATCTTACTACAATCTTACTACTTCTTACTACAATACTCTAACTACAATCTTACTACTTCTTACTACAATCTTCACTTCTTACTACAATCTACTGCTTCTTACTACAATCTTACTACAATCTTACTACTTCTTACTACAATCTTACTACTTCTTACTACAATCTTACTACTTCTTACTACAATCTTACTACAATCTTACTACTTCTTACTACAATCTTACTACTTCTTACTACAATCTTACTACTTCTTACTACAATCTTACTACTTCTTACTACAATCTTACTACAATCTTACTACAATCTCACTACTTCTTACTACAATCTTACTACTTCTTACTACAATCTTACTACTTCTTACTACAATCTTACTACTTCTTACTACAATCTTACTACTTCTTACTACAATCTTACTACTTCTTACTACAATCTTACTACTTCTTACTACAATCTTACTACTTCTTACTACAATCTTACTACAATCTTACTACAATCTTACTACTTCTTACTACAATCTTACTACTTCTTACTACAATCTTACTACAATCTTACTACTTCTTACTACAATCTTACTACTTCTTACTACAATCTTACTACTTCTTACAATCTACTACTTCTTACTACAATCTTACTACTTCTTACTACAATCTTACTACTTCTTACTACAATCTTACTACTTCTTACACAATCTTACTACTTCTTACTACAATCTTACTACTTTCTTACTACAATCTTACTACTTCTTACTACAATCTTACTACTTCTTACTACAATCTTACTACAATCTTACTACTTCTACTACATCTTACTCTTCTTACTACAATCTTACTACTTCTTACTACAATCTCACTACTTCTTACTACAATCTTACTGCTTCTTACTACAATCTCACTACTTCTTACTACAATCTTACTACTTCTTACTACAATCTTACTACTTCTTACTACAATCTTACTACTTCTTACTACAATCTTACTACAATCTTACTACAATCTTACTACTTCTTACTACAATCTTACTACTTCTTACTACAATCTTACTACTTCTTACTACAATCTTACTACTTCTTACTACAATCTTACTACTTCTTACTACAATCTTACTACTTCTTACTACAATCTTACTACCTCTTACTACAATCTCACTACTTCTTACTACAATCTTACTGCTTCTTACTACAATCTCACTACTTCTTACTACAATCTTACTACTTCTTACTACAATCTTACTACTTCTTACTACTTCTTACTACAATCTTACTACAATCTTACTACTTCTTACTACAATCTTACTACTTCTTACTACAATCTTACTACTTCTTACTACAATCTTACTACTTCTTACTACAATCTTACTGCTTCTTACTACAATCTTACTACTTCTTACTACAATCTTACTACTTCTTACTACAATCTTACTACTTCTTACTACAATCTTACTACTTCTTACTACTTCTTACTACAATCTTACTACAATCTTACTGCTTCTTACTACAATCTTACTACTTCTTACTACAATCTTACTACAATCTTACTACAATCTTACTACTTCTTACTACAATCTTACTACTTCTTACTACTTCTTACTACAATCTTACTGCTTCTTACTACAATCTTACTACTTCTTACTACAATCTTACTACTTCTTACTACAATCTTACTACTTCTTACTACAATCTTACTACTTCTTACTACAATCTTACTACTTCTTACTACAATCTTACTACTTCTTACTACAATCTTACTGCTTCTTACTACAATCTTACTACTTCTTACTACAATCTTACTACAATCTACTACTTCTTACTACAATCTTACTACTTCTTACTAAATCTTACTATTCTTACTACAATCTTACTACTTCTTACTACAATCTTACTGCTTCTTACTACAATCTTACTACTTCTTACTACAATCTTACTACTTCTTACTACAATCTTACTACTTCTTACTACAATCTTACTACTTCTTACTACAATCTTACTACTTCTTACTACAATCTTACTACAATCTTACTACTTCTTACTACAATCTTACTACTTCTTACTACATCTTACTACTTCTTACTACAATCTTACTACCTTACTACAATCTTACTGCTTCTTACTACAATCTTACTACTTCTTACTACAATCTTACTACATTCTTACTACAATCTTACTACTTCTTACTACAATCTTACTACTTCTTACTACAATCTTACTATTCTTCTACATCTTACTAGCTTCTTACTACAATCTTACTACTTCTTACTACAATCTTACTACTTCTTACTACAATCTTACTACTTCTTACTACAATCTTACTACTTCTTACTACAATCTTACTACTTCTTACTACAATCTTACTACTTCTTACTACAATCTTACTAATCTTACTGCTTACTACAAATCTTACTACAATCTTACTACAATCTTCTACTCTTACAATCTTCTTACTCTCTTACTACAATCTTACTACTTCTTACTACAATCTTACTACTTCTTCTATCTTACTACAATCTTACTACTTCTTACTACAATCTTACTGCTTCTTACTACAATCTTACTACTTCTTACTACAATCTTACTACTTCTTACTACAATCTTACTACTTCTTACTACAATCTTACTACTTCTTACTACAATCTTACTACTTCTTACTACAATCTTACTACTTCTTACTACAATCTTACTACTTCTTTACACTACTACAATCTTACTACTTCTTACTACAATCTTACTACTTCTTACTACAATCACTTTACTACCAATCTTTACTACAATCTTACTGCTTCTTACTACATCTTACTACTTCTTACTACAATCTTACTACTTCTTACTACAATCTTACTCTTCTTAACTACAATCTTACTACTTCTTACTACAATCTTACTACTTCTTACTACAATCTTACTACTTCTTACTACAATCTTACTGCTTCTTACTACAATCTTACTCTTCTTACTACAATCTTACTACTTTTACTACTACATCTTACTAACTTCTTACTACAATCTTACTACTTCTTACTACAATCTTACTACTTCTTACTACAATCTTACTACAATCTCTACTCATCTTTACTACAATCTTACTACTTCTTACTACAATCTTACTACTTCTTACTACAATCTTACTCTTCTTACTTACAATTCTTACTACAATCTTACTACTTCTTACTACAATCTTACTACTTCTTACTACAATTTCTTCTACAATCTTACTACTTCTTACTACAATCTTACTACTTCTTACTACAATCTTACTACTTCTTACTACAATCTTACTACTTCTTACTACAATCTTACTACTCTTACTACAATCTACTACTTCTTATACAATCTTACTACTTCTTACTACAATCTTACTACAATCTTACTACAATCTACTACTTCTTACTACAATGTCTTACTACAATCTTACTACTTCTTACTACAATCTTACTACTCTTACTACAATCTTACTAATCTTACTACAATCTACTACTTCTTACTACATCTTACTCTTCTTACTACAATCTACTACTTCTTACTACAATCTTACTACTTCTTACTACAATCTTACTACTTCTTACTACTTCTTACTACTCTTACTACAATCTTACTACTTCTTACTACAATCTACTACTTCTTACTACAATCTTACTACTTCTTACTACAATCTTACTACTTCTTACTACAATCTTACTGCTTCTTACTACAATCTATACTTCTTACTACAATCTACTACTCTTACTACAATCTTACTACTTCTACTACAATCTTACTACTTCTTACTACAATCTTACTCTTCTTACTACAATCTTACTACTTCTTACTACAATCTTACTACTTCTTACTACAATCTTACTACTTCTTACTACAATCTTACTACTTCTTACTACAATCTTACTCTTCTTACTACAATCTTACTACTTCTTACTACAATCTTACTACTTCTTACTACAATCTTACTACTTCTTACTACAATCTTACTCTTCTTACTACAATCTTACTGCTTCTTACTACAATCTTACTCTTCTTACTACAATCTTACTGCTTCTTACTACAATCTTACTACTTCTTACTACATCTTACTACTTCTTACTACAATCTTACTCTTCTTACTACAATCTTACTACTTCTTACTACAATCTTACTGCTTCTTACTACAATCTTACTACTTCTTACTACAATCTTACTACTTCTTACTACAATCTTACTCTTTTACTACAATCTTACTACTTCTTACTACAATCTACTACTTACTACAATCTTACTACAATCTTACTACAATCTACTACTTCTTACTACAATCTTACTACTTCTTACTACTTCTTACTACAATCTTACTACAATCTTACTACTTCTTACTACAATCTTACTACAATCTTACTACAATCTTACTACATCTTACTACAATCTTACTACTTCTTACTACAATCTACTACTTTCTTACTACATCTTACTACAATCTTACTCTCTTACTACAATCTTACTCTTCTTACTACAATCTTACTACATCTTACTACAATCTTACTGCTTCTTACTACAATCTTACTACTTCTTACTACAATCTTACTACATCTTACTACAATCTACTACTTCTTACTACAATCTTACTACAATCTTACTACAATCTTACTACTTCTTACTACAATCTTACTCTTCTTACTACAATCTTACTACTTCTACTACAATCTTACTACTTCTTACTACAATCTTACTACTTCTTACTACAATCTTACTACTTCTTCACACTCATCTACAAATCTTACTCTTCTTACTAATCTAACTCTTACTACATCTTACTACTTCTTACTACAATCTTACTCTCTTACTACAATTACACTTCTCTACAATTTACTGCTTCTTTACATCTTATACTTCTTCTCAATCTTACTACTTCTTACTACAATCTTCTCTTACATCTTATGCTTCTTTACATCTTATACTTCTTATACAACTTATACTTCTTTACATCTTATACTTCTACTACAATCTACTACTTCTTACTACATCTTACTACTTCTTATACAATCTTATATTCTTACTACAATCTTATACTTTTACTACAATCTTACTACATCTTACTACAATTTATGCTTCTTATACATCTTACTACTTCTTATACAATCTTACTACTTCTTACTACAATCTTACTACTTCTTCTACAATCTTATACAATTTACTACAATCTTACTACTTCTTACTAAATCTGTCTACTTCTTACTACATCTTACTACTTTACTACATTTACTATTTACTACAATCTACACTTTTATACATCTCTCATCTTACTACAATCTTACTGTTCTTACTACAATCTATACTTCTTATACAATCTTACTACTTCTTATCAATCTTACTATTCTTACTACAATCTTACTGCTTCTTACTACACTTACTATCTTTACTACTACAATCTTACTACAATCACTATCTACTACAATCTTACTACTCTACTACAATCTATACTTCTTACTACAATCTTATCTTCTACTACAATCTTACTATTCTTACTACAATCTTACTATTCACTCATCTACTTTCTTTCTCCCATACTATTACAATCTTACTTTCTTTTCACTCTCTCTAATTAACAAGATAGTCTTCTCCTCAGTAACATATCACAAGTTCTTCTTGTTATCCTTATTTCTTTTAATCCTTAAGATGTCTCTCGTTAATCCCTTTTAGATTTCTCTCGTACATCCCTTATTAGATTGTCTTCTCTGTTACATCCCTTATTAGATTGTCTTCTCTGTTACATCCCTTATTAGATTGTCTTCTCTGTTACATCCCTTATTAGATTGTCTTCTCTGTTACATCCCTTATTAGATTGTCTTCTCTGTTACATCCCTATAGATGTTTCTCTGTTACATCCTTATTAGATGTTTCTCTGTACATCCCTTATATGTCTCTTGTACTCCCTTATTAGATTGTCTTCTGTTACATCCTTATTAGATTGTCTTCTCTGCTACATCCCTTATTAGATTGTCTTCTCTTTACCAATTTTCTGTCATCCATTAGATTTCTCTCTGTTACTCCCTTATAGATGTCTCTCTGTATCCCTATTAATGTTTCTCTGTAATCCCTTATTAGATTGTCTTCTCTGTTACATCCCTTATTAGATTTTCATTATTTATCAAAACTTTGACTACTGCTTTCTTAACATGTTCACTTTGTTCTTTCTTTTGTTGTCTATAACTTCTTTAAAGGCCACTTTGGCTTTCTCTTTGTCTTCCTTCCAGTTAGTCACTTGACCCTTCACCACAGCGGCCACTTGTTCTGGGACCATTCTTTCTCCAGCCTCACATTTGGCTCCAACATCATTATTAGCTTTTTTTCAATTTCTCAATCTCGTTTTTTAACTTAATTTTCCTTTACTCTTTGCTTTTCATTCCTTTTCAGTTCGTTTAATTCAATTTTTAGTCCTGCCATTTCATCACGGCTTGCTCTCAAGCCATGAATCATGCCCTTCATACATTCAAACTCTTCTATCCGTCGCCTCACGTCTAGTCTGGTCCTGGCTCCCTCCTCCTCCACCCTGATCACTCTGGAGTGCAGCGTTCCTTCCTTGACCTCCTCAGTGAAGCTTGAGAGGTCCAGTAGGGTTCTTTTAAGCTCCTCTCCTGGTTTTGGGATGTCCGCCATATTAAAAAAAATTGTACAGTAATCTCCCGTTTTTCCGTTGTGTGACGTTATCCGGCGGCAGCAATTCGGCTGTATTAAAACACTAGCCGACCATGTGATGCATTAGCCGGCGGCAGCAATTCTGCTGTATGAAAACACTGGCCGACCATGTGATGCATTAGCCGGTGGCAGCAATTCGGCTGTATTAAAACACTAGCCGACCATGTGATGCATTAGCCGGTGGCAGCAATTCTGCTGTATTAAAACACTGGCCGACCATGTGATGCATTAGCCGGCGGCAGCAATTCGGCTGTATTAAAACACTGGCCGCCCATGTGATGCATTAGCCGGCGGCAGCAATTCTGCTGTATTAAAACACTGGCCGACCATGTGATGCATTAGCCGGCGGCAGCAATTCTGCTGTATTAAAACACTGGCCGACCATGTGATGCATTAGCCGGTGGCAGCAATTCTGCTGTATTAAAACACTGGCCGACCATGTGATGCATTAGCCGGTGGCAGCAATTCTGCTGTATTAAAACACTGGCCGCCCATGTGATGCATTAGCCGGCGGCAGCAATTCTGCTGTATTAAAACACTGGCCGACCATGTGATACATTAGCCGGTGGCAGCAATTCTGCTGTATTAAAACACTGGCCGACCATGTGATGCATTAGCCGGTGGCAGCAATTCTGCTGTATTAAAACACTGGCCGCCCATGTGATGCATTAGCCGGCGGCAGCAATTCTGCTGTATTAAAACACTGGCCGACCATGTGATGCATTAGCCGGTGGCAGCAATTCTGCTGTATTAAAACACTGGCCGCCCATGTGATGCATTAGCCGGCGGCAGCAATTCTGCTGTATTAAAACACTGGCCGACCATGTGATGCATTAGCCGGTGGCAGCAATTCGGCTGTATTAAAACACTGGCCGCCCATGTGATACATTAGCCGGTGGCAGCAATTCGGCTGTATTAAAACACTGGCCGACCATGTGATGCATTAGCCGGTGGCAGCAATTCTGCTGTATTAAAACACTGGCCGCCCATGTGATGCATTAGCCGGTGGCAGCAATTCTGCTGTATTAAAACACTGGCCGACCATGTGATGCATTAGCCGGCGGCAGCAATTCTGCTGTATTAAAACACTGGCCGACCATGTGATGCATTAGCCGGCGGCAGCAATTCGGCTGTATTAAAACACTGGCCGCCCATGTGATGCATTAGCCGGTGGCAGCAATTCGGCTGTATTAAAACACTGGCCGCCCATGTGATGCATTAGCCGGTGGCAGCAATTCTGCTGTATTAAAACACTGGCCGACCATGTGATGCATTAGCCGGTGGCAGCAATTCGGCTGTATTAAAACACTGGCCGACCATGTGATGCATTAGCCGGTGGCAGCAATTCGGCTGTATTAAAACACTAGCCGACCATGTGATGCATTAGCCGGTGGCAGCAATTCGGCTGTATTAAAACACTAGCCGACCATGTGATGCATTAGCCGGTGGCAGCAATTCGGCTGTATTAAAACACTGGCCGACCATGTGATGCATTAGCCGGTGGCAGCAATTCGGCTGTATTAAAACACTAGCCGACCATGTGATGCATTAGCCGGCGGCAGCAATTCGGCTGTATTAAAACACTGGCCGCCCATGTGATGCATTAGCCGGCGGCAGCAATTCTGCTGTATTAAAACACTGGCCGACCATGTGATGCATTAGCCGGCGGCAGCAATTCGGCTGTATTAAAACACTGGCCGCCCATGTGATGCATTAGCCGGCAAAAATTCCCGTGCTTATTTCGGCGCGAGATGCACTAAACGTCTTTTCGCCGGATAATTTGGTCCGCATACGGCTTGTAAACGGAGTGAGTTGCGGAGTACAACGCTGACGAAACTGGTCCGTACTTTCGGTCTTTAAAGGCGGCGTCACACTAGCACTTTTTCCGCCTAGTTAGACTATTTCTGTTGGTTTTTTCTCGTTCTGTCTAGTTTTTCCGTCTGAATCAGTCAGTCTGAGTCAGACGATCATGATCGTCTTCATATGGAAAGTTGAAGACGACTTTCATAGTCAAATCAAAATCCATAGTGATTACTTTAAAGATATTCGATATAAATTATAAATTTTTTGCAAATTATAATTCAATACATTTGAAAGTATTAAGAATATTCACGTGACTATTGTACATGTAGATACATTTAAAAGCCCGTTCTATATCACAGCCAACAGTCTCTCGCATGACTCTATTGTTCTTCTTCTTCTTCTTCTTGTGACCTTTTCTGCTTATTATCGCTTTGTAGGTCGTCTGTCAAGCTCGTTGTGTTTCTTTTTAAAGACACTCAAAATTTGTTTCTCACTCTTCAAGACTTCAACTTAAGATTATAGACGAAATGCTGTGGACACGCAGGTAGCTCAGAAGAATTTCTCGTTGAATGCATACGTGTGGCCACCCTCTACCATGTCTCTGGGACCACAGAGACTTGTACACCAAGAAGGCCTTGATATTCTAGGTCTTATCTAGGTCTTATTATATCTAGGTCAATATTAGGTCTACTATTGATAAATAATACACATAATTAAGTGTATACCAGCAATAGCTTGCCCTGGCGTTGGAGCCATGTTTGTTTACAGTGGAAGGAACAGGTGACTGGCAGTGCAGGCGAACGATTGTGTGTGTGACGGCTTGCAGTCAGAAAATTGTTAGTTATTAGAAAGTTGCTGAAAAACTAGACGGAAAAAGTGGTAGTGTGACGCCGCCTTAACCAGTAATGCCTTGGCCGATGAGAAGAAGTCAGTACCGGGCCACAAGCCTTCCAACACACCTGTGTCTGCTGTGCTGTGCTGTGCCAACACAACAGGTAGCCATCGCCTGCCTATTATTATTACAGTATTTTTACTATTATTAATATTATTATTAATATTATTATTATTATTATTTTATAATACAGTGGTACCTTGACTTACGAGTTTAATTCGTTCATTGATCGAGCTCGTAACTCAATTTGCTCGTATATCAAATCAGTTTCACCATTGAAATTAATTGAATACCTTAATCGTTCGCCAAAAACCACTCCCAATTTTTTACTGTACCTATATGACGGGACTGCACTCACCCTCCGCCTTTGCATTCGCCAGTGTTTACACTCTGTGTATAGCTGTGGAAACAGCTGTGGTGAACTGCCGCTAAACGTACTGCACTCACCCTCCGCCATTTGCATTCGCCTGTGTGAGCACAACACAACAGAGATGCTTCCACGGCGAGGTAACCACGTGAAGTGAACGAGTGAGACGCGGGATGCTGGGCGGATGTTGTGGCGTTCACTGCGCCAACTAGCGGCGGCGTATCTGAAGCTCGCTCGTAACAAAAAAAAAAACAAAAAAAAAAATCGCTCGTAACTCGGATTTTGGCTCGCAACTCAAAGCAAAAAATCGACCGAGCGACTGCTCGTAACTCAGAAAACTCGTTAGTTGGGGCACTCGTAAGTCAAGGTACCACTGTACAGGTATTAATGTATTTAATATTGTCAGCTATACTGTTCTAGCCATTATTATTATTATTATTATTACTGCTATCATAATTTTTGCTGGTTATTATTGGGTTCGTGGGCGCCGGAGGGGCCTAAGGGAGTAGTGATCCATTATCCGGCTTTTGACATAATCCGGCAAGGTCTTGGCTGCTGTGTGCCGGTGCCGGATAAACGGGAGATTTATCCGGCACCGGCATATTATTAAAGTACACAACTTTTCTAATATCTCTCTACGCGGACTTCACTACCCCGCCCTTTGCCCCTCCATCCTCTACCGCCTCCTCCAGGCCTACTAAAACATTATGCCGGACAAATCTCTATCCATTGTGAAGAAGACGCATATAGTAACCTTGTATCGAGGTGGGAAAACCATGGGCCAGATAGCGAGGGAGATGCGCGTCTCCAAAAGACCGTCTCTGTCTGCTGCAGGCGGGCGCCAGATGGTGAGTTAGAGACTGCTTTGGCGCGGAAAAAAGGGTCAGGGCGACCAAGAAAAACTTCAAAGAAGACTGATCAACTGCTCAAAATGATTGTTGATGTTAACAATCCTATTGAGCAGTTGATCAGTCTTCTTTGAAGTTTTTGTCACTTGGGTCACTTGGAGCACTCGTCTTTTGGAGACGCACATCTCCCTCGCTATCTGGCCCATGGTTTTCCCACTTCGATACAAGGTTACTATATGTGTCTTCTTCACAATGGATAGGGATTTGCCCGGCATAATGCATTAGTATACCTGGAGGAGGTGGTAGGGGATGGAGGAGCGAAGGGGGGGTAGGAAGGTGGGAGAACCAAACACAACAACCTCTTCCTATCATGACTTGGAAGATACTTAGCGGGCAGCAGCGAGGAATCTACAGCAAACACCCTAACACACTGCCAGATATACAAAAACCGTTAAAAAAATCAATCGCTCCCACCGTAATTGGCAAAAAAGCTTAGGACGTTATTCCCGTCCTAAGAGTTTTTGTGTCGTAAGTTTTTTGCGCCGACTGTATGTGCTCAAAACTAACTCTAAATAATTCAATATACATGCTCAAAATTTTTTGTTTTTCCTCTACAAAACCTTTTTTTTGATAACTTTTGATAAATTTACGAGAAAAAAATATCCTCATAACACCAATATTTTTTTTATTCTCAAAATCTTGTAAAATAAGGGTGCGTCTTATGCCAAGGTGTGTCTGATACTCCAGCAAATATGGCATATATTGAGCTGTAGAAAATAGGAACGCTTGACAATGTGAAAAGTTGGAACTTGCACTTATGGGGTTGAGAGACAAAGAGTAGCGGCATAAACCAGCCGGCCCCGCCCAGGGGAATTAAGTACAGGCCTGCACAGTTATAGGATATCTTACAAACCTTCAGGCATAACCACCACCATAAACAATTGTTTTCTTCACAGAGCCCCTTGAGGTGGAGGAATGGGGAGAAGAACCCGAGGAAGAAGAGGGTGAAGAAGAAGATGAGGAAGAGGGTGTTGGGGGAGAGGAAGGAGGAGGAGAGGGGGGTCTTTCAGAGTTCTCAGACCAGCTACAGGTGGATGAAGATTCCACAGATGTTTCCAGGGAGACATCCAACTACACTCAGGTATGGAGGCACCATGGTATTGACTAGTCTTATCCTTATTGAAGATATTAGATTATTTGTGTTTGTGCTATTTGTTGTCATGATGACATCACATGACAAACTTTTGGAAAAGCTGAGCAAGATGGGATGGGAGAGGCAGATAGGATGACATGATGAGGTGTTGTCCTGGCAGGCATAAGTGGGAAGGTGGAGAGTGGGAGGCAGCAGATGTGCTTGTACAATACATGCCGTATGTGTTGCCCCTGTCAGTCGACCCCAAAGTTATAGGTGTTAATTCAGGTTTAGGCCTATATACGCCGCATAAGTTGACCCCATAAAGATGGAAGCAAAAGCACCTAAAACAACCCAGTTCTTATTACAACATTGCTACCCTGGTGTACCCAGAACTGAAATGTGGATAGCAAAATAAGACAGCGACACTTCCATTAGACTGCTGAGTTCAGAAAGGCTGAGTGTTATGGTGCAGTGTGGTGTTTATGGTGTCTGGCGTGTTCATGGTGCAGTGAGGGTTTGTTTTTTTGGTGGTGGTGGTCGTTTATGGTAATTGGTTTTTTGGTGCAGTCTGGACCCAGGTCTCCTTGGGTTTTGACGCCAGTTTTGGACAGACATGGGAGGTTGTTCTTATTTTTGTGGGGGGGAGGTGGTCGTTTACTTAGGTGAGATTCCTAGAGGTGAATGCTTTCAAAATTCTTGGGGAGTTCCCTCACGTTGAGCTTTAAAGGTTGTTGAGGTTGTGTGTGGAACGATTAAGTGTTTTAAAAGGAGGGATTGAGATTGAGGTCAAAATGAGGGTGTTTTGTGATTGTTGTGGAGTGGAGGAGGCATGCTGGTAAGGTCCTCCAAGTGTGGTGGGGCTGGTGGGGTAAAGGAGGTGGAGCTAGGAAGAGGTTGTCTGCGGGGGTTCTAAACTCTTGAACGATTAAAGAATTTAATGTGTGATAAATTTGAAAAGTGTTTAAAAAGCCAGGAGATTGGATTGGCGACTCAAAATTGGGTGTTGGTGTGGATTGTTTGGAACCGAAAGTTCCGTTGCCCAAAAGTGGCTTCCGGGGGCAGAATGCTCTTATTTGAGAACCTGAGGTTCAATCAATCAATCATTGGGGGCATACGCCGGGGGGCGCGTCGCCTCGCCCACCCTACGACGCCACTCCCGGGGGTCACCACACGCTAGTCCCCATGCAGGCTCCTTTCCCACACCAAGCAGCTCTCGACAAGAAACATCAACTTGCCCCAGCCACGAGCCTTGTGGGTGCCCTCTTGGCCTCCTCCACGCCGGATTGTCTATTACAGATACAACTCGGTGGGAAGGATCGGTTTCAGGGTAGCGTGCCACATGCCCATATAGCCGAAGTTGGCGTTGGCGGATTATGCAGGTAATAGGCCTCGATTCAGTCTCACGGTGCATTCGCTGATTTGACACGTAATCATTCCAGCGATTCCCAATGATTCTGTGAAGACACTTATTACCAAAGGCATCGATTCGTCTTTTCAAGTCGCTATTTAGTGTCCATGTCTCACAACCCGTCAGGGTGGCGCGGTTGGTAGAGTCACGGATTCGCGTGCAGAGTCCCTGCATTCGGTCAGCGGTTCGAGTCCACCAAGTTCGTCCTGGCGTGGTGGCGCTTTGTATAGTCAATAACCTTGTACACACAACCCTCGTTTTCCCGGACTAATAGGGGGAAGCACTGGTCCAGGAATCACAAACGTCCGGGAATTGCAACAGTCCGAGGCCATTACCCACCCCCGGACGTTTATCCTACTCTAGTATTTACTGTGGCAACCGCCAATATCAACTACCCCGCCGCGGACTTTTACGTCACTTTGTTGTTGTTTTTAGGGCTATGAGGATCCCTTGGGGACACTATGAGCCCTGGTGATGTCCCATGATGCTATCACAGGCACTGCAGTTGACCTGTCTTCCTCAGGAAGGCACAGGTGAGGCGGATGACAGCGATGTTGCCGCGAGGGGTGGACGCCAGCCGCCGCCAGCAGGGTAGGCAGCTCACAGGTGGCGACGTTCAGGGTGAGGAGTTGAGAGCGTAGCACTACACGGTGGTAGTGGAAGCGCGGACACTGCAGCAGAAAGTGTTCAATAGTCTCAGAGACGTTCCTGCACCAGGGGCAGTGGGGGTCAGTGGACTGACGGAGGAGGTGCAGGTGAACCGTAAGTGTCGTGTGCCCAAATGTAAACAATACGACCGCTGAGCATGCTGCCACCTGGCGGGAGGCCAGCCGACGCCAGCAGGGTGGGCAAGTCAAAGGTGGCGACGTTCAGGGTGAGGAGTTGAGAGTGTAGCACTACATGGTGGGAGTGGAAGCGCGGACACTGCAGCAGAAAGTGTTCAATAGTCTCAGAGACGTTCCTGCACCAGGAGCAATGGGGGTCAGGGGACTGACGGAGGCTGTGCAGGTGAACCATGAGTGTCTTCTGCCCAAATGTAAACAATACGACCGCTGAGCATGCTGCCACCTGGCGGGAGGCGCGGACACTGACCAGGGGTGACAGGAGACGCTCGGAACGCCGGACAACTTTGTCGATTTACGGACTGGACCAGGCATTTGTCCGGAATCTGACATATCCCCGGACCTCGGATTTTGTCCGGCAAATCCGATATCCGTGAAATGGAGGTCCTGGAAAACGAGGGTTGTGTGTAGTTGGTACTTGCAAAGTGTCTAGATAGGATCAAAGTATCTTATCTTATCCATGTCTCACAACCATAGAGTAAGACAGGGATCACAAGAGACTTGAAGATCCGGATCTTTGTCCTCCTGCACAGTTACCAACAATGCCAAATACTCCTGCTGAGCGAGTCCATAACACCGTGGGCTATGCCAATCCGCCGTAAGACTTCTTGACGTGACCCGCCATCATTATGGACTGCGCTACCAAGGTATGTAAAACTTTCCAAGATCTCAATGTCCTCACCGCACGCATGAACAGACTGTACTGTTTCATCTAGTAAGCCTCCAAACACCTGGACCTTGGTCTTGAGCCAGGAGACCTCAAGTCCCAAAGGCTTTGCCTCCTCATGCAGCGCCTTGAGAGCCATCACCAGGACCTCCAGCGACTCAGCAAAGATTACTGCATCATCGGCAAAAACAAGAGCGGTGATCTTAGTGTCACCGAGAGATGCTCCACAATCACTTTGATCTACAACTTTGCCCAATACCCAGTCCATACAAGTGTTGAAAAGTGATGGGGCAAGGACGCACCCTTGCCTCACTCCTGTATTCACAGGAAAGAAGCTGGATACACCTGCCCACACTTCACAGCACTCTCAGTCCCAGAGTACAGACCAGTCATCAAACCAATAGTCCTTGCAGGAATCCCGCGAAGTCGCAGAAGATCCCAGAGTGACTCACGTTGCACTGAGTCAAACGCCTTCTTGAGATCAACATAGGCTGCAAGCATCCCCTGTCGAAACTCACGTCGGCGTTCCACCAGGACACGAAGCGCTAGGATACGGTCCGTTGTTGACTTACCAGGCATGAACCCAGACTGCTGAGGTCTCTGATGCTTCGGCAGATGACTGCAGATCCGTGTCAGCAATAGATGGGCAAGCACCTTGCCTGGCACGCTGAGCAGTGTAATACCGCGGTAATTGTTGCAGTTCTGACGGTCCCCTTTCCCTTTCCAGATAGGGAAGACCAGCCCCCTTTTCCAGTCAGGAGGAATGGTACCTGATTGCCACACGGCAGTCAGGACAGCATGCAACCCGCGGATCATGGCCTCACCCCCAGCTTTGAGGAGCTCCGCACTGATATTACAAACACCAGCTGCCTTTCCACCCCTCAACTTTGCTACAGCCTCTCTGACTTCGTGAAGAGAGGGTACGGTTTTGTCAATGGGAGGATCGGCATCCACTGCCTGTAACCCAGTGGTTTGAAGCTGCTCAGTTGGGCAATGTCCACCATGAACAACTGGCCAAAGTACTCAGCCCAACGAGCCATCTGCTCATCCATGTCCGACACGAGATGCCCATCTGCTGCTTGAATAGCACTCGCCCGAGATGGAGACTTGGAATGGAGCTTCTTCGGGGCTCGGTAGGCGGGTCGGAGGTCATTAGCGTTCAAATGGCCTTCGACATCCTCAGCGACCAGAGTTGGAGCCAGCAGTCACCGCCTACCGGAGCTCCTGGCTGGGATAACAAGCCAACCCCCATGGCAGCGGGCCGGGCAACCCCCTCATGGCCACTCTTCCCCCTCATCCCCGACGCGTAGCAGCCTGCTGCGCCCCCCCCCCACACGGAGAGTGTATCCTGCTGAGTGCCCCGCACTCCTCGTCAGGATGGACAAGCCAGACCTCGTGCCGCACGCCAGCAGCACGGACAGTCTCCTCTCTTCCGGGAACGGCGAGTGTGGCCATGCCCCTCGCCTCCCGTCTTTTTGCCCGCAGCCTAGCGCCGCCGCGCTGCCGCACTAGGCTGCCACCGATCAACGCACTCCACCTCTGCGACATCAAAGCATCTCTGACGGGCTCAAGCTAGCCCGTGGTCCTCCCCTGCTGGAGGCCCGATAGACAAACAACAACAACAACATCCTCAGCGAGGCTCCTGACATACCTCTCCTTTTCTCTCCCCAGGAGGGCTCTAGTCCTGCTTGACAGAGCCCTGTGCTGGTTCTGGTTCCCAGCCAGCCTGGTAACACGATTCTCCTCGATTTTCTCCAGCGTCTCCGTCAAGCCAAAACCACGCCTTGACCTCGGGCGCTCCCCAATACACTCCTCGAGGAGTGTATTGGGAACCTGTCCCGAATTTCTCAACTTCCAAGGAAGACTCTCTTTAGATCATAGAATAAGCTGATAATATAACTACTCTATATAAATACCTATTATGTTACCATCTATTTATAAGAGATGAAAATAAGCTACGTGACATCTCTAGAAACCTGCCGGCTTCTCAATACACTAGGGTCCCACATAAAACTAGGTCGTTTTATGTGAATTCGCTCTATGTGAAACACATAACCTGTGGGAAAGATTGATATTGGTGGCTGGGTCCTCCCGCCCGTACCCGTACCTTTATACTTGTTCACACCCAGGCATACCAGAACATGGTAGTATTTTACACTAGGATCAAAATTCCCTACACAATTGGGAGTATGGTTTCTGTTTACCTTATTGGATTCCAGGAAAAATTCTTTTGGACTCAAACTTTTGGAGATAATGACATGTTGTTCAGAGGGAGGCGAGAGACAAATGTTTGTTTACGTGCGGCGTTCCTATCACTCTAAATCCTCTTGTGACCTACATCGCCTCTGTTCTTCCCTTGCCGCGGACACTTTTAATGCAGATTTGGCTTTAGTTAGGAGGTTAAAGCGTGGGATTAGGTTAGGTTACTGACTCAACAGCAAGTTGCCATAAACCTGGCTTAACTCCTTTGTCCTCACCAGAACTGTTGTTGT
>JACEEZ010000480.1:58691-90936 GCA_016584305.1 Chionoecetes opilio
AGCTGATATGCAGAATTATAAATAGAATAGTTGTAGATACATACAGGATGTTAAAGACTATTAGAGTGGCATTTCATTACAGGGACACAAATATGATGAGAAAGATCATTACTACAATGATCCCACCAAAAGTGGCCTATGCTGCCATTGTAGGGTTCCCATGTAAAAAGAAGCATGTGGAAAAGTTTTAGAGGCTACAGAGAATGGCAACAAAGATGGTAGCAGAGCTAGAAGACCTTTCTTATGAGGAAAGGTTGAAGGAAATAAAGTGACCAACACTCGAGCAGAGAAGAGAAAGAGGAGACTTAATAACAATGTTTAAGGTGATAACAAAGATGGAAGAAACAGACCATGAGAGACTACTGACTCGGAAACAAAGAGAAGGTCGTCGCTACACAAGAGGACCTACAAAACAACTAGGAAAAGGGAGATGCCTGAACAACACAAAGAAGTACAGCTTCCCTCATAGCAATGTACAAGTTTGGAATGGACTAAATGAGGAGGTGATATCGCCACATAATGTGCACCAATTGCAAGAAAGACTGGATAAATGTAGATACGGAGACGGGACCACACCAGTGTAGCTCAGGCCCTGTAAAACACTACTAGCTAAATACAACTAGATAAATACACACACACACACACACACACACACACACACACACACACACACACACACACACACACACACACACACACACACACATACACTCGAGAGTGATCGATGTGACACAGGAAAGAGAAGGGTGGGTCGATTGCATTTACTTGGACCTAAAGAAGGCATTTGACAAGGTACCTCATAAGAGACTGCTCTGGCAGCTAGAACATGTAGGAGGATTGAAGGGTGGTTTGCTGAAGTAGATGGAAGACTTTTTGAGCAACAGAGAGATGAGAACAGTAATAAAAGATCAAAAGTCAGAATGGTGCAGTGTGATAAGTGGAGTTCCTCAAGGGTCAGCTTCCCATGGCTTGAAAGAGCCGGTATGTAACTATTATTTTTGTGATGATTTTGAGTTAAATGACAAACTTATACCTTCCAATATGCATTTGTTATCATATAACATTAGTAGTTTACCACTCCATTTAGATACCTTCAGTGACCAATGTCTTCATGCAATTGATAATATAATAGATATCCTTGGTTTTTGTGAAACACGCTTAAATGATGAGATCTCTTCACTATACTATTTAAATGGATATAATACATATTTCAATAACAAATCTACTAAAGGCGGTGGCGTGGCCTTATATATTAAGAAAAAATTCAAAGGGGTAATTCATCTAGATATCTCTTTACAACTCCCACACATAGAAACCTTATTCGTACAGTGCACTGAAAATTATGTAAAGTTTTTGGTTGGGATTCTCTATAGACCACCTAATGCAAGCATACAGGATTTCATGTCAACCCTTGAACAACTTTTAGAATCTACAGTTCCAAATCACAACCTTCCTACTTACTTAATGGGAGACCTGAACATAAATCTTCTTAAGCATACAGACAAAAGCGTAAATGAATTATTACAACTATTCTATACTTATTCATTCTTTCCTGTAATCACTAAACCTACAAGAGTAACAAATACCTCAGCGACGTTAATTGATCACATTTGGACCAATAACATGCAAAATTATCAGTCTAGTGGCATCATGTACACTTCAATAAGCGACCACTTCCCAGTCTTCAGTTCTTTTTCCATTCCTCAACAAAATGATAATTGCTCACACATCAAAATAACAAAAAGAATATTTACTAATGAATCTGTCAACTCATTCAAAACAGAACTATCACAATATAGTTGGCTAACGGAAATAGATGGAAAAAGCGTAAATGATGCATTTGAAACTTACATCAGTTTTTTTACAAATCTATATAATACTAAGTTTCCTGTCAAGCAAATCACAATAAAAGAAAAACACTATAGCAAACCATACATAACTTCAGGTATTAAAACGTCAATCAAACAACGCAATAGGTTGCAAAAACTCTATGCCAAATGGCCCCTTACTTATGAAACTACTTTCAAGAGGTATAGAAATCAGCTTTCAGCAATAATAAGATCAGCTAAAGAAAACCACTTCAAAGACAAACTCAAAGAAAATGCAGGAAATACCAAGAAAACCTGGGATATCATAAAAACTCTCACGGGAAGAAATAAAAGCTCAGAACCACCACCTTCCATCACGTTTCAAGACTGTACTTTGACAAATAGTGAGGACATAGCGGAGGAATTCAACAAATACTTTTGTAACATGGCAAACACCTTAGCTCAAGACATACCAACTCTCGTTCCATTCAGTAATTTCCTTCCAGAACCTGTTGATATATCTCTCTATCTTAATCCAACAACAGTCACAGATGTCGAATCCATAATTCACGGACTCAAGATATCGTCACCAGGTCACGACGACATTAATGCTAAAATTTTAAAAGAATGTTGTGAAGAGATCTCTCCATTTCTTGCACATATTATAAATAAGTCTTTTAAAGAAGGTTCCTTTCCCATACAGTTAAAGATTGCAAAAGTAATACCCATATATAAAAAAGGCGATACATCCTTACACACCAATTATAGGCCGATATCAATTCTACCAAGCTTTAGTAAAATTTTCGAAAAACTAGTAGCAGCAAGGCTAATCAACTATCTTTCCCAACATGCCTTATTAACAGAGTGCCAACATGGATTTCGCCCAAACCATTCAGTTGAACAGGCAATACACCAAATCACTCAAAGTATTTACAACGCCTTAGATAGTAAGTTATACCAACTAACTGTATTTTGTGACTTAAGTAAAGCATTTGACACTATCCCACACTCCATTCTATTAGAGAAACTACTGGTATACGGGATTCGTGGTCCGGCTTATAAATGGTTCCATTGTTATCTTAACCAAAGAAAACAATACGCAGTGTATGATAGGAAAACATCAAGTCTTAGACCCATTAATTGTGGTGTGCCTCAAGGCTCCATCCTAGGACCAATCTTGTTTCTAATTTATATTAATGATATCACACGTAGTAGCAATACACTTAATTTTGTTCTTTTTGCAGACGATACAAACATCTTTATACAAGGAAAAGATCTCAATGAACTTAAAAATACTTTAAATGAAGAATTA
The DNA here is from genome assembly GCA_016584305.1 of Chionoecetes opilio. Taxonomy (NCBI): domain Eukaryota; kingdom Metazoa; phylum Arthropoda; class Malacostraca; order Decapoda; family Majidae; genus Chionoecetes; species Chionoecetes opilio. Next base: position 61,812 of record JACEEZ010000480.1, read on the forward strand.
GAGCAAGTATCAAATTGGATAAAAAGTAATAAACTTACGTTAAACACTTCAAAAACTCCCTTTATGGCATCACACACTTTAAATCAACCCTATGATATGGAGATAAGAATTAACAATAATATAATACAAGATGTAAAGGAAACTAAATTTTTAGGAATTATCTTAGATAATAAATTAAACTGGCAACCACAATTCAATGCGATAAAAACTAAAATCTCTAAAATATCTGGTGTATTATACAGGGTAAGAAATTTTATTAATTCAGACTGCTTAAGACAAATGTATCTATCCATTGCATATCCACATATGATTTACTGTTCAGCAATTTGGGGAGGCGCTTACAAAACATACATAGATGATATTTTTATAGCTCAGAAAAAGCTAATCCGGATCATGTTTCATCAACTTAGATATGCCCACACTAATCCCCTATTGGTTAAATACAAACTACTTAAATTTCAGGACATTATATCTCTTCAGACATATTTGTTTGTACATAAAGGTCTCCATAGGCATCCAGTAAATAATTATTTTAAATACCTCTCCCACAATACTGATACCCGAAGGCCCAGAGATCTCAGACTCCCATTATGCAGGACAACACATGGACAACAAAACGTCCTTTTTAGAGCAGCAAAACTGTGGCACCAACTCCCAGATGACATGAAAAACATCCCAACCCTCAATTCATTCAAATACAAAACTAAGCTCAAGATATTCGAAAATTACCAGCAAGATAGCTAAATAGTTAATACCTCTAATCATGACTCCATCTATTCATATATAGCTATCATTATCATTTATATTATTTTTTATATTATTAGAATTTATTACTATTATTATTATTATTATTATTATTAATATTATTATTACTTTTGATTTGTTTTTATTATAACAATTTAAATGAACCCATATTTATATATATATATATTTTATTTTTATTTTTTTATAACATATTCGATACATTGTTCCCACGACTGTTGTAATTTAAAAAAATCTAAGGCATCAGGTCCATAAAGAGTCGGCTCAATGGACCGCGGCTTGTATATAATTATTAATGTATAATCAACTTTATGTATGTTATGTTAAGCCTAATAAACAATCAATCAATCAATCAATCAATCAATCAGTATTGGCCCCAGTGATGTTCTTGGTCTATGTAAATGATATGGCAGAAGGAGTAAACAGTTATATGAGTTTATTCGCTGATGATGCTAAATTACTAAGAAAAGTAGAAAGTAAAGAGGACTGTGAGGATTTACAAAAGGATCTAGATAAGATTTTCAGATGGAGTCAACTATGGGAAATGGAGTTTAATGCCAAAAAGTGTAAAGTGATGGAAATGGGCAGTAGCAAAAAGAGACAGAGAGGAAAGTATTCGATGGGAAACGAATGGATAATCAAAACAAAGGTCGAAAAAGATCTGGGAGTATGGATTAAGGATAATTTGTCACCAGAGAAGCATATAAACAAGATCACAGGAGATACATACCAGTTGCTGAGGAATATAAGAATGGCATTCAAATATCTGGATGAAGAGATGATCAAGAAATTGATAACATCTCTGATTCGACCAAGGTTGGAATATGCGGCAGTGATGTGGTCACCACATAAAAAGAAGGATATAAGGAAGATTGAGAGAATACAAAGAGCAGCCACAAAAATGGCTCCAAGCCTGAGAGATTTACCATATGAAGAAAGACTTTCAAGACTAAAACTCCCAACACTTGAGAAAAGAAGAGAAAGGGGAGATTTTATAGCAGTGTATAGAGCATCAATGGGTCTGGAAAACATTGATAGAGAAGATCTGTTTGTGTGGGACGGCAGAAGTACAAGAGGTCATGAGAAGAAATTGAAAAGGACAACATGCAAGAGGGATATAAAAAAATACAGCTTCCCGTATAGAAGCCTAGAAGCCTGGAACAACCTTGATGCAAAAGTGATTAATGCAAGAAGTATTCAGGACTTCAAAGGCAAACTGAATAATAGTAGATTTGGAGACGGGACAGTACGAGCATAGCTCTTTTCCTGTATGTTACAACTAGGTCAATACAACTAGGTAAATACAACTAGGTCAATACACACAGACAAAAATGTGTACGAAGCAGCGCGAAACTCTGGGAGATAATGCGTGAAAGTCGGGATGGTAAGAATTTAGGACTCAACGCGAAACTCGCTGATCGCGAAACTCGCATGGCGTGAAACTGTGGAGGGAAGTGTTCTTGCATTGGTGATGCTGTTGTCAATAGTAAGAAGTGGTAAGAAAAGATTGCACGAAACAATTTTAGTGTTTTTCATATTTGTGACGGCCATTTTGGCAGCCATCTTGTATGTGCATGCCTGGTATGCCTTTGGGACACACGCCATCATGTTGCTTGGTGCCAAAACCTATAAATAGATCTAAAAAGTATGTTTTTAAGTGAATAAATAATAAAGTTTTGATTATTTTGTGTTTTTTCAAGTTTTCGGCAGAACTTTTTTGAATATTTGCAATTCCCCAAGCCTGCCTGAGTGGCACGACCAAGAGTGTGAATAAGTAGTGAACAAAGTATTATAAACAACAACAAGACTTTGGCTGGCCTCCAATGCAGTCATTCCCTAAATCACCATTTGGCTGCACGACTATAGGGTTTTCCTCCATTATTGACACTTTTTAAGCCTCGTCAAGGCCTACTGTACCATACAACTATAATGGGAATACTGAAACTGTCTTATGAGAGGCATTAAGAGTGTTTAAGGCCCTAGAGCAAGGAATAGATGGAGACATAAGACAGAGGTGACCTCATCAAACCACAACACCCCGAGGCAGGCATCGAGGCACCCAAACGCCGCAACTTCGCAGATGTATTACAGCTGACGTTATTGCGCTCCGCCCCCTTATTCCTGAAACACTCCAGGGCCTTACACACTCTTAATGCCTCCCATGAGACGGTTTAAGTGTTCCCATTATAGTTGCATGGCACAGGAGGCCTTGACAATGCTTGAAAAGTGTAAATAATGGAGGAAAACAATGCCACCTAATCCCCTCCATGCAAACATGCTACACTGTATTATTTCTTTTGTCAAGCTATTTCCGGGGAGACATTCAGGACAGCTTAACTTCAACTTCATAAATGACAGTACAATTATGCATTATTGTGAAGATATTGCTGAGACCTTGCAGCTTTTGTTACTACCAAGGCACAGCTTCTGGCGGTGCCCGATGAATTTCTTGTGATGGTTGGCAATAATCTGGTGATCCCCACGGGAAAGCTGGGACGTGCACTACCAACACTCGCTGTAACACGGCGTCCAAGCTCATCGGAGTCAATTAGCAATATGGCCGTCAAACCCTCCGGCACACCGGGACACAGCCTGGTGTGCCCTGTGGCCAATCCTCCCCTGGCGCCCTCTGGCCATCCCCTGCCAGCAAGATAATCAATATCTTGGAAAACAAAGTTGTGTAGCGATGCACAAAGCATCAGGAGATGCCTAATATAAGTCACGACCCGTGACATCCAGTCACGGGGCCTCGCTGTAATTACAGGGAGGTCCCGTTATACCAGCTTTCGGTATACGAGAAATCAATGATACGAGCTGAGTAAATTAGGGTCTATTTTCAATATACGAGATCAAAAATCCAATGCTACGACATTCAAACTGGGGTGAGTAAAATTACCAAGTTCAAAATGCGCGCCCTACCACGTATGCATCTGGGCTGTATGATGATGCTGTGGTGGCCCCAACCTTGGGGCCGCACACCTGGCTAATTACCCCTAAAGGTCAAGCCAACACCTGCCGTGGACCCGACTCGCTCGTGACCCAAATTCCTCCCACACCTCCGTTGCTGGGTTCCCGCCCCGGCTTCCTAGACCAGCTTCTGGCAGTTGCCTGCCTACCACCACAGTGAGAGGACACCACTCCTCCTCTCTCTGTTCATCGTGGCATTCCTCCGCTGTACCTACATATTCCCGCCGAAATAAACCTGTGTGTGAACTCTGTGTTTGGTGTAACCCGTGTCTAGCTAAAGTGTACACAACAATGTACAATGATTCAGATGCACAGAGACGAGTTTGTGGGCAGTGGAAGAGGTCTGTGCACCCTCCCTTGTCCCTTACCTACCCTGCCCTCTCTTGTATCACACGGCATCCCCTGCAGTACAAGTACAACGTCTTGTACAGCCCCGTCCCTCTACAGTACAACCTTTTGTGTGCTATTTTCTCTTTCAGAATGCTTTGTCTACAGAATAGGTAGTACAGTGTGGGTAATATAGACGCTGTGTGTTTGTTGTGTTTGGTATAGTTTATTTTAGCTTGAAAAACATGTCTTTGATGGGGTCCTGGAACCAAACCTATATTTTACCATTAGTTATGTATTTCACTATACGAGATTTCGATTTACGAGTATGCCCGGTGGAACCTAACTGCTCGTATCTTCGGGACTTCCCTGTAAAGTGTATCATGTCATTGAATTCTCATTTAATGAATGTTTGCATTGCGCAGTCAACAGGTTTTTTCAGCATGCACGTTGATTCAGTTATCTACTGTGGCTGCCACGGGCATAATCCTCTTGTAACACCACTTGCTTTTGAAATATTTTTTGCATACATTTTTTGTAGAAATTTTATTTCATGTTCTTATTTTTTAAATCCCAGTTTTTTCACAACTCTGACTTTTATTTTCTCCCCAGGCCCAATCCCTGTACTTCTCAGAGAAGCAAGGCAAGAAGAGCGTCATGATGAAGGGAGGACAAGTGGTGAGGAGGAAGAAAGCCCAGCGCAAGGACAAAGGGGTGAGCCAACCCATGACTTCTCAGACTTACAGCAAGGCCTGGCATTGGGCGGCTGGCTAGTGTCAGACCAAGCTTGCCAAGTGCTAGTAATCAAACCAATAAGAAAATGATTACTTGGTATTTGGAGCCTTACATAGTCAACCCTTTTTTGCTTATTTGTGATTTAAAACCTTTTTTTTTATCAGTCATTATTGAAAACCAATAGATAGAATAAAAGGTAACTAAAAACAACAACTTATTTTTAGCTGAGAAATACAGCAGGAGCTTTGGAGGGGGTTTGCTGTAATGCCTGTAGGTAGTGACTGCCAGGCTCAGATGGCAGACCCTGTGGCTGTGATGGCTGTGCCCGTGGTGGCACAGACAGGAGGTTTATAGTGGCGCCTGTGATCAGAGGCTCGTGCTGCCTCTCTGTGTATACCAAGCCCGTGCACACCAAGCACGCCACTTGCAGGCCCCAGCCCCTCTGTCACCGCCTCCCCAGTTACAGGGGAAAGGATATTTGCAAAATGCAAGAATATGGTTGACAAATACGACATAGTGTTTCCTAGAGGGGAAAGTAATCACCAAATGGGAGAATAGGGTCACCAAAGATAATTTGGTAGTAGTTGATTGGGGTCACCAAATCTGAATACGATAAGCTAAATGGAAGACCTTGCTATATGTATGTTTACATTGTTATGCTGACTACTGTTGCTATATCCTACATTTAATGTTTGCCATTTGGCTTATTTCCATAATCATTCTTCACTGTCCAGCATAGCAAGTGGTTGGCTGCCTGACATAGTTGTGTGTACAATGTAAGCCTAGGTGAAGTCAAGCAGGTGGTCTGGTCATCCAGTATTCATCTAGTTTTGAGTCACAGAAAAAGAGCTCAGCTTGTACTGTCTCTTCTGCAAAGCTACTATTATCCAGCCTGGCTCTGAAATCGTGAATATTTATTCTTGGCATGTACTACCTCCTTATCCAGGCTATTCCACAGTGCATGGCATCTGTATGGGAAGTAATACTCCTGCATGGGGTATTCTTCAATGGCTTCCCAGGACCTCCCAGGCTCCCGGATCTCATTTGTTCCACAAAAACATATCCCCCCTATCAACATTTTGCAGTCCCTTGCAAACCCTGGACACAGCAATCAGAGCACCTCTTTCCCTTATTTTTTCCAGGGTTGGAAAATGTAATCCTGACAGTCTTTCCTGGTTCAATAAATCTTGAGTCTGGGACCATCTTCGTTGCTGCCCTTTGTATTCTTTCAATTTTTCTTATAGTTTTCTTTTCTGCGGTGACCGAACCACTGCTGCATATTCCAACCTTAGTGGAATCATTGACACAATCAGCTTTTTCATCATTTCTTTGTCCAAATAAGTGAATTTGTTTAAATTCCATTGCCCATGTTAGACTCCATTCATATATTGTATCCAAACATTCCTGCAGGAGTCTGCAGTCCTCCTCCTTTTCAACTTTCTTCATAATTTTCACATCATTTGCAAACAGGCTCACATAACTTTTCAAATCAGACGCCATGTCATTAACATAAATCAGGAACTTAGCAGGAGGTAATACCGAGCCTTGGGGTGCTCCACTGAGCACACTTCTCCACCCTGACGCACAGTCTTTTATTACGGTTCTCATCTGTCTCCCTTTAAGGTAGTCCTTCATCCATTTCAGGACATTCCCATTCAGTCCTCCTTTGTATTACAGTTTCCACAACAATCTTTTATGGGGCACCTTATCAAAGGCTTTCTTCTGAGCCAAGTAAGCACAATCCACCCAACCATCTCTTTCTTGTACAGTTTGAAGTTCCCAAACTCGGCAACCTCGGGACCAGCGCCGAGCCGAGTAATGGAATTTTCCGACTTTTAGAACGTAGATATAACTTCTTCAAAGGTCAATTTTCTCAGAAATAGTTAACACATTGTTATTCCTTTTCTTTTCACTTCCCCCAGTAGGTGTTCCTGGACGTTTGGGAGCCATAATACCAATAACAGACCTGTAGAAGTACACAAAATAACAGTGTACACAACTCTACAGTCACAACACCACTGAACAATAACAACAAACAAATCGGCGGGAGAAACCAAGCGGCCTAGTGTGGTGGCACCCAGCGGCCGACCCGGCAACTACGCGCCGGGTTTTGGGTGTTCTGCCGGGTTTTGGAAAATCCGGAACCATAGCCGAGTTTTGGGTGTTGCCGAGTCTTGGGATGCCGAGTTTGGGAACTTCAACCTGTACCACTATATACACCAAGGGAAAAAGGAAAACAGGAATGGTTTAATGGAAGATGTGAGAGGGCAAAGAGAATAAGGGATGAGGCGTGGAAAAGAGTAGAGACAAATCGGACACAAAGAAATAAAGAAGACAAATTAGCAAGAAATGAATGCTTGCCTAAGGAGGGGGGAAGAGAAGAAATATGAGAAGTATATACAGTGATCCCTCGCGTTTGGGGAGTCTCAGCTTGGCGGAACACAGTATTGGCGATAGGCTGGCTTTGGTACCAGAATCCCAATTTGGTACTTCAAATTCACTTTAGGCGAGACGCGCGCTGACGTCACGGAATGATGTTGCCCCAGAATGCTGACATCACGGAATGACGTCGGCCCAGAATGCTGACATCACGGAATGACGTCGGCCCAGAATGCTGACACCACGGAATGACGTCGCCCCAGAATGCTGACGTCACGGAATGACGTCGCCCCAGAATGCTGACGTCACGGAATGACGTCGCCCCAGAATGCTGACTTCACGGAATGACGTCGCCCCAGAATGCTGACGTCACGGAATGACGTCGCCCCAGAATGCTGACATCACGGAATGACGTCGCCCCAGAATGCTGACATCACGGAATGACGTCGCCCCAGAATGCTGACATCACGGAATGACGTCGCCCCAGAATGCTGACATCACGGAATGACGTCGGCCCAGAATGCTGACATCACGGAATGACGTCGGCCCAGAATGCTGACATCACGGAATGACGTCGGCCCAGAATGCTGACATCACGGAATGACGTCGGCCCAGAATGCTGACATCACGGAATGACGTCGCCCCAGAATGCTGACATCACGGAATGACGTCGGCCCAGAATGCTGACGTCACGGAATGACGTCGGCCCAGAATGCTGACATCACGGAATGACGTCGGCCCAGAATGCTGACATCACGGAATGACGTCGGCCCAGAATGCACGGCCCCCAAGCGTCCATGTTGGTGTTTGTTATCTTCCCGGCAGCCATCTTGACGACTGCACTGTTTTTTGCTCCAAGTGACGGTACCTGTGGCGTTTTGTGCTAAGACTGTGGCATCTACAAGTACTGGTGGTGGTGGTGGTTTGAGGAAGCCAGGTGACGATAAGGACCAGGGTGAAAGAGGGGAGAAATGAGAGTGGAGGAAAGGTAAACACACAGCCACAACCACCACCGCCTACACCGCCACCACACTCACTCCTCTCACCAGGCCTAACTCTAAATAATTCTTGGTAAATAACATCTATCATCTATTGTCTTTTGTATTACTGTTAATGATTCGTGTCTAATGTCTTTGCTTTTAAAGTAATCGTCCAGACCCTTTTTTTTTTTGAATGACTTGTTGGTGATGGCTGCATGTGCCGCCATATATAATACCTATATATAATACGTCATACTATATATAATACGTCATATATAATACCTATATTATCATAAATACAATTATAACTGGTACAATTAGTCATTATCTGGCCGAGCGAGGAGCGGGCCGCGCCGGAAGGCACCCACACACACGCAGGCGGCAGGCCGCGCCGGACGGAATTTTCAAGCGCCGACTGACTTTCATCCGGCCGCTGCGACAGGCCCCGCCGGATGAAAAACCCCCCCACACACACACTGGCCGCCTCTAACCACGCCCCTTTTCGTCGGCCGGACAGGCCGCGCTGGTGTGTGTGTGGCCGGCTTAACACACACACACCCTCTCTCCATCCTACACAACTTCTTACTTTTCTTCCTTGTGTTTAACGTCAGTTTATCCCATAATATTTTAAGAGCTTAGACGGCTGATGATACGCTGCCAACTATCTCTATCCGTTGCCTCACCTTCTTCAATGGCCAATGCTGCCAGATCCTCTTCAACACACTGCCTCCATGTCTTCCTTGGCCTGCCCGGTGGACGGCGACCTGGAGCTTCCTCTCTAACAGCTCTCCCCAATGCCTCACCACCTTCTCTCCTCTTCACGTGCATCCTACATAACACTCACCAAAAGCAACCAGAGAGTGAAGATCTGGCTAGGCCAGGTTACTGGGCCCACCACTGCCTCCAACACCATCTCCATTACTCTCGTGCTCCTCTGACTTCTTCTCATCGGCATCTGCCCTATATTACTTTTCCTGCTACACATGGCCTACTTGGCCTACCACTAGCATCAACAGATGACATAATCACGCCAACCTCGGGTAGAAACCACGAGAGTAGTACACCCAGGAAGCACTTACACGCCCACAGACTACAAACAAACGCTTGGCAATGTATAGATGTAAACATACGCTCGGCGCTGGTGTCGCGGTGGCAACAAATCTGACAACTCGACCGTGAAACTTCGTGTTTAGGTATGCGGAACTTAAAAAGGGGAATGAATATATGGAGGTACAGGTTGAAGTTCCCAAACTCGGCATCCCAAGACTCGGCAACACCCAAAACTCGGCTATGGTTCCGGATTTTCTAAAACCCGGCAGAACACCCAAAACCCGGCGCGTAGTTGCCGGGTCGGCCGCTGGGTGCCACCACACTAGGCTGCTTGGTTTCTCCCGCCGATTTGTTTGTTGTTATTGTTCAGTGGTGTTGTGACTAGAGTTGTGTACACTGTTATTTTGTGTACTTCTATATAGTATATACTTCTATATGTACTTCTACAGGTCTGTTATTGGTATTATGGCTCCCAAACGTCCAGGAACACCTACTGGTGGAAGTGAAAAGAAAAGGAAGAACAATGTGTTAACTATTTCTGAGAAAATTGACCATTTCATGCTTTTTTTCCCCTTAATATATCTACGTTCTAAAAGTCGGAAAATTCCATTACTCGGCTCGGCGCTGGTCCCGAGGTTGCCGAGTTTGGGAACTTCAACCTGTATCCCCAAATCTTGTGTCTGTGAATCGAGATCCCATGAAACCAGTGTATCATCACCACTGTTGACCCCACGCTGGCACTTAGCAGATTGCCTGAGTAGTGACACTATGACACTGGCTCTGGTGGCAGGTGTCTGAGGGGTGCACCTCAGGCTATATATAACTGGGACATGGCAGAGTTTTATGCTAATGGCCCCCCAGATAACTTGTGTGGGGAATGCAAGGTCTGAGCTTGGAGAGGTTCTACTGTGTTATAATTTCAAATATTCTATTCCAGAAATCCCGTTTCACTGCCTACATGCTTTGGGCACGAGAAGTTCGTCCAGGCATCATCCAGGCAAATCCTAATATGGGTAAGTTTTTTTCTCTCTCTCGCTCTCGCTCTCTCGCTCTCGCTCTCTCGCTCTCGCTCTCTCGCTCTCGCTCTCGCGCTCTCGCTCTCGCTCTCTCGCTCTCTCGCTCTCTCTCTCGCTCTCTTGCTCTCTCTCTCTCTCTCTCTCTCTCTCTCTCTCACGTGTTGTTTGTCACTGCCTTGATATCCATGCCCTGTATTTGACATAGTTATACTCAGGATACCAGGTAAGCTTAAGTTATCATGCCTCTTTGTTTCCTTTTAAAGATCTTTCACACTTTGTATTATTTTGTTCTCTATCATAAGGAGGCTGGTGAAGGCAGAAAAGAAAGCTTACAAACAGCCTGCTGAAGTGTTAGCCATCAAAAGCAGGAAGCAAAAGTGCCAAAAGAGTTGGTCAGTGTATTTGATAAGATGCCTTGATGTTCCTCTCCTGAAAGAGTTTAAGTCATAAGACGATGGACAAGAGTGGAGACATTGAGTCACTCTTGCAATAGTGAAATGGACAGAAAATGGATGAAAATAAGTAGAAAATCATCTTTTAGAACGAGGTTGTGGATGGGGAAAGAATGCAGTGAGTAAATTCATAAGAGCAGTAAGCATGAAGATAGCAATAGAAGGAATGAGAAGCAACATGGCAATGATGTTTGAGAGATGGGAGACAGTTAACCCTAAACTGGGGTTCAGTTGGGGCGAAAATACTCTGTGGTGCGGCAATGTTTGACAAGCCCCGGGGTTTAAGGAGAACAACAACACTTTTGGCAGTGTCTTTGGAGTACGCTAATTCATCTATATCCAAAATACATTTATTGTATTCATCTTCGTTATAGTATACGGTAATCTCCCGTTTTTCCGTCGCTCTAATATTCGTCGTGCGACGTTATCCGTCGACAGTACTTCGGATGTATTAAGACACTATCCGTCCATGTGATGCATTATCCGGCAAAAATTCTCCAGAATTCTAGAGATTCTGGAGATTCTCAAAAAGTTGGAGGAAGGCTGGACCATTCGGTGGTGGTGAATGATAAGCTGCGCTGCCTGCTTCAGTCTGAAAGATTATCACTGAACCAGGTGTCCAACGCTGACCAAACTGGTCCATACGTTCGGTCTTTACCTAATAATACCTTGGCCAATGGGAAGGAGAAGTCGGCACCGGGCCGCATGCTTTCCAAAACACCTGTGTCTCCTGTGTGTTGTGCCAAGGCAACAGGTAGCCATCGCCTGCCTATTATTATTATTATTATTATTATTATTAATATTATTATTATTATTGTTATTATTATTATTAATATTATTATTATTATTATTATTATTATTATTATTATTATATTATTATTATTATTATTATTAATATTATTATTATTATTATTATTATTATTATTATTATTATTATTATTAATATTATTATTATTATTATTATTATTATTATTATTATTATTATTATTATTATTAATATTATTATTATTATTATTATTATTATTATTATTATTATTTATTATTATTGTTATTATTATTATTAATATTATTATTATTATTATTATTATTATTATTATTATTATTATTATTATTATTATTATTATTATTATTGTTATTATTATTATTAATATTATTATTATTATTATTATTATTATTATTATTATTATTATTATTATTATTATTATTATTATTATTATTATTATTATTATTATTATTATTATTATTATTATTATTATTATTATTATTATTAATACATGTATTAATGTTTTAACATTGTTAGTTATAGCTACTGTTGTAGCCATTATTATGATTATTTGTATTACTTCCATCATCATTTTGGCTGGTTATTATTGGGTTGGTGGGCGCCGGAGGGCCTAAGGGTGAAGTGATGCATTATCCCGCTTTCCACGTTACCCGGCAAGGCCTTGGCTGCCATGCGTCGGATAAACAGGAGATTACTGTAATTGCTATCCGAAAATTCAGAAATTTTCCATAAAGTTCTCTGCTTCTGAATTTTGCGAGGTCCAGAAGGTTGAGAATTGCAGGTTCTTGGTATCAGAGACCAGAGCTGCACCGCTGGACATGGTATAGTAATGCCGGAGGGGTAGATAAGGAGATTGACCACGTCCTCGTTAGTACTCGTTGGAGGATCCCCTAGAACTGCAGGGTTTACCGGAGTGCTGAGTTCCTTGGAACAGATCACAGACTTGTTGTTGCTACACTTAAGCTTCATGTCAAGTCCAGAAGAATCTCAAGAGGTAACCATACTGTGTCTCATCTTGAGAAACTGAAGGACTTGACATGTGCTCATGAGTATGCAGTGGCAGTCTCAAATCAGTTTGATGTGCTCGGTATCCTCGAGGGCCCTGTAGAACTGTGGGATGCCTTCAAACGTGAAACTCTACAGGCTGCCAAGGAGTGTATTGAGGAGCACCCGAGGTCAAGGCGTGGTTTTGTCTCGACGGAGACGCTGGAGAAAATCGAGGAGAGTCGCACTGCCAGGCTGGCTGGGAACCAGGACCAGCACAGGGCTCTGTCATGCTGGACTAGAACCCTCCTTGGGAGAGACAAGGAGAGGTATGTCAGGAGTCTCGCTGAGGATGTCGAGGGCCATTTGAACGCTAATTACCTCCGACCCACCTACCAAGCCCTAAAGAAGCTCCGTTCTAAGTCTCCATCTCGGGCGAGTGCTATTCGAGCAGCAGATGGGCGCCTCGTGTCGGACATGGATGGGCAGATGGCTCGTTGGGCTGAGTACTTTGGGCAGTTATTCACGGTGGACCCTCCAACTGAGCAGCTTCACACCACTGGGTTACAGGCAGTGGATGCCGATCCTCCCATTGACGAAACTGCACCCTCTCTTGACGAAGTCAGAGAGGCTGTAGCAAAGTTGAAGGGTGGAAAGGCAGCTGGTGCTTGTAATATCAGTGCGGAGCTCCTCAAAGCTGGGGGTGAGGCCATGATCCGCGGGTTGCATGCTGTCCTGACTGCCGTGTGACAATCAGGTACCATTCCTCCTGAAAGGAAAAGGGGGCTGGTCGTCCCTATCTGGAAAGGGAAAGGGGACCGTCAGGACTGCAACAATTACCGCGGTATTACACTGCTCAGCGTGCCATGCAAGGTGCTTGCCCATCTATTGCTGACACGGATCCGCAGTCATCTGCTGAAGCATCAGAGACCTCAGCAGTCTAGGTTCATGCTTGGTAAGTCAACAACGGACCGTATCCTAGCGCTTCGTGTCCTGGTGGAACGCCGACGTGAGTTTCGACAGGGGATGCTTGCAGCCTATGTTGATCTCAAGAAGGCGTTTGACTCAGTGCATCGTGAGGCACTTTGGAATCTTCTGCGACTTCGTGGGATTCCTGCAAGGACTATATGTTTGATAACTGGTCTGTATTCTGGGACTGAGAGTGCTGTGAAGTGTGGGGCAGGTTTATCCAGCTTCTTAACTGTGAATACAGGAGTGAGGCAAGGGTGCGTCCTTGCCCCATCACTTTTCAACACTTGTATGGACTGGGTATTGGACAAGGTTGTAGATCAAAGTGATTGTGGAGCATCCATCGGAACACCAAGATCACTGATCTTGTTTTTGCCGATGGTGCAGTAATCTTTGCTGAGTCGCTGGAGGTCCTGGTGATGGCTCTCGAGGCGCTGCATGAGGAGGCAAAGCCTTTGGGACTTGAGGTCTCCTGGCTTAAGACCAAGGTCCAGGTATTTGGAGACTTACTAGATGAAGCAGTACAGTCTGTTCATGCATGCGGCGAGGACATTGAGATCTTGGAAAGTTTTACATACCTTGGTAGCGCAGTTGATAATGACGGCGGGTCACGTCAAGAAGTCTTACGGCGGATTGGCATAGCCCACGGTGTTATGGACTCGCTCAGCGGGAGTATTTGCCGTTGTCGGTACCTGTGCAGGAGGACAAGGATCCGGATCTTCAAGTCACTTGTGATCCCTGTCTTACTCTATGGTTGTGAGACATGGACACTAAATAGTGACTTGAAGAGACGAATCAATGCCTTTGGTAATAAGTGTCTTCGCAGAATCATGGGGTATCGCTGGGATGATTACGTGTCAAATCAGCGATTGCACCGTGAGACTGAATCGAGGCCTATTACCTGCATAGTCCGTCAGCGCCAACCTCGGCTATATGGGCATGTGGCACGCTACCCTGAAACCGATCCTTCCCACCGGGTTGTATCTGTAAGAGACAATCCGGCGTGGAGGAGGCCGAGGGGGCGCCCACAAGGCTCGTGGCTGGGGCAAGTTGATGTTTCTTGTCGAGAGTTGCTTGGTATGGGAAAGGAGCCTGCATGGAGACTCGCTCGTGGTGACCCCCGGGAGTGGCGTCGTAGGGCTGGCGAGGCGACGCGCCCCCCGGCGTATGCCCCCAAGGATTGATTGAATGTTCATGGTATGGACATGAGTATATCAAAACCATTGGTTTTATTAGTGAAAATCTGATTTTCAACATAAGAACACGTAAGATTGCCTTATTGTGGTTAAAATAACATCAAATATTGGTCGCTAGCACCCAGTTGTCTATAAGTTGCCTATCTAATCAAGAGTAATGGACATTTGGAACGGGATCTTAATATTCAGTGCAGTGGCCCACACAGAGCGTGCCTACACTCACTCTGTGAGGGTGTGACTACCTCAATTGTATGCAACTCTTGTGGTTTCTACCTGAGTGTGGCTTGACTATGTCATCTGTTGTTGCTAATGGGGCTGTTGGTGGTTCAAGTAGGCCAGGTAGTAGTGGGAACAGTGATGAAGGGCATAAACCAGAGAACATAATGGGGAAGACGAGCTTGAAGCGTGACTTCCGAAAGGGGACGTACCAAAAGCCACAAAAGAAATAGGTATGAAAGAAATGTAAGTACGGCGACAAAATGCTCAGCAAATTCTTGCTGAAATTGACAAAGGTGCTCGTAATGCTGACATCCAACACATGTTTAATTTGCCAGAGTCCACCATCCAGGTAAATGTTTGGCAGTATGTGCATTGCCATTATTATTCAATTGCGCCATGGGAAATGGCGGCTCAAAGAAAGCAGGATGAAAAGATCTACACAATGTGTAAGTTATTTATATATTTATTTGTTACTGCCCCAAACCGAAATTATTCCAATCTGGGTCACGATTACCTTATTTCCCATAGGTTCAATGCACAAGGATTAGCGAATTTGAGTTTCTCGGCGATTACAACGGTCCAAATTAGGTGCCAAGACTTGGTGCCCCAATATATACACACAGTCATTAGGTGCCAAGACTTGGTGCCCCAATATATACACACAGTCATTAGGTGCCAAGACTTGGTGCCCCAATATATACACACAGTCATTAGGTGCCAAGACTTGGTGCACCAATATATACACACAGTCATTAGGTGCCAAGACTTGGGTGCACCAATATATACACACAGTCATTAGGTGCCAAGACTTGGTGCACCAATATATACACACAGTCATTAGGTGCCAAGACTTGGTGCACCAATATATACACACAGTCATTAGGTGCCAAGACTTGGTGCCCCAATATATACACACAGTCATTAGGTGCCAAGACTTGGTGCACCAATATATACACACAGTCATTAGGTGCCAAGACTTGGTGCACCAATATATACACACAGTCATTAGGTGCCAAGACTTGGTGCACCAATATATACACACACTCAAACCTCGGGTTTCCAACGTCTCCCTTTTTGAACAATTCGGTTCACGAACAGAATTTAAAACTCATAATTGCACCGGTTGCCGTATGATAACTCGGTTGCCGAACAAGCTACTCGGCAACTGTGCGCGTCAGTGATGGTCAGTCTCGCCGCGGCCCTCACTTAGTAAACAACTGCTACGAACTGCTCTTTGATTTTGACAAATTTTCTTGTGTTGTGCATTATTTCGGTATTAGTTTACACTTGGACCGAAACTCCCTACCGTAGATAACACTAAAGTTGTCAAGACAACTTTTTTTTTTATTTACAGACGTGTGGTGGTGTTAATAGTACTTACATTTCTACATCCATGATTTCAGCAAGGTTAGAAGGGGCTATCTGGAGAGTCTGCATCATTTTGTGTCTTCATCTGTGTCATATTATGGCTATAAATGAACAAATTACAAAAATATCAACAGAGTGGCGACCAACACTATGGTATGTTCTGAGTGTCCTTAATTTCCGCCGTCGTCGTCGCCCGGAAAAAAAACGAGTAGCGAAATTTGAAACCGTATATACTTGCAGATACAAAGCATAAAACAACGCTGAAACAGGGCAGATTATACAGTCATGATATAAACTACTGTGTATCATCTTCAGTGGCACATACACATCAGTAGTGATGCTATAATTCGTAATATTTGGCGGCTGGCGACATTATTGCAGCTGGCGACTAAAGTGTTATCTACGGTACACAATTGGGAGTTTGGTTTCTGTTTACCTTATTGGATTCTAGGAAACATTCTCTCTATGAGCTTCCGTCTCAAATCATTACTTTTGGAGATAATGACATGTTGTTTATAGGGAGGAGGTTTACGGGTTTACGAGCGCCTCACTCTTCTTCCTCTTGTGACCTGCATCGCCTCTGTCTTCCCTTACCGCGGACACTTATTTAATGCAGATTTGGCTTTAGTTAGGAGGTTAAAGAGTGGGATTAGGTTAGGTTAGGTTAGTGAGTGAGTCAAAATGGGCGGGTTAAGTTATTTTTATTTTTATTTGTGTAAGAAATTGTCTTTATTTTGGGGGTCAGGTACGGATTAATCCATTTTAATTGCTTATGGAAAAATGTGTTTCGGTCTTAGAACAATTCGGTTTTAGAACAACTTTTGGGAACTAATTAAGTTCGAAAACCGAGGTTTGATATAATATATATATATATATATATATATATATATTATAATTAATATATATATATATAATATTATATATATATATTATATATATATACATACATACACACACTAGGGTCCCACATAAAACGAGAAATTGGTCGATATACGAGATCATTTTATGTGAATTCGCTCTATGTGCAACACATAACCTATGGTGAAAATTGATAATGGTCGATGGGTCCTCCCGCCCGTACCCGTACATTTGTACTTGTTCATACCCAGGCCATACCAGAACATATATAAATGATAAGTTATGCATAGAAATGATGAAATAGGCATATTGTTGAGTACCTTTAATCAAAAAGGGATTATGTACCGGGGGCGAGGGGTTCCCAGGCATCCTGGAGGTCACTCATTCGTCACTGGATGACGGCGCAGTGTGACCCAGAGCTCGGAGTGTGGCGAGTGAGCGTTGGCCTTGCATTTCTGCCACGTCCATCATAAACCACTCAAACTCTGACAGGCTGGGAAGGGGTTCATTTGAAGGGCCAGGCTGGGGCTGGTTTGATGGGGCTTGGGCTAGGCTGTTGCTTGTGGGCAGAAGCAGGCTGTGGTGCACTGGCAGGGGCAGCGTCGGCAGGGCAAATGTACCGAGTCATGAGGGTCTGCCTACGTTCGTTTACTCTCTGGTTGTGTCTTTCTTGGTAGCCACGAAAGAGATCTTTAATTTCCGTCAGGAGCAAATTTTGGTGAGCATGTTGCCATAAATCTGGCTTAAATCTCGCTTGCGTGCCTCACCAGAACTGGCGGGGGCCGCTCACAGCTGATAACTTGTAAACACCGACGACGACACCAAACCACAATGACGAGTGTACCTTCTAATGAAAGCCATCAATAAATTACGATAACTGACGATATTGTGAATGGATATATATCCTTCACAAAAATGTTATTTTTTGGTAATAATGGATGAGAACTGTGCGTCGATACCGCCGTGCCCCACCTCATGCCACCCTCAACCCATCTCTGCGGCGATACCGCCGTGCCCCACCTCATGCCACCCTCAACCCATCTCTGCGGCGACACCGCCGTTCCCCACCGCATGCCACCCTTAACCCATCTGCGTGGATACCGCCGTTCCCCACCTCATGCCACCCTTAACCCATCTCTGCGGCGATACCGCCGTGCCCCACCTCATGCCACCCTCACCCCATCTCTGCGTGGATACCGCCGTTCCCCACCTCATGCCACCCTCACCCCATCTCTGCGTGGATACCGCCGTTCCCCACCTCATGCCACCCTCACCCCATCTCTGCGTGGATACCGCCGTTCCCCACCTCATGCCACCCTCACCCCATCTCTGCGTGGATACCGCCGTTCCCCACCTCATGCCACCCTCACCCCATCTCTGCGTGGATACCGCCGTTCCCACCTCATGCCACCCTCACCCCATCTCTGCGTGGATACCGCCGTTCCCCACCTCATGCCACCCTCACCCCATCTCTGCGTGGATACCGCCGTTCCCCACCTCATGCCACCCTCACCCCATCTCTGCGTGGATACCGCCGTTCCCCACCTCATGCCACCCTCACCCCATCTCTGCGTGGATACCGCCGTTCCCCACCTCATGCCACCCTCACCCCATCTCTGCGGCGACACGCCGCCGCCGTGCCCCTCCTCACTCACCCTTGCCACGGCTTGCGCCAGCTGGGCAAGCCGGCTTACGAAAAGTGCCTCGAGTTAACAGAAAACGCAAGCTGCCGCAAGCCTCCTTATGGCGGCCTGCTCACGTTCTGTACTATATTTAGGTGCTCTATATGAGAACTCCTCGGATTTGCCCTACTTTGATTACATTCGTTCCTAACGAACATTTTTGAATTTTATTTATAAAAAAGAAAATTTTATTTTATTTATTTTAATATTTTAGGTAGTTCGCTTTATAGGGGAAACGCTTTATGCGCACACATTTTATGCAGGACCCTAGTGTATATATATTTATATATTTTTTTTACATCACACTGGACTGGCCAAGGGCACAACAAAAATGGGTTACACAAAGCCCGCTTAGTTGCCAGTCCCTATAAAGAAGACAGTAAGAGAATAAAATAAATAAGAGGGGTGAGCCAATTTAGTTCGGGAGGTGTCTTGTTACTCTTCTCTCGAAAATATTTAAGTCATAGGCAAGTGGAAAAATAGAAACAGGAAGAGAGTTCCAGAGTTTACCAGTGAAAGGGATGAAAGAGTAAAGATACTGATTAACTCTTGCATTAGGAAGATTGACAGAATAGGGATGAGAATGAGGAGAAAGTCTTGTGCAGTGAGGCCGCGGGAGGGGGGAGGCATGCAGTTAGCAAGTTCAGAAGAGCAGTGAGCATGAAAATAACGGTAGAAGAGAGCAAGAGAAGCAACATTGCGGCGGTGATTTAAAGATTGAAGACAGTCAGTCAGAGGAGAGGAGTTGATGAGACGAAAAGCTTTTGACTCAACCCTGTTTAGCAGAGCTGTATGAGTGGATCCTCCCCAAACATGTGTGACATAATCCATACATGGGCGGATAAGGCCCCTGTAGAGAGCAAGCAATTGGGAGGGAGAAAAAAAAGGACGCAGATGCCACAGGACACCTAACTTCTTAGAAGCTGTTTTAGCAAGAGATGAGATGTGAGATTTCCAGTTCAGATTTTTAGTAAAGGATAGTCCTAGAATGTTCATTGTAGAAGAAGGAGACAGTTGAGTGTCATTGAAGAAGAGGGGATAGTTATCTGGTAGGTTTTGTCGAGTAGATAGGTGAAGAAATTGGGTTTTTGAGGCATTGAATAAAACAAGGTTTGATTTGCCCCAATCAGAAATTATAGAAAGATCAGAAGTTAGGCGCTCGGTGGCATCTCTCCGTGAATCACTTAGTTCTTGTTGAGTTGGACGTCTAATAAACGACGTTGAGAAATGCAGGGTAGAATCATCAGCGTAGGAGTGGATAGGGCTTTGAGTTAGACTTAGAAGATCATTAATGAATAATAGAAAGAGAGTGGGTGATAGGACAGAGCCCTGGGGAACACCACTATTGATAGACTTAGGAGAAGAACAATGTCCGTCTACAGTAGCTGCAATAGAACGGTTTGAAAGGAAACTTAAGATGAAGGTACAGAGAGAAGGATAGAAACCGAATGAGGGTAGTTTGGAAATTAAAGATTTGTGCCAGACTCTATCAAAAGCTTTTGATATGTCAAGGGCAACAGCAAAAGTTTCACCGAAACCCCTAAAGGAGGATGACCAAGATTCAGTTAGGAAAGCTAGAAGATCGCCAGTAGATCGCCCTTTACGGAAACCGTACTGACGATCAGATAGAAGATTGTGAGCAGATAGATGCTTAAGAATCTTCTTATTAAGTATAGATTCAAAAGCTTTAGAGAGGCAGGAAGTCAAAGCTATAGGACAGTAGTTTGAAGGATTAGAACGGTCACCCTTCTTAGGAACAGGTTGGATGTGAGCAAACTTCCAGCAAGAAGGAAAGGTGGAAGTAGATAGACAAAGACGGAAAAGTTTGACCAGGCAGGGTGCAAGCACAGAAGCACAGTTCTTGAGAACAATAGGAAGGACTCCGTCAGGACCGTAAGCCTTCCGAGGATCTAGGCCAGAAAGGGCAAAGAAAACATCATTACGAAGGATCTTAATGACAGGCATAATATAGTCAGAGGGTGGAGGAGAAGGAGGAACAAGCCCTTCATCAACCAGAGTGGAGTTTTTAGCAAAGGTTTGAGCGAAGAGTTCAGCTTTAGAAATAGATGAGACAGCTGTGGAGCCATCTGGGTGAAGCATAGGAGGGAAAGATGAAGAAGAAAAATTTAGAGATGTATTTGCTAGATGCCAGAAGTCACGAGAGGAATTTGATTCAGAAAGATTTTGACATTTTCTATGAATGAAGGAGTTTTTGGTAAGTTGAAGTAAAGATTTGGCATGATTACAGGCAGAAATATAAAGGGCATGAGTTTCAGAAGATGGATGCTTACAGTACCATTTGTGAGCCACCTCTCTATCTCGGACAGCATGAGAACAAGCAGAGTTAAACCAAGGTTGACGGGCTTTAGGATTAGAGAAAGTGTGTGAAATGTACGCCTCTATGTTAGAGATAATGACCTCAGTTATGCGTTCTTCACAAAGAGATGGGTCTCTAACATGGAAGTAATAATCATTCCATGGAAAATCAGAGTAGTACTGCCTAGGTCCTCCCATTAGCCGAGTTGAAGTGCCAGAAGCACCTCCGCTTAGGTGGGTCCCGAGGCAGCACCGGAGGAGTGATAGGACAGGTTACAGAAAATAAGATTGTGATCGGAGGAACCCAACGGAGAGAATAGTTCACAGAGTAAGCAGAAGGGTAGTAGTTAGGAAAAGATCAAGAATGTTGGGCGTGTCTCCAAGGCGGTCAGGAATACGAGTAGGGTGCTGCACCAGCTGCTCTAGGTCTTGGAGGACAGAAAAGTTGTAGGCTTGTTCACCAGGTTGGTCAGTGAAAGAAGATGATAGCCAAAGCTGGTGGTGAACATGAAGTCCCAAGAATGGAAATTTCTGCAAAAGGAAAATGAGATGAGATGTGCTCCACTTTTGATGTTAAATAGTCGAAGAGTTTTACATAGTCAGAGGCGTTAGGTGAGAGATATACAGCAACAGATAAATTTTGTAAGAGAGTGACATTGAAGTCGAAGCCAGATGGTAGAAAATTCGGAAGATTCAAGGCCGTGGCAGGAGAGCCAAGTGATGCATTGCGCACATATACGCAACAGCCAGCTTTGGATTGAAAATGAGAATAGAGACAGTAAGAGGAGACAGAAAAAGGTCTGCTGTCAGTGCTCACAGACAACTGAGTTTCGGTGAGGAAAAGAAGATGAGGTTTAGAGGGGAGGGTGATGTTCCACAGAGAGAAATTTGATCAAAAGGCCCGCGAATGTTGCAGAGTTTAAGGAGAAAAGCTAGAAGAATATAGACCCTCGAGTCGTCATCTCAAGACTGTCCGACCGGGGGATATTTGGTCCCCTCTCCATTTTAGGGATTCCGGCAGGGCGATTAAACAGCCATAATAACTTTTAAATGAAGATAGTGTAGGGATGTAATGCATGTGTGTAGTTGAGTAGTAAAAACCTTAAACACTTAAACACTTTATTTCTTATATGGGTTTCATACATATAAGTAAAAAAAATTGTATTTTATAATAAAAAATATAACCCCATTAAAGCTTAAAAGTTTTTTTAGGCAGCATTTTTTTGAAAATTTAGTCAGTTTTATAAAAGGTAGAAAAATTTTTAAAAAAATTGGCCCCGTCCACCCTTTTAAATTATAAGAGTGCCAGTCATGCGATGCTGCACCAAACCCCCAAACCCATTTGAAAAATATATAGTTAATTTCATAATGATGAAATCTTTTATCGGGCACCATTTTTTTAAATCCCCTTTAATTTTTTCAAAATTTTGGGAAAACACCATAATTTTAAATTGTATCAGGAAGAAAAAGGAGGAGACATGATAGTGATAGTTGATTGAGATAATATATGTTTTTTATATTGTGTTTTAAATGCATGGATAGTGGGAAAATGATTTAATTCTCGGGTACATTTTTCCCATATTTTGGGACCATATGGGCATTGATTTAAAAAATTGCCCATTTGTGTTGAGGTATTTTTTATTTTTCACGTGTGCGGAGGATATTGTTTTTGGGGTAACAGTAGTGGTATATTATTTTACTGATGATTTATACTAAATGTTGCTTTTGTAACTTATTAAGGTCAAGGATTTTTTAGCATGTTCTAGTCTTAAAAAAGGTTTGTATGCTCAAAGTAACCACTATTTGAAAGATTCTTATGATTTTTTTTTGAGTAATAAAAGGGGAAGCAAGGGGTGGGATACGATTACACCAGATGGACACAGTATTGAAAATGGGTAAACATGGGCTTATAAAATATCTTTAAAACATCATTTGGCATAGATCTCTCCTTGAAGTAATAGGAAAAAATTCTCGAAATTTGGGACTAATTCAGAGATGTTTTTGTTTAAACGTCATTGTCTCTCAAAGGTTACCCCAAATAATTTATGTTGTTTTGTTCTTTGTATTTAAATATGGGATTTAAAAGGGGGCAATGTTTTTTACGGGGGTTTATTGGTAATAACAAAAGGGGGTTTATCTAATTGTTTGTTAACTATTGCTACAAAACCATTGATGGAAGAATTTGGGTCCTTTTTGCTGTTTCTTTTAGAGTTTCAGGTTTCCTCCATGATGAAAAAAGTTAACATCGGCAAAAGTATTGATTTTAGATTTGGAAAATTGGGGGATCATTTTTGTATATTAAAAAAGTACTGACCGAGTACACTACCCCGGGGGAAATCCATAAAGTATTTAAAGTGGTTTGATAATTTATTTGAGGAATTTTGTGGGTTGCGTTCTGTTGGTAAATATTCTTTAACCAATTTTTTTTGACACCCCGGATACCATATGTTCTAGCTTTTGAAGTAAAATTTCATGTTTGACTGTGTCGCCTTTGAAAATCGCATAAAAAGCTGAGATGAAATGTTGTAACTAGAGTAGAGTAAATTTTTTCAGTAAATTCCTTTAAAAGCGTCAAAGGTATTCAGGCCTTGTCGAAACCAAATTGTTTATTTGTTGGAGGGTTTTTTTTTAAAAAAACCCGGTTAGATGTTTTTTTTTATAATTTTTCAAAATATTTTTTAGAAAATAGTCAAAGGGGTATAGGTCTATAGTTCCCATACAATCTTAGACCCCTTTTTTTTAATCGGAATTAAAAGTCGGTTTTAAAAACAAACGGGAAAAACCCTTTTCGACCGGTTGATTAAACAAAATTTTTTTTATAATGGGAAGGCTAAAACATTATGTTTTGTTTTTGATGAAATACAGGAAATTTTCGTGAACATCGTTTTTTGTTTTTTTAAAGAATTTATAACAAGAGAGACATCTTTTGGGAGGACAGGAACTGACATGGTAGGTAATTGCCATTTAGGAAATTTGGGGTGGGTACAAGTGGGAGTGGAAAGTCTTTGTCTAAAATTTTGGGCAAAAGGGGTTGCCCTTAGAGTGCGGCTGCAGCTACTCTCTTGTATCTGTGACCGAGGGATAAAAAGAGAGGACACGGGAGATTCAATGGTAAATCCTTTCCAACCCCCCAACCCCCCCCAAATACCCTCCCCGGGAGTATTTCACCCCGGCGGCAGCTGTCTCCTGCCTACTCCCTCATATATATTAATATTATATATATATAATATATTATATATATATATATTTTTATAAAATTATATATATAATATATATATATATATATAACAGCTAATATTATTATCCGACCCTTTGGGGGGGCCGAAGGTAGGTCGGATAATTGGAATAGTCGATGTTCAAAATCACAGTAACCATAAAAGTAAGGACAAAATGGTATAGAACATAAAAGATGCAGCTCTTGAAGGCCGATCCAGTGGAATACGCAAAAGTAAAATCCATGCATAAATAAAGCCACAAATCAATGTTTTCTAAAAACTAAAAAAAAATAAGTAAAATAAATGGCCAAAACAAGACACAATGTGGTGGTGAAAAAAGTCGGTTGTTTGGACAAGTCGGATGTTTGGAGGTCGGCTGTTGGGAATTTGGCTGTAGAGATGATGTCCCTTAATGTTTACATATTGAAAGTTTTGTGTTTATTTGTGGTTCTCTTCCTCAGATTTTTCGGCTGTCAACAAAAGGCTGGGAGAGCTGTGGGCACTGGTTCCAACCACACAGAAATATGTAAGTTAATTGATCTCATTTGTAAACATTTAATTAGGCAATGTAAGTATAGGAAAAACAAATTAGAATTGGTGAAAAAAAATCTGATTTGGGGGAAATAAAGTTTGAAAGTATTTTTTAGAATATATCAACAATTTGTGATAAGGTACGGGCTCAATTTCTGGATGAAACATACAATGTTGAAGCTTTATTAAGGATTAGAGAAAGGTTTTGGGGTAAATAATGGACAGTGGTACGGTAGTAGGTCAGCTGGATGAATGTGTAACATGAAGTAAAAGGGATAGATGTGAATAGGATATGAAATTGACTTGAGAATATATGCACAGTATCTGTTATGTTGTGAGAGGATTTTCACACCATAGACTCCCACATTTGCCTTATCATTTTGTACTTTTAACTTATTACATCACTGAAGGATTGAAGTGTCTGGCACTGGAATTTATTTTTGTTGTTTACATAAAAGCCTAGAGGTTTGATGACGCCATGTTTAGTGTTAGGCTGCCCCAAAGCATGCACTCCTTAATAATCTGAAGAAAATTGGGCAAATAGTTTCAACTTGTGCTGCTGTTAATTTTTTGATCTTCTCTGTTATAGTAAATCTCTGCCCTCAGACCAGCGTTGTGTAGGGTGTTTTATGGTTGAAGACAATTCATTCCCACATTAATCTGGGTCTAAATCTACAGTTAATAAAAAAAATAATTGGTGTGTATCTACCCATTTTAGTTATTTTTTTTTTTTTTTTTTTTTACATCACAAGGAACTGGCCAAGGGCACAATAAAAATGGGTAACACAAAGCCCGCTTAGTTGCCAGTCCCTATAAAGAAGACAGTAAGAGAATAAAATAAAAAAGAGGGGTGAGCCAATTTAGTTGGGGAGGTGTCTTGTTACTCTTCTCTTGAAAAGATTTAAGTCGAAGGAAGGTGGAAAAACAGAAACAGGAAGAGAGTTCCAGAGTTTACCAGTGAAAGGGATGAAAGAGTAAAGATAGTGATTAACTCTTGCATTAGGAAGATGGACAGAATAGGGATGCGAATGAGTAGAAAGTCTTGTGCAGCGAGGCCGCGGGAGGGGGGGGGAGGCATGCAGTTAGCAAGTTCAGAAGAGCAGTGAGCATGAAAATAACAGTAGAAGAGAGCAAGAGAAGCAACATTGCGGCGGTGATTTAAAGATTGAAGACAGTCAGTCAGAGGAGAGGAGTTGATGAGACGAAAAGCTTTTGACTCAACCCTGTTTAGGAGAGCTGTATGAGTGGATCCTCCCCAAACATGTGAGACATACGCCATACATGGGCGGATAAGGCCCCTGTAGAGAGCAAGCAATTGGGAGGGAGAAAAAAAAGGACGCAGATGCCACAGCACACCTACTTCTTAGAAGCTGTTTTAGCAAGAGATGAGATGTGAGATTTCCAGTTCAGCCTTTTAGTAAAGGATAGTCCTAGAATGTTCATTGTAAAAGAAGGAGACAGTTGAGTGTCATTGAAGAAGAGGGGATAGTTATCTGGTAGGTTTTGTCGAGTAGATAGGTGAAGAAATTGGGTTTTTGAGGCATTGAACAAAACAAGGTTTGCTTTGCCCCAATCAGAAATTATAGAAAGATCAGAAGTTAGGCGCTCGGTGGCATCTCTCCGTGAATCACTTAGTTCCTGTTGAGTTGGACGTCTAATAAACGACGTTGAAAAATGCATGGTAGAATCATCAGCGTAGGAGTGGATAGGGCTTTGAGTTAGACTTAGAAGATCATTAATGAATAATAGAAAGAGAGTGGGTGATAGGACAGAGCCCTGGGGAACACCACTATTGATAGATTTAGGAGAAGAACAATGTCCGTCTACAGTAGCTGCAATAGAACGGTTTGAAAGGAAACTCAAGATGAAGGTACAGAGAGAAGGATAGAAACCGAATGAGGGTAGTTTGGAAATTAAAGATTTGTGCCAGACTCTATCAAAAGCTTTTGATATGTCAAGGGCAACAGCAAAAGTTTCACCGAAACCCCTAAAGGAGGATGACCAAGATTCAGTTAGGAAAGCTAGAAGATCGCCAGTAGATCGCCCTTTACGGAAACCGTACTGACGATCAGATAGAAGATTGTGAGCAGATAGATGCTTAAGAATCTTCTTATCAAGTATAGATTCAAAAACTTTAGAAAGGCAGGAAGTCAAAGCTATAGGACGGTAGTTTGAAGGACTAGAACGGTCACCCTTCTTAGGAACAGGTTGGATGTGAGCAAACTTCCAGCAAGAAGGAAAGGTGGAAGTAGATAGACAAAGACGGAAAAGTTTGACCAGGCAAGGTGCAAGCACAGAAGCACAGTTTTTGAGAACAATAGGAGGGACTCCGTCAGGACCGTAAGCCTTCCGAGGATCTAGACCAGAAAGGGCAAAGAAAAGAAAGAAAGAATTTAAAAAGATTACACAACTAACCACAAATCAATAACAGAACTGGAAGCGGCGAGCAAAACGTCTAGCAGCCAAAGGCAACCAAAAGGGCGGTCTCATATCCACCGGCCGTCCATCCCGTCCCGCACCCCCGGCCCGGGCTAATCTCATCAACAAGGGAGGTGTTAAGCCAGCTCCCAGGCCTGATGCCAACCCAACCCCAGCCCTCCCTGTGCCAGCCACACAGGGGACACCACACCGCCATGCAGGGCAGAAGTAAGTGTTGCAGTAGTTTGGTGCATTAGCTCCACTTACTAGTAGTGTTGCCCTTCTCTTATCTTGTTATTGTACAGGTAGCGGGATCACCCATGTAAGACACAGTGGTGATGGCGTGTAGGGGTGACTGCCAGCCAGTGATGCCCTCCTGATAGGCAGGTCACTTGGTTGGCTGCCCAGAGGTAGACATCAATGTGGTAGTAGCAAGTGGTCGGGCAGTTTTAAGGGGGGCGTTTCCACTTTTAGGTAAAACATTTTGTAGTGAGCTGAAATGTTTCCCCAATAAGCTAGGCAGTGGCATGACATCTGGGAATAAGTGTGAAGGTGAAGCAGCACAAGTTTCCGCATAATATTTTTTTTTACAAAAATCCGTCAATTTTTGGAACATTTTTGAAACAACACTACTTTACTATTCTTAGTTGTATTATATATTTTTTTGTTTGTCTAGTAAATTTGATCCCTGAACTAAA
This sequence comes from Chionoecetes opilio, assembly GCA_016584305.1. Classification (NCBI taxonomy): domain Eukaryota; kingdom Metazoa; phylum Arthropoda; class Malacostraca; order Decapoda; family Majidae; genus Chionoecetes; species Chionoecetes opilio. The sequence continues at coordinate 89,718 of JACEEZ010000480.1, forward strand.
TCCTCACGATAGTTTTTTTGGATAGCTTCATAATATATATATAAAAAAATTGGTAAACATTTTTTTTTATTTCTATGTTTTTGCTGTAGTAATGGTTATTTTTTTACTTAGAACTATTTAGCCTGGTGAGAGTTTAGTCCTGGCATTGGTGTTTTAGGCGCAGCAAAACATTTTGAAATAGGTTCATAATTTTTTTTTTGGAGTGTATTTAAAAAAAAAAAAAAACTTGAGTATTCGGCCTTTTCCCAAAAAATTCATTGGTAGGTAATCATTTTTAGGTAATTATAGGTAATTATTTTCCATCATGTACATGTATTTGAGAGCATCTTGGCACCTGGTCCCGGTCTTTCTGGTTGCAAGATACTGGAGTGAAGATGGCGCGCTAACACGTCGAGAAGGGGGTCGACGAGCGGCGGGGGGGGGGGGGGGGGGGTCCAAAAATAGTCTATTTTATCCAAATTCGATGAGTTTTTGAGAAAATATAGTTTATATAGGGTGCTTTAAGGGCCCCGGTGATTCTAGGGGTGCTGAAACAGAAAAATGAACTATTTTTTACCGTAGAAAAAAAAAATTGGAAACGCTCCCCTTAAGTAAGGCCTTGCTGATTAGTAAAAGTATAAGTATTGTAAGTTAGTAAAGTAAGTGCCAAGGAATCGAGTGAGACAATACTATTATTATAAAATAGATATTGTATAATATATATATTATATATTATATATATATATATATATATATATATAATATATATATATATATATATTATATATTTTATATATATAAATATATATATATATATATTATTATATATTATATAAAAGAAGATATAAACCAGCGCGGGTAGAAACATCTTGATTTTTTATTCGAACGTTTCGGCTATACATAAGCCATCATCAGCCCAAAATCGGATACAAATTTTTTTTTTTGTTAAAAATGAAAATATACATGTTATAAAATTATTTGCACATTTAAAATGCCAACCTAAAATATAATAAAATAAGAATAAAAATTATAAAACAGTAATAAAATAAAAATACTACACCTACCAATCAACCATCGCAGGGGGAGTGTGGGATTCCCACATGGTCTAAAAAACACAGGAGCGGGGTTGAGGTGCCCCCCGTGCGCAGAGAACGGTTTGTGGTGGGGGTGAGGGGCTCTACATCACGGTGGAGAGGGAGCTGTGTTAATTAAAAGTCGATTGATTTGGGGGGGGGCTGGA
>JACEEZ010000480.1:94573-97073 GCA_016584305.1 Chionoecetes opilio
CCTGTTTGAACACCAGGCTCCCAGCTAAGGCTTAGTCTCATAGCTGGAGTGTGTGGGCATTGATACTTGACTCAGAGAATCAGTGTGACGGGAAAAGTTACACAGAGAACCAGTGACGGGACATTGACTCAATGATTTAGGTTAAGAAGGAGTTCTAGGATTGTGGTTTTGAGCACGAGCTGAGAGTGGCGTCGTGGCGATGTTATTAGCATGAAGTGTGTATTTAAGTTAAGACATAAGCTAAGATATTAGGTTAAGAAGGAGTTGGGAAGTAATTACTGGTGAATCAGTAGAGTGCAAATATATTAAGTTTCTGATAACGCGTTGTTAGTCAGACACATTACTACTGACATATTTTCTTAATCTTATAATTTTTTTCCCACTTATTGTGGGTGGTGGCAGCGTGATAGCCAGGATTGTGGAGCCCTCTTGAATTAACGTCAAAGTAATAAACCTATAAAGGGGGGCCGCTACACAAGCACAGAAGCACAGTTTTTGAGACATAGGAGGGACTCCGTCAGGACCGTAAGCCTTCCGAGGATCTAGGCCAGAAAGGGCAAAGAAAACATCATTACGAAGGATCTTAATGACAGGCATAATATAGTCAGAGGGTGGAGGAGAAGGAGGAACAAGCCCTTCATCAACCAGAGTGGAGTTTTCAGCAAAGGTTTGAGCGAAGAGTTCAGCTTTAGAAGTAGATGAGACAGCTGTGGAGCCATCTGGGTGAAGCATAGGAGGGAAAGATCAAGAAATTATTTTAGAGATGTTATTTGCTAGATACCAGAAGTCACGAGAGGAATTTGATTCAGAAAGAGTTTGACATTTTCTATGAATGAAAGAGTTTTTGGTAAGTTAAGGTAAAATTTTTGCATAATTACAGGAAGAAATATAAAGGGCATGAGTATCAGGAGATGGATGCTTACGGTACTGTTTGTGAGCCACCTCTCTATCTCGGACAGCATGAGAACAAGCAGAGTTAAACCAAGGTTGACGGGCTTTAGGATTCGAGAAAGTGTGTGGAATGTACGCCTCCATGCCAGAGACTATGACCTCAGTTATGCGCTCTGCACAAAGAGATGGGTCTTTGAGATGGAAGCAGTAATCATTCCATGGAAAATCAGAGTAGTACTGCCTTAGGTCTTCCCACTAGCTGAGTTGAAGTGCCAGAAGCACCTCCGCTTAGGTGGGTCCCGAGGCAGCACCGGAGCGATAGGACAGGTTACAGAAATAAGATTGTGATCGGAGGAACCCAACGGAGAGAATAGTTTCACAGAGTAAGCAGAAGGGTTAGTAGTTAGGAAAAGATCAAGAATGTTGGGCGTGTCTCCAAGGCGGTCAGGAATACGGGTAGGGTGCTGCACCAGCTGCTCTAGGTCTTGGAGGATAGAAAAGTTGTAGGCTTGTTCACCAGGTTGGTCAGTGAAAGAAGATGATAGCCAAAGCTGGTGGTGAACATTGAAGTCCCCAAGAATGGAAATTTCTGCAAAAGGAAAATGAGATGAGATGTGCTCCACTTTTGATGTTAAATAGTCGAAGAATTGTACATAGTCAGAGGCGTTAGGTGAGAGATACACAGCACAGATAAATTTAGTAAGAGTCGTAAGATTTAGTAACATTGAAGTCTAAGCCAGATAGAAGAAAATTCAGAAGGATCAAGACCGTGGCCACGAGAGAAGAGAGGCTACAGAGAATGGCAACAAAGATGGTGCCAGAGCTAGAAATACTTACTTATGAAGAAAGGTTGAGAGATAAAATTACCAACACTCAAAGAAGCAAAGAAGAGCAAAGAAGTGAAAGAGGAGACTTCATAACAATTTTCAATCTTATAACTAAGAAGAAAGTAGCAGACAATGAGAGACTGCTGATTCAGAAGCAAAAAGAAGGTTGATACATAAGAAGACATACAACAACCATTGGAAAAGGGAGTTGCCTGAACCACAAAGATGTACAGCTTCCCTCATACAAGTGTAGAGGTTTGGAATGGACTGAAGGAGGTGATATCGGCAAAGAATGTGCACCAGTTGAAAGAAAGACTGGATAATGTAGATACAGAGACAGGACCACACCAGTGTAGCTCAGGCCCTGTAAAACACAACTACAGTGGCTGCACCAAGTTTCACGGAGTCTTGGTTCGCGATTACAAGGTTTCACGGCACCTTTAAATATTCCCCGTTTCAAGTTTCGCGCATCTATACACAAAGTTTCGCGGTCGAGTGGTTAAATATATAATTTTTTTGCTACCGCGACGCCAGTGCAGTATAATCACGCCAAACTCTGGTAGAAACACCTAGAGTTGCATAAACACGAGGTGCTCACACCCTCACAGAGTGCAAGCACGCTCGGGATTGTATAAACAAACTCTCGGCTTGAACTTCATGTTGAGGTGAGAGTCACCCAGCCATGGGTCTTCTGCAGTCATTGTACGGAGGAGGGGGAGAGATTTTTGATAAGTCGTAATATTCCATAAGTCGTAAAGCTGGAGCCCTTATTGTTCCAACTT
>JACEEZ010000480.1:99573-138443 GCA_016584305.1 Chionoecetes opilio
TAGGAAGGCCAGGGCACCTTGGCTATATGAAGGCCAGGGCACCTTGGCTATATGAAGGCCAGGGCACCTTGGCTATATGAAGGCCAGGTATAATACTTCACTCACAGAAAATGTCAAAATCTTTCTGAATCAAATTCCTCTCCTGTCTTCTGGCATCTAGCAAATAACATCTCTAACAATTTTTCTTCTTCATCTTTCCCTCCTATGCTTCACTCAAATAGCTCCATAGCTGTCTCATTTAAAGCTGAACTCTTCGCTCAAACCTTTGCTAAAAATTCCATTCTGGTTGATGAAGGGCTTGTTCCTCCTTCCCCTCCACCCTCTGGCTATATTATGCCTGATATTAAGATCCTTCGTAATGATGTTTTCTTTGCCCTTTCTGGCCTAGATCCTCGGAAGGATTACGGTCCTGATGGAGTCCCTCCCCAGCTAACCATCACCGGCGGGCCGACGTAGGTCGTAGAGCGGCAAACGGCGGCCGGCGGCGGCAAATTTACCTCCGTCAGCCCTCCGAAGGCCCGCTGGTGTATTTTCAGACGGGAAAATTTACTATGTTAAAAATTCATGTACAGTAAAACCCTTATAACTCGGCACTGTATAACTCGGAATTTGATATAACTCGGCATGGCAAAGGACTAATTTTTTTTTTTTTTTTTTTTTTTTTTTTTTTTTTTTTTTTTTTTTTTTTTTTTTTTTTTTACACACACACCCCAACACACACACACCCCAAACACACAAAACCACACACACACACACACAAAACCACAACACACACACACAAAACACCGGGGGCCCAAAACCCCACATGTAGGCAGGAGCTCCGGGTTTGGGAATGATACCCGGGAAAGGGTCACTCGAGGGCTTGAGGGTTTTTGGCGCGGGGCAGGTTTTGTTATATGACCCTGTGATTAGAGGCTCATGCCCCCCCGTGCCCCTCCCAGGCACTCACAGCCCGAAGGTAGATTTTTAATGGCCCGGGGGGCCAGGGGGTTTTTCCCTTTGGGGCCACTCGACGGTGCAAAAAATTTCAAGTGGTTTTATGGGTTTTAAATCGGGATCAAAACTGGGGTTTTCCCGGAAAACCCACTGGGGTGCCGCAAACCCACTCTGTTTGCCGCCTCACCAAAATTTGCATCTCATGGGTTTTCACTTCGGTTTATCATCCCCAAAAACAACCTTTTCGGGAAACTTTGTAAACAGAAATTTGGCCCAAAAAAAAATGTATCTCGGCATATTGATGTTATAACTGCACCCCTTCGTTTAAACCTTTTCCTATCGCCCCAGTCGCAAAAAGTCGTATTTTGCCCTTTTTGGACCCTTTTCCCCCCGGCTCGGGCTTTTAAATTTCTTTCCCCTTTCCTGCGGGAAAACCCCCTTGCGTGATGGAGCTACATCTTGAAATACATTTACTGTTGTGTAACCCAAAAAACACGAAAAAAATAGGGGGCAAAGTAACGAAAAGGTCGGAACCCCGCGTGGAGGTCCGTCAGCTGCTGAGCCGTGTTTATGGGCGTTTAAAGCACCCCTCTCGGAAAACGAATTCCGTTTTTTTTTCGAAAATTGGGAAAAAAAAATTGGGGTTTTTGCTTCAAAAAAACAACAAGCTTTTGGGAGGGGGCCGAAAAAATAATCAATGCAAAACTTGCAAACAATATCACAGAGTGTAAACACACATTTTTAACCCAAATGTTATTGGAAATTTGGGTTCGTAATCCCCAAGGGCGGGGCCCCTTTGGGCGACAAAAAAAACGGGTCAGCCTACACGCTGGTTCCCCATCTTTGCTTAATTTTTCCCCCTATTTTTAAATGTTTTTGGGGTTACATCATACAGTTTCTGTATATCCCAAAATGTTCCCGCTCCATTTTACGAAGGGTGTTTTCCAGCAGGGGAAAGGAATTAAATTGAAGAGCCTGAGCCTGCAGGAAAAAGGGGAAAGTGGGTGGCAAGGAAAGGGTGCAGGACCCTCCATGCGTGCTATTTGTGCTGATTTTTTTAAACCAAAAAACCAGCACATTTCCCTTCTACCCCTTTTATTGGGGGGGTGTAGTTTTTTTATGTTTTTTCAGTACGTATTTCCTTTTTTTTTTTTTTTTTTTTTTTTTTTTTTTTTTTTAAAATTTTTAACCCATTCAGAGGGGACATTTAATAACTCGGCACATTGAATTTAAATCGGGGAAGGGCCCAAACCCCTATCGTGCCGAGTTATAAGGGTTTTACTGTAAAAAATTTTTAAAAATTGAATAATTTTTATGTGTTTAAAAATTTTGAAAAAAAAAAGTTTTTTAGATTATCTTGCTGTAGTACAGGGAGGTCCCCCAAAAGATACGAGCAGTTTTGGTTTTCCCCTGGGGATACTCGTAAAACGAAATCCGTATAAAGAAAAAAATAAAATAATGGTAAAAAAATAGGTTTTGGGTTTCCCGGCCCCATCAAAAAAAAAAATAAAAAAAAAAAAAAAAAACGTTTTTTTAAGCCCAAAAAAAATCTGCAAACACAACAAAAAAACACAGCGTCTATATTACCCACACTGTACACCTTTTTTTGTAGGAAAAAAAAAAAAAAAAAAAAACATTTGAAAGAGAAAATAAACACACAAAATAAAAATAAATGCACAAATTTAAATTTAAAAAAAAAAATTTTTAACAAAACAAAAAAGACGTTGTAAAAAAGGGGACGCCCCGTGATACAAGAGAAGGGAGTTTTAGCGGTCCCCCAAAGGGTTGGGGGCCCCACACCTGCTAATTACCCCCAAAGGCAGGGGGCCGCCATAGCTTTTAAATTTCCCTTCAAAGGGCCCCGCCGGTAGGGGGGACCTGAAATGCGGTTCCCCCCAAAGGGTTTGGGGGTGCACATTTTGCTAATTACCCCTAAATGTCCCGGGCCCCGCCCTATGGGTTAAAATTCCCTTCAGGTCACGGGTTTCTTTGGGGTAACCCCTTCCCGGGGTCAACCAAATCCCCCTTTTTCCAGCCTGGAAGGTTTTTGGGGGGGACAAGCATTTTAAAACTGATCATTTTACTCACCCTAGTTTTGAATGTCGTATCATTGGATTTTCGATCTCGTATATTGAAAATACCCTAATTTACACATCTCGTATCATCGGATTCTCGTATACCAAATGCTCGTATAACAGGCCCTCCCTGTTTTACATCAGTAGTGGACAAACAGCGGCAAACTTGACGTCAATCCTCCGGAGGCCCCGCTGGTAGGTTTTTGTAAGTGGGAAATATTCATTTCATATTATATTTTATTAACTCAGTAATATACATAGTATCTCAATATCGGTACCATCACTATTATTAGGGCCTGTTCAAGCTTTTAAAAAAATTGTTATAAAAGTTTTTTATAATAGTTTAAAGAAATTATCATATTTCAGTTATTTCAAATATTTCCAGCTTATCAGGAAACACCCAGAGATAACATAGAAATAAAGAAAAATGGACACGTACATACATAGGAAGGAGTTTAAAATGGAAAAAGGTTATCAGTTATTTCTATGTGTGTAGTTTAGTATCATATAAAAATAAACATTTGAATAACCGTGGCAAAGTTTACGGGATAACCCCAAGGCCATATTTTCCCTTATTTCAATAATTTCCCAACATATTACACTGGGTAACAAAAACATATGTTTTGAAAATCGTCCAGGGTTTTCCAGCTGAATTAGACTAATTTTGATGCTCTGAGTCCGAAAATGACCTTGGTTTTGCTCAATCAGGTCAGGTTTTTTTGCTACAGAAATTTAAAAAAATCGATTTTTCGTAAAAAAAAAAAATTCTGCGGATCATCAGTTTGAGAAACCCCTGATGATTTTTTCCGTTTTCCTCAAGAAATAAAAGTCAGCGTATCCAAATTCATTCATTTTTTTATTTAGTCCATCAAATTTGAAAAGGGCATAATTATCATAATATTAGTATAAGAATGAGCGTTACGTGACACAAAAGTTCAGAGTTCACGGCATAAATCGGCGTTTCTTCGATTCCGTGTGTGAGCAGCTGCTGGGTTGTCTCTCTTCAGCGCCCCAGCAGTAGTCCGCCATCATGACTCCCGTCCCACCTCCCCGGGTACCTCTCCTCCATTTGGGGGCATGTCCTGAGGAACCTTTCTCCCTGCTCGTCGCTCATCGCCCCAAGGTTTTCAGGAAACTTCTCCATGTGTGAGAACGGGAAAAGTGCATCTTAATACTCATCAAACACCCGAGTTTTGGAAGGCCTCTATCATACTGCTGACGAGTCTGGCGTGGTTGCTGCCTTCGTGTTCCCCAGGAAGTTGTTCACCACCTGCACAAACGATTTCCACGCGGCGCACTCTAGCGTGTTCATGGAGTTTTGGAACTCTGTGTCCTTTATGAGCTCCCGTATCTGTGGGCCATCGAAAATGCCGGCCTTCAGCTTCTCAATGGTCAGTCCAGGAAAGGCTCGGCCACAGGTAGTTGAAGCACCCCCCAATCCTTGTCAGAGCGGCGTGTGAACTGTTTCATTAACCCAAGCTTCAATTTTGTAGCGGTGGGATCAATATCTTCTCCCGGTCAACAAGAGGTTCGTTTATGATGTTTCTCGCCCCAGGTACTAACTGCTCTCGCGCCGGCCACTCTTTCTTTACATAGTGCTGGGCTCTGTCTCGACTGCCCCACATGCATAAAAAGCATGGGTACTTCGTGAACCCGGATGCTGACCAAGTAGAAAGTTCACCATTTTTCAAGTCGACGCAGATGATCCATTGGTGCTGTCATTTTGGATTTTGTCGAGCACGTACTTCACTGCTTCATATTTCTCTTTGAAAAGTTGTGGAGTGCGCAAGGAGGGATTGAGGCGAACTGGTTCCCGTTGTGGAGGAGCACACACTTCAAAGAGCGCTTACAGCTGTCAATGAAGAGTCGCCAATCTCTGGATGTATTGAGGAGCGCCGAGTTTAAAACAAGAAGACCGGCGACATCTCGGCAGTACACGAGGTCTTCCTCCTGGCAGAAGTAGCCCAGTGGGCCCTCATGCCTTCTACGAAAGAAAGTGATACGCGCGTCCTGCCAAGTAGATTTTTCTCTTTGAGTCTGGAGGCCAACAGCTCGGAGGAAGTCTTCGACAAACTGAGATCCCGAACCAGATATTAAGCTCACATTGTGAAAAGGGCTGCGGACTATCTTGTGCTTCATACTCTTCTTCTGTATATCCTCGCTCGTCCCGTACTGGTGGCCTCGTCGTCGCTGTCGGGAAGCTCTGTGAACGCTTGGGGACAGGGAATTTCTTCGCAGTGAGCCAGTGGGGCGGCGGGCAGATGGAAGGTCCCGGGGGACTGGAGGCTGTGCCGATTCTTCCGGTTGATGCCATTAGTTTGATGGCGCAGAAGTAACAATCCGATGCAAAGGTCAAACGGCTCCCTCCAAACCATCGGAATCCCAAACTTCAGTGAAGTTTTCGCGCCCTTCGTCCACCGCCGGAGGTATTCCACGCAAAGTCTTGCACACCGTGTGCGGTGCCCCCGGACTTATCTTGGTCACCCAGCTTGACTTTAAAGTAAGCCCCCTAGGCGCGCTTCACCAAATCCTGTGATGTTCTTCCTGTCCCCTGGACAGCGTGTATTGCCGCAGATGTAGCAAAAAAACGTCAGGATTATTCCTGCATGACCGTCGCGCCCAAGCCATCACAATAAAACTGAAAGAAAAAAGAAAGATGCAGCTGAGGGGTCAGACAATGAAATTTAGAATTTTAGAATTTAGAAATTTAGAATGGAGTAATGGTGAGACAGGTATGATTTGATTGGCTAATTTTGGAATTCCCTTTTTTCGTGTCTGTGCATTGTAATTCGATATATTCTTCAAAGAAAAATATGATTGAACTCAAAACCCCTGATATTAGCATATGTATTTGCTCGTCAGGTAGGCCTATGGCTGTATCCAAAAAGTTGACCTGATAGAGCCAAAATCAATGTGATATTCGGACTCAGAACAAACCTAAATTAGTCTAAATCAACTGAGAAACCCCTGACGATTTTTTGGCTGTTACCCAGTGTTATCAACACATATCAATACTCAACGGTACACCTAATAAGGAATATGTAGATGATGGAGTTGAAATAGATAATATCATGATTTAGAATAAATATTATTTGAAATCATTTCCCAGCTATCAATGCACTAAACTGCCAGACGTACGATAGCCATTACAAAGGGTTAAAAACCCACAAAAGACCAAAATTGTCACCCTTAACAAGTCGATAACATAATGAGAACTTAGTTATAACATGTTTTCGCTCCTTCATTATATCAAAATAGACTGAATAATATAAATAATTGCAGTACGCCACGTTTTTTTAGGAATTCCTCGAGTACCTCGACCGCGCTGTCAGTGACTGACAGGGAGTGAAATCAGTTAGTGGGAAAACGCACAAGTGGGTGCACGTTGTGATGTACTTCGCCGCAATCAATATCCTTCTGCATGGCTGTTCAGTGTTCCACGTACACCACCATGTAAACCCAATAACGAAAATGTTTTTGTACTTATGAAATAAACAATGTCCGTAGCAATTATGATCTCCTTTTCATGTATTACTGGAAAACGACCCTAGGAATATTTCTGGTTATACTTTCTAAGTATATTGCAGATATAGTAATGTTTTTATAAGTGTTGAACAGCCCATTAGTCTATTAATCGGCTAATGGGCTGTGCAACACCCCTTAAAACATTACTATATCTGCAATATACTTAGAAAGTACAAGTGCTTGTGGGCCCTTGGGACCCCTGTATTGATGCTTGTAGTAGTAGTATATATTAGACAACATGTGATTGCAAACTCCAATTGTGTTGTTGCTGTCGCTGGTCACTGGTCAAAGTGCCTCGGGGTAGACCACGTTCCGTGTGATTCCAACCCTTTTGTGTTCCGTGTGATTCCAACCCTTGTGTTCCGTGTGATTCCAACCCTTTGTGTTCCGTGTGATTCCAACCCTTTGTGTTCCGTGTGATTCCAACCCTTTGGTTCCCTGTGATTCCAACACACACACACTCACACACGCACACAAACGTAAAAATCCATGGGGTCTAAATGAGTTTGTGGAATGCGGCAAGACGTTACCGCAGAGTTTTCCTGTAATCTAATACTCCTAAGGTTTTTAGCCCCCAAAAACCCCTTCAAAAGTATTCAATCGGGCATGGGACCAAGCCGCTTACCACCTACGATTTATTTGCGATTTTTTTAGCCTACTCTTATCAAAATTGAATTTACAGTTTCGGCTACCCAAAACAGATAGACAGACAGACAGACACACACACACACAGAGACACACGGCTACTCCTATAGTATATTAGATAGCCATAAATATTGCTCAATCAGTTAATATAACAGGGGGCAAATGGTCATATGCCCTACGGCGGGCCCGCTCCCAGCGGCCCGCCGGTGACCCTTTGAGCAAATTCCCAGCGGCCCTACGTCGTACACTTCCATCGGTAAGACATACGGAGGGCCTCCGGAGGCCCTCCGTCTGTGTTTGCTGGGTCCTATTGTTCTCAAACACTGTGCTTCTGTGCTTGCACCCTGCCTTGTCAAACTTTTCCGTCTTTGTCTATCTACTTCCACCTTTCCTTCTTGCTGGAAGTTTGCTCACATCCAACCTGTTCCTAAGAAGGGTGACCGTTCTAGTCCTTCAAACTACCGTCCTATAGCTTTGACTTCCTGCCTCTCTAAAGCTTTTGAATCTATACTTAATAAGAAGATTCTAAGCATCTATTTTTCTCACAATCTTCTATCTGGTCGTCAGTACGGTTTCCGTAAAAGGGCGATCTACTGCGATCTTTCAGCTTTCCTAACTGAATCTTGGTCATCCTCCTTAGGGGTTTGGGTGAAACTTTTGCTGTTTTCCCTTGACATATCAAAAAGCTTTTGATAGAGTCTGGCACAAAATCTTTAATTTCCAAACTACCTCATTCGGTTTCTATCCTTCTCTCTGTACCCTTCATCTTCAGTTTCTTTCAAACCGTTTTTATTGCAGCTACTGTAGACGGACATTGTTCTTCTTCTAAGTCTTCAATGTGGTGTTCCCCAGGGTTCTGTCCTATCACCCACTCTCTTTTTATTATTCATTAATGATCTTCTAAGTCTAAAATCAAAGCCCTATCCACTCCTACGCTGATGATTTACCATGCAGTTTTCAACGTCGTTTATTAGACGTCCAACTCAACAGGAACTAAGTGATTCACGGAGAGATGCCACCGAGCGCCAACTTCTGATCTTTCTATAATTTCTGATTGGGGCAAAGCAAACCTTTTTTTTGTTCAATGCCTCAAAAACCCAATTTCTTCACCTATCTACTCGACAAAACCTACCAAAATAACTATCCCCTCTTCTTCAATGACACTCGACTGTCTCTTCTTCTACAATGAACATTCTAGGACTATCCTTTACTAAAAATCTGAACTGGAAATTCTCACATCTCATCTTCTTGCAAAAAAACAGCTTCTAAGAAGTTAGGTGTCCTGTGGCATGTGCATCCATTTTTTTCTCCCTCCCAATTGCTTGGTCTCTACAGGGGCCTTATCCGCCCATGTATGGATTATGTCTCACATGTTTGGGGAGGATGCACTCATACAGCTCTCCTAAACAGGGTTCAGTCAAAAGCTTTTCATCTCATCAACTCCTCTCCTCTTTCTGACTGTCCCTTTAATCTTTAAATCACCGCCACCCAAAGTTGCTTCTCTTGCTCTCTTCTTTCCGTTATTTTCATGCTCACTGCTTCTTCTGAACTTGCTAACTGCATGCCCCCCCCCCTGCTGCACAAGGCTTTCTACTCATTCTCATCCCTATTCTGTCCATTTTCCTAATGCAAGAGTTAATCAGTATCTTTACTCTTTCATCCCTTTCACTGGTAAACTCTGGAACTCTCCTCCTGTTTATATTTTTCCACCTTTGTGAGAGCTGGCAACTGTGCCATGCTTGGGAGAGGCTGGCCAGTGTGCACCGGCCTTAACACGTACGGACATCAGTAAACATCGGCTCACCAGCAAGACTTTGTGAACGTGCCTATCACCAAATGGCGCAAGGTAATCGGTGCGACCTACACATCAAGGATGGCTTCCCCCCGGCGCCCAAGGTTTCCGCCATCGTCCAGGAGGGCAGGCAGGGTGGAGTAACATCGCGGCTCAAGACGCAGTCGGTGATACTAGCCCAGGCAGGGATGCCATCGCCTCACGACAAAGAGGGACATGGCGGGGGTGCCAGGATCCCGGGACAGAGAGCTCTTACCACAGTAGGGATGGACAAGTGTGAACTGGGACAGGTCTACTGCAGACTTCCGCACTTGGCAGACGCTCCATTGTAAGGCTGGATTACCTGAAACGTGGTGCTGAGTGATGCAGATTGGCTGGGTGTTTTACATCCACCTGTTGTGTGGTCCCCGCGCTCAGAAGGCATTAGACGCCAGGTTCCCAAGGTAAGGTGGGGCCGCCCTGTCTTGCCGGCCCAAGGTTTGACGGACTCGCAAGCTAGTGATGCGTGCCACCAACAAGCAGTGCGTGTGGTCGGAGTACTTAACACTGCACAGGCAAGCAGGCGAGTCTGTGATGCGAGTACTTCACAAGGTGCGCACCAGATGGTGCTGGACTGTGCCTTTCAGTGCCAGGACTGCGGACACAGGACTTGAGTGAGTACCATTGGTTGTCTGCGTAAGCTGGTGGCTGGGCTACGCGGAGCCAGCCCTCAGGCATGAGGTGTTCAGTGTGGGCCTAACTTAAGTGTTGACAAGTTCCGAGCATATGTGTGGTCGTTTGAAGGCGGCGCCAGACAGACGTTGGCAGCCCCGCCACCCCCGGGACAGCCTGGGGTGGGCCAGCGCTGATGTCACCGATGCACGTCACGAGTTGAGGACAATGATGTCATTGCGGCGGCCCACCACGCTGGAAGGCCCCTCAACGCCATTGCCTGTATTGAGGGGGAGTCACCAGCCTGGTAAGCAGAGTGCCCGGCAAAGGGGCAAGCACATGGCCGTGCCTGTGGCAAGCTGGACCCACTTCCAGCTAGTGTGCAGAGGCGGGGGAAAGCAAATCCAAGGAAGGACGCAGGCGTGGCCAGCGCCGTTGTGGGCCCCGCCCACGTCATGAGCCAGCCGCAGCTCCAAGTCCTCGTTGCCGGGCGTGAGGGGCACGGCACCGCACTCCGCCACTGCAGCGCGGACACAGGCCGCGCACCGTTTGTGTGTCGGGCCTGCTTGATTGAAGACTCTGGGCCTCACGCCCGGGCAGTTAAGAGGAGGGCGGGGCATGCGTGACTGGCCAAAACATCAACCTAACCACCACTGGGAGCGCACCTTGCCACATCAGCACCCCTGTGCAGGTCTACGGTGCAGGACGTTCCTATACTTTGTCAATAGGTGGCAAAAAGTTCTACCGTCCCTCGCCGCTTGCAGGATTCTTGCCTCTGGTGACGTGGATTTCACGTTCCCCCGGCCCTCAGTCGCTTATGTGGGGGGCAATGGCGGGCGACGTGCAAGCCCCGTACCACCATGCAGGCCGGCCACCATGCCCGCTCCAAGCACTGGAGGAGAAACGGCCCAAGGCTGACAGGAGTGGCTCTCGTGCACCTCAGCCTCAACTTTCAACAACGACCGTTATCCCATGCCCAGTTCCTGGCCGGGACCTCCTCATTAATCCACCTAGACGCTGATGCAGGGCCATACGCCTGCCCTACACCTGCCCGTCCCCTAGGCACTGGAGGCAGATGTCAAGCAGCAGCTGACGAAGACCGTCAGAGAGGGGCGATACGTCCTGTTCCCGCTTGGAGAGGCGATGGAGTGGTGCGCCAGGATGGGGGTGGTGGCAAAGAAAGTCAGGCAAGCCGCGCCGTACGGTGTGAACTTCCGGAAAGCTAACGACATGCTGCATTCGGGAGACCCAACCCAAACCCCACGCACCATTCACATGGCCGCGGGAGTCCAAGTCACTCCGTACAAGACTAGTCGCGAGCGCATTGGGGATAACCACCAGGTGGAGTTGGCTGAGGAGAGCAGGCGCCTCAACACTTCATCCACCCCGCGCGGGGGTCCAGTATTAGTATTGCCGGACGCCCACGGGGACACTGCGCAGCGGGGGACGCGTACACCAAAAGAGGTTGGACGAGCATCATTGACCACCGCGAAGGCACGACGGTGCGTCAACGACACCATCCTAGATGATACAATTGTGGAGCATCTTCTGGCACACCTATGACTTCTGGAGCGTGTAGTGCGCCCATAAGGTGGGGTGACGCTGATGCCGGAAAGTTCCGCTTTGCAGGAGAGAAGTGACTTCGTTGGCCATCACCTGGACTGGGACACTCTACAAACCAACCGAAGAGGACTCACCGCCATCAGGGACTTTAAACATGCCAGCAAAGCCATCCTCATCACTGGACGTGCACCATGTTTTGGCTTGTGATGAACCAGCTGGCAGCCCTTCCTTGGCCACTGCCCACACATGTCGCCCTTCAGGGACCTCCTCAAGAAGCCGACGGTCAAGACCGGTTTACTGGGATGGACTGCCTGACCTAAGCAGAGGTCTTGAGCAGGACAAGGAAGCCATCTTACAGCTTGGCTAAGCTGATATGGGGAGGCGGTAGCAGAGTGGTTAGCGTCCCGACTGGCGTTCTCGGGACCGAGGTCGATCCCGAAGAAACCCAACGACCTTTCTGCAACGTCGAGTGGCCTAATGACACACCCACATGCCTGTCCAC
Organism: Chionoecetes opilio; assembly: GCA_016584305.1. Taxonomy (NCBI): domain Eukaryota; kingdom Metazoa; phylum Arthropoda; class Malacostraca; order Decapoda; family Majidae; genus Chionoecetes; species Chionoecetes opilio. The sequence goes on from JACEEZ010000480.1 coordinate 111,263, forward strand.
AACTCTACTTCGATTGCTTGAGTGCAATCGGAGGACACGGGGGGCGGTCATGAGCACACATCACAGGCGTCACTATAAGAACTCCTGCTGCGCCACCAAGGGCGAGGGAACCAATCACAGCCTCAGGGAACCTCCAGAGCTTACCATCCGAGCCCTGGGTCACCACTGACTACAGGCGGACCCCCCCCTATAGGCACAAATGTAAAAAAAAAAAAAAAAGCAGGGCGAAGTGCGTACTAGGGAAAAGACCCGGGCCCAGCGTCGCCATAAGGGACTGGAGCAATGGACGGTATGGGTTTGTGATTATGCAGCAGAGCAGTACTACTCATGTCCCTCGGTTTAGCGCGCCCCCTCTGTTGTAAGGGAGGCTGAGCGCTGGCTTTATGTGGCAGCCGGCAATCACCCCTGCCGAAGCATGGATATTGCCCCCGTGGAAAGGAGAGCCCTGGCAGATGTAGGCGTGGGGCCTGGCAAAGCCCGGATAATTCCTACTGGGGTGCCCAAACTGGGTGTTGTGAACGGACCACCGACGGCCCCTGATAAGGATCTTGGGCGATAAGGCCTCAAGGATACGCCAAACCCACGTTTATTCCGGGCTCAAGGAAGCAGGAACTTGCAGGACAGGGTTGGCCATGCTGCTACCTGACAGGGAAGCACAATTCAGCAGCAGACTTCCTGTCTCGGTTACCCCGGTATTAAGGTCGCCCCGGACGAGGTGGTGAGGAGCCGGACCTACATCATCGCCGGCAGCCGTGTCAGCAGCGACCGTGGCTGCCTGGGACCTGAGTGGGTGCGCACCATTGACGAGGAGGGAGATCGGTTGTGCAGAATGGCGCTCGAGGATTCACGCGTCAGATGCTGGCTGTTACGAAGTGAACAACATTGATGGGGGACCTCACAAGGGTCACAGGTGCCCATCTGCTGCGGGGCCCTCTTACAGCGTGCGGGACAGGCTAGCCGTGTCCCGTTGGCCCGCACCTACACCTTGACCAAGGATGTGTGCGGCCGTTATTCCCCGCCGCCCTGCAGCATCATCGGGTAGCCGCCAGCCTTCACGCAGCCACCAGGGGCTGGAGTCCATGCTGAGAAGGGCTCGGCAAACGGTGTATTGGAACCCGGGATAGAAGGTGATTCTGCAGCACCACAGGGCCATTTGTGACTCCTGCAAATTGCCAGTGCATCCTCCTCACCGCCTGAGACCCTCATCCTAACGCCGACTCCCTGAATATCCCTTTCAGCAGATGGTGGCGGACCTCTGCGGCGGGGAGGACAAAGACCTACCTCGTCTAACGCTGAACCGGACTAACGGCGTGGTTGGAGGTCGCGCACCTCCTCGGAGTGCCTCAGTCCGGCAAGATAATGAAGCACCTCAAGACATTACTTCACCAGGTGGCAGCCCTCGGAGACAGCTCTCCACGGAGGAGGCACCAACTTGGTTGAGTGGGGAGATGTCGGTTTCCTGAAGGAGGTGGGGAGCCGACTCCGCCGTCTCATCGCCCAGTACCCCCAGGCCAACGGCCGGGCTGAAGCGCTGTGAAGACAGGCCAAGAGGATCTTGCAGGACACACGGGGGATGGGTGGCAGCCCCTGGACAACGACAAGGTGTCTCTCGCCTTACTTCAGTACATGAACACTGCCTTGGGGGAACAAGTCACAGTGCAGATGACGACAGGCAGACAGCTGCGAGGTTAGTTGCCGTTCCCACTGCCAGGCAAAACTAAAGGTAGACCCACCAGGTGGCGGCGTTACCGGACGAGGCGGGAACCGCACTGAGGCAGCAACACAACGAGAAGTGCAGCAACAGCGTGTGGGGGCAGCATCGCCAGCTGACGCCGCTTACGACCAGGAGCCCGCGTCTGGCTTCAGGACCGGGCCACCAAGGCACGGGAAGGCAAGTCGGCTAACGTCGTTGAAGTTCTACCCGACGGCCAGGTACGCATGTAAGGATGGACGGCAGTGGTCGATATCAATACAAAACACGCGGCCATCTAAAAGCGGCAACAGCTACCACCTGGCCATCCAAACCCGGCGCACACACTCGGACGTCGGTGCCACACCGTCCCCAGGAGTCATCAGTGCCGGGCAGCCGTTCCCCACACAGGAGATAAGATAAGATTTTCATCCGATAATAGGACCAACTTTGCAAGTACCAAAACTACAAGGGGGTTATTGACTATACAGAGCGCACCACGTCAGCACGAACTAGGCGGGACTCGAAACCCGCTGACCGACTGCAAGGGCGCTGCACATTGCGGAACTCACGGTTCTCTACCAAACTTGCACCCTGACGGCTCCCCCCCAAGGACCGGAGCCAACGGCCCCGCAAGAGGCACAAGGCACGCCCGGGCTGGCTGGTGGACTGCATCACAACAATAGTGAGACTAATTTTTTTCTATTCGTTTGGAGTAGTTTTGCTTTTGTTGTTTGTTAGTTCAGATGTCAAGGGCATTTAACTTCTTTTTGCCTCAAATTCTTAGGGGAGTTGTGAGAGCTGGCAGCTGTGCCATGCTGGGGAGATGTGTGGCCAGTGGTACCCGGCCTTCACACTGTGAGGACTCACTCAGTAAAAACCATCGGACTTCACCCAGGCAACACTTTGACTACTATCCACAACTCCATACGACCTTAAATGATTTGAGAGCAGTGACAGACACCTCCCCAAACCTACATGGCCAACCCCCAACCACCATTTCTTTATTTCTCTTACTGTCTTCTTTACAGGGGACTGCCAGCTGAAGCAGGGCTTTTTTGTTACCTTTTTTTTGTGCCTGTGTGCCCTGTGGCCCATGCCTTTGTGGTGTAAAAAAAATAAAAACTAAAATAACTCAGAAAAGCAAATTCTGTTCGATGATACGAGTTTTGGCACGGCAATACTACCGTATATTTTCTAGTAAATTTTGTGCCTCTGTAAGTATGGCAAAAAAATTATACGATTATGTAATAATAATATTATATAATTACACCTTTCACTCCACAGTTTCACGCTATCAGAGTTTTCGCGATCCTCGAGATTCGCGCCGAGTCCTAAATCTTACCATCCCGGACTTTCGCGCATATATCCCCGAGTCTCACGCTGCTTCATACGTGTTTTTTTTTGTGTGTTGTGTGTGAGTGTCAGCTACAAAGCGCCGTAGGCAGTGACCTCAGGGTGGGGATGGTAGGCTCTAGAGGTTCACCGAGGGCTGTGATGGTTGGCCCTCGCTGTGGTGGCGCCAAGGCCAGGATTTTATAGTGACGCTTTTGATTAGAGTTCATGCCACCCCACCTGTGTCTCTGAATTGCACTCGCACTCATAAGGTAGAGTAATGGGCAGAATGTGGGTGTTCTTAGGCCACTCGAACGGTGCGAGAAAGAATTTATACTCTTATGATTAAATCAAGATAAGATCAAGTATCGCTAGAGGTAAAATAGTGCATGTACAAGAGGGGATGAATGGGTGGTACCAGAAGGATGTGTGAAACAGGATATGGATGAAACTGTGGAGTACTTGATGCTGGAATGTGAACGGATGGAGTACCTTTGCTAGAACAAGTGTTTGGATCGGTGGTGGTAGAGAGGTCGGAGTGTGGAAGGCAGATGGATACCTGCATGAGGTTGTGTGATGGTGGATGTTGGTGACAAGTCGTGTGATGGAAGTGTAAAAAGAATGCTGGAGAATTTTTGGAGAGCACGCCATGAGAGAGAATGAGAGGCAGGGGGAGGACCCCATATTAATGTGATGAGAGAGAGAATGAGGGGGGGAAATGAAACTCTAGTTTTGCTTCCCCCTTTGCTTCTCTCCCAAACAGATTACGTATGTGTGGGAGAACGCCGGAACAAAGGCTAAACCGACGGCATCAGCTGGGTGACGCCCAACTCAAGTCAAGCTCGTATGTCCCTCATCTCCTCCTCTCCTGCACCATCTCGTGTTGGCCGAAAGCCAACCGGTTAGAACGTCTATCGTCAAACCAGGTCATTGAATTATGCTATTAAAACATCAATAAATAAAATGCTATTCATGACGACATGCTTATAGATGGTGAATCAAGCTAATGCATTCATGGTGCACCAGTATCCAACACAATCAAAGCCTTAGATTGTCGTTAAGAAATATATTATTATACGACGTTAAAATAAGGCAAACCACATTTAAAGATACAATGCAGGAATGCGTAGTGTAGGGAGTATGCAATCTTAGTTGCCCGTTTCTAAAAGACATGAATCACTAAACATATATATTAATATTATATTGGCAAAAAATATATAGTCTGGCATATCACCAGCCATATTAAATAAACCTAATCATATTAAATCAATGACTACATGTGGCACTACAAGGACTCAAACTCTAGGACATCGCACCAAACTATGGCAACGGAAACGAAAAAATAACTTATTAACGGTTACAAGGGATTTAAAAGAGCGTTTTTTGATCCGAAAACAGTAACCATGGACAACGGTTTTCGTTTCCGTTTTTGTTCGAGCATTAATTTTGTTTCGTTTCGGTTTCGTTTTTTTCCCTAAACCGTTTGAAGGCCTGATTGACGCATCCCGCTGAACCAAACCCCCACGGCGGATCTTCTGTCCCGTTGTTGTGCGAAAATGTTGTCAGGGCGCGAAATCCTGTCGAAGCCTCCATATTTTCAATGGTTTTTTACAGGCCTTAACTGTTGCCCTTGTTCTTTTACAGGCAAACATTGAGGCATGCTTTTTCCATGAGAACCTTATAAGGGATTAAAGTGATCAAAACGCTTAAAATTTTCACGTAAAAAGTTTTCAAACAGGAGCTCGTTCTTTCAAGTTAATCATGCTTGTGTGGCTGCCAGTGCATCTAATGCTCTCATAAATAAAAGTGTCTCAGAGTAGCTGTACCATGTTTCAGGCAGCAATAAAACTTTAAAAAAAAAGCAAAATCAAAAGTGAACAAGCTGAACCTTCTCGTGGTACATAAGTATATTCTTTGATTTGGCATTTTTAACAGGCATTTACTGCCCCTGAAGCTATGTTACAGGCTATCTGAGAAAACAGGTTATTTAGGGGAGAATTTAGTTAGAGCACTGAACCAAGACAAAGGAAAATAACTACACCTGAAAAGCTTTACTTTTGAGTGAATATTTTAAGCTTTGAGTAACTACAGTACAAACCTTATAAAAATCGGCACTGATACTCGACAACGTATAAACTCGCACTGATAAAACTCGGCACTGTATAACTCGGCACTGTATAACTCGGCACTGTATAACTCGGCACTGTAAACTCGGCACTGTATAACTCGGAATTTGATATAACTCAGGCATGGCAAAAAATTTGGCAAAGACAAGGTTTTTTTTTTTTTTTTTTTTTTTTGTGTGTTTTGTTGTGGTTGTGTATTGAACCTAGTTGTAAAAATACGGGGAAAAAGAGGCTAGGGCTTCTTTACTGTCCCGTCTCCAAATCTACTATTACCAGTTTGCCTTTGAAGTCCTGAATACTTCTTGCATTAATCACTTTTGCATCAAGGTTGTTCCAGGCTTCTAGGCTTCTATACGGGAAGCTGTATTTTTTTATGTCCCTCTTGCATGTTGTCCTTTTCAATTTCTTCTCATGACCTCTTGTACTTCTGTCGTCTCACACAAACAGATCTTCTCTATCAATTTTTTCCAGACCCTTTGATGCTCTATACATGCTATAAAATCTCCCCTTTCTCTTCTTTTCTCAAGTGTTGGGAGTTTTAGTCTTGAAAGTCTTTCTTCATATATTAATCTCTCAGGCTTGGAGCCTTTTTTTGTGGCTGCTCTTTGATTCTCCCCAATTTCCTTATATCCTTCTTTTTATGTGGTGACCAAATCACTGCCGCATATTCCAACCTTGGTCGAATCAGAGATGTTATCAATTTCTTGATCATCTCTTTTATCCAGATATTTGAATGCCATTCTTATTTTTCCTCAGGGAACTGATATGTATTCCTGTGATCTTGTTTAAATGCTTCTCTCATTTTTTGTGTGTGTGTGGTGTGTGTGTGTTGTGTGAGCTCCAAGGGTGGGAGGGTAGGCCCGGGAGGCTATCGGGGCGTGAGGTTGGCCCCGCCGTGGGGTGGGTTGCAGGCAGGATTTTTATAGGGGACACCTTTTATTAGAGGTCATCCCGCCCCCGTGTCCTCCCCAGGGACTCGCAGTCAAGGGTAGAGTTAAGGGGGACAGGGCATAGGTTGCAGAATTTTTAAGTGCTTAAGGGAAAGAAAATTAATTTGTAAGGTACGTACTGTATCAATACTACAGGTTTGTGATTAAAAGTGTTAAAGTAAACCCCGGAAAAAAAAAAAGCGACGAGTCCCCCTAAACATTTCTACTTTTAAACCAAAAGGCTCCCCTGCCTTGGAGACAGGCCTGTGCTACCCGCACTGTAAGTGTTTTTTTTTATGCTTTTACAGTAGTTTTCTTTTTTTCTTTTTTACCCCATATTGAGGAGGAACATTGCATCTGGCCTTAAATAACTCGGCAAGAGCCAGAAGCCCCTATCTTTTGCCCAGTATAAGGTTTTTTTACTGTTTATTAGTGAAAATTTGTTCTAGGGAAAAATTTTGTGCCTCTATTTTGCCTGTAACATATCAGGGGCGCGGGAAGTTAAAAAAAAACCAGTGAAATAAAAAAGATAAAATGGAAGCGTCACAGGTTTTTTCGCGCGACAATATTTTGCGCCACACCCGTCCACCCGGGATGTCGGGGTAAGGGTTTAGGTTTTGTTTCCCCGGGGAAAATTGGCTCAAATCCCGTGATTCTCATTTTTTGTTCCTGATTCAGATTTGCCTGTGTAAAAATAAAAAGTGCTAAAAGAGTGGAAAAGTGTTCTCAACAAAAAAACATTTTAGGGAGGGTTTAAAATATGGCATAGAATTTTTTTTTTTTTTTAAAGAAACTTATCTTTTTAATGTCATTCTATTTTCATGGGGGATTTTTTTTGGGGGGCCGATGATAACAATGACTTTAAAAGAATTCTTAAAAAAAAAAAAAAAAATATTATTCTTTGCCATTTTAAAGCCCTACCCAAAAAAAAAAATTATTATGTTTAGAAAAAATTTTCCCACTTTTTCATGCATTTTGATTTACCCCAGTGCAAAATCTGAGATAATAGTGCGGTATGTAAGTTGGAAAAGGGCTCCTTTAGGATTTTTGTGCTAAAATTGATTTTTTTGAGTTCTGGCTTCTAAAGGATCAGAAAACAGAAAAAGATGGGGTCCCATTTTCAACCCCTCACCCCCCTTTTGGGGGTCACTCCCTTTTTTGGGCCCCCCCGGCACTGCCCATGCACCTTCCCCGCCAAAAAATTTTGACCGTTTTCTAATTTGAGTACCTTTTGTAGGTTTTCAGTATGCCGAGTCGATTTATAGCACCAAAAAAAAACCGGGGAAGGTCCTTCTAGCATTCCCCGGTTTAAAATTTTTGGCACTTCCGGTTCAGGGTATAGGGTCTAACCCCCATTTTTTTTTTTTTCGGGGCATGTTGAAAAACCATTTTTTGATCAGTCAGAATCCCCGGGAACTGAGATCGGGTAGTATCGCCAATAGGGGGGGGAGGACGGGTTTGCGTGATCTGTAAAGAAGGTGCCACATCAAAAAAAGCGATTGGTGAACAATCCGGTCATGCAGATGAAATTTTAAACACTGTAAGAGAGAGTGTTCTTGGTGTACTGAAAGTGACATTAAAGGGGATTTAAAATTATTGTAGGTTTAAATGAAAGGAGAAAATAAAGCACTTTCTTTTACATGGGGTGAATGGGAAACCTATCGTAAACAAGAAAAAATTAAAAACTTTCTTGGAAGGAGATCCCGAACCGTTTTCACCTGTTTGGGCTCCACGAGGCCCGGGGGACCCTTAAGTGCTGTGGGATCTGTTCGGCCAAAGCGGTCAAAGATATTCCAAAAGGAAAAAAGTGTTTTTTATTTTCCCAAGTGACTTCTGTCCCAAGAATGGACCCAGAGCCACTGCCCGTTTTTCTTACGACTCAATGGGTAAAAACTCCTACAGATAAAAGCAAAAAAAAACCCCCAAGCCCCATTTTAGATTTTTAGTAGCGGACTTGCAGAACCCCGGGCGACGATCAGCTCTTAAAAAAGCCCCCTTCATGGGGGGACTGTTTGGGGCTCTGCACAGCGAATTCAACGGGACAGATCACAGTAATGCCCCACTCATTCGCTCGTATGTGATGAAAAATTGGTCCCGCTTTTCAAAAACCCTTGAGTGACGAGGATGTTCCCTGAGCATGGCTGAGGAAATGATGCCTACTTGTCAATTTTAAAAAGATACCTGCGGATGTAAATAGAGTAAAGAACTATTGAAAAATACCTCAAAAGACCTTCAGGGGAGCCCTTCCAAAAAGGAAGTTTGCCCCATTCACAAAAGACGGGAAGGAGCCTGACCGTTTTGTCTTTTCCACTGCAGTACTGGCCATGGATTAAGGTCCTAAAATGAGGGAAGGGTTTGGAGAAGTTGGTCACCTAAAAAGAATGTCCCCAACCCTTCTGCGAAAAGAGAGGCTGCAACAACGCCGTTGGTCTTTTACAGGAAAAGCTTCATTAAATTTTTGAAAAAATCCGTTTTACTCCATTCTTCATGAGTCACCCCCTTTTTGGAGCCATTTTGTCAAAGTGCCCCGGGAATACGAACCAGGAGGTGGAAAAAAACTGTCGCGTTTCAGCCCGTTCCTGTCCAAAATAACCGGACTGTCGCCGGGGTTGAAACATGGGGGGGAAAAAGGGGAAAAAAGACAGTCCCTTCCCGAAAAAGTCCAGACCCCTCTGCATGGGTCTTCCCCCCTTGCTTTTTCATTCTAGAGGCGTGCCCAAGAATTTTGTTAAAAAAACCTCTCAGCGTGTTATTGGAAGTGACTCCCCTTCCATCTTTTACTTAGAGAAACGAGTTGAGCGGTGTTCTCCAGGGGGATGAAGGAGGTGGGGGATTTGGGTTTCTCCCAAAACTTTGTCAAGAAAAAGGCCCTGAACACATGGTTTTTGCGATCAAAAATATTTGAAACTCCTGGAAGACACCGCGGGGAAGGGAAAAACCTTCCAGGGGCACAGTGGTTGTCAGTTCCAGAAAGAAAAAAAGATGGGAGTTCATAAAAACCGACCAATTGAAATCCAGAAAAGGGTTTTCTACAAAAAAGCCTCGGGCCTTTGACGTGAACATGGTGCAAAAAAACCATTCATAAAAAAACCACTCTTTGAGATTATCGGTCTATGCAAGGGGGAAAAGAGGAAGGAATATTCGAGCAAAGATTTCACTCACCCCGGGGGCATTTTTGAAAAAAATACCTGGAACTGATGAGGCACGGAAATTTTTATTTGGGGATTTCACTGAAACTGAGTCACGAAGGAAAACAAACACGGGGAAGGGACATGCAAAGGAATCGGGAAGAGTCCCCCCATGAAGACTCCAGTCGACGCTATACTATCAGTCAAGGAAAAAAGCAAAAAAAACCAGGGAAATTGGTCAAAAAAGATGTATGCCAACTTGGGCTTCTACCAAAAAACTCTGCGTTTTCCCATTTATCCGACAGCCCAACACGCACGAATGTAAGGGGATCGCTCCATATTTTAAGACCACCCCACGATATGGGATTTTACCTTTTTTCGGTTAGCCCCCGGGAAACTTGCCCCCTGTCATTGGTTCCACAGAGAAAAAACTTTGATAACACGGGAAAGGGGCCTAAAATTTCACGGCTTTGAAAAATTTACAGTCGTTGGGGACACCAAAAATTGGTCCTAAGGGAGGGCTTTTCATATTGCATTTTTCTGTTTACATTTCCCGGGAAAAAAGATAGATGGCAGGCCCGGGTATAGGCCAGAAAGTGGTGCTACCACAGCAGCCCGTGGGTCTTTTAGTGGCAAAGCATACAAAAAGGCTCGAATACCACATCACAATCATCAGGGGAATTATGATGATGCGGTTTTTAGGGCAATATCCCCTCTTTCAAAAAAGGCCCAGTTAGGGGTCCGGGCAATCTTTCAAGGACAAAACTTCATTCCGAAACCCCGATATGACTGAAAATGGGGGGAAAAATGTCAGATCATGGTACGGCTGGAAATGTGAAGCCACTGGAGGGGGATAAAAAAAATTGGGGGAATTTGCAGAAATTTCCTTTTAGCATACCCCTTTATCAAGTGGAAAGCCTTCTTCATTTTTTTAGCTCTTGCGCCAAGGGGGGGTGGCAAGTATTTTGCTTCTTGGAGAAAATGATCAAGTATTTCTTGCACGGGGGGTCTTCAAATTACGCTCGACTGATGCCTTCCATCTTGCACAAATGAAAGCGTGGGGAAATAAGAGCCTGAAACATGGAATGCATTGAGTTCGGACTTTGTTGTTTCAAAATCAGAGATACCTTTTCCGAACCGCCACAGATCAGGCACCGAACAGGAAATCAAGAAACTAAAGGGCCAATGGTATGGTTTGGATCACAGAGATAAAGGGGTCCAATCGACTGGTCCCCCAATACACCGGGGCCTTTCCCGTATCGTTACGAGTATTTGAAGCTTCCCAAAAGTTTCCAGGTCATCCCAAGCACGAGCATTTCAAACTGTCTGGACAGATTTCACTGAGGTAAGAAGAATGCCATAAAGACCGGGAAAAACAATAGATTGCCCTGCAAAAACAAAAAAACCCTTCAGAGTGAAGACACCATTGAAAAAATTTTGTTTCATCAGCTCTTGTGCCAGAGGTCAAAGCATGATATTCGGGATTTTGCAGAAAAGGGTCGAAAAAGGGATTAGGGGTTTTGTTTGTGAACGTCTGACTACCACATCAAATCTCTCGGTTTGGGACAAGATGGAAGAAGCTCAAGTTGAAAAGGGATTTCCCAAATTGGATGGGATAAATCAAAAGTACGCATTGGAGATAAAGCATCAAATTGCGTAGGGGGTGTAATTTACTGGGGGGAGATTTTTCATTTTTTCAGGGAAGCCGACCGGGCAGGCCCAAAACGAGGAAAATAATTGACAAGTACGAGATGTAAACAGGCCCCGTCTCTTTGTGTGTGTTGATAGATCTTTGTCATCCCAAAAAGACAAGGCCCGTGAGCATGCAGTTGAAGATGCCACGGTTTAAAACCCTTGATGTTCCCCAGTACCGACATAGGGCAGGGGGTCCTCCAGTTAAAGTTTTTCATCATTTATCAATGGGTTTTATTCAGGGTTTTTAACAAAGACGCCAAAAAAATGCTGAAGATTTTACACCTTCGGATGCATTCAAAAAAACGCAAGATACAATGATGACAAAGCTATGATGAGGGGCGTGTTGTTTTGACGTACTTGGATCTGTCGTTAAAAAACAAGACCCGGGGGAAAAAAGCGATAAAAACCACATCCCCTTGAGTACGAAGTTCATCCCCAAATGAAGCTACCATTCCATTTAAGGGGGTTCTTTCAGCATCAAAAACAAAGCAAAGCTCAATGTGTTTGGCCAAGGACTTCCCTTTACATTTCGCAAGGGAAAAAAATTCTTCGTGTCGTTGTCGTGTACGATGATATATCAGGGACTGGTTTTGAGTTCTCTAACTGAAAGAGGGGGTGACACATTTATTCCAAACCAAGCTTGCCTCTACAGCCCGTGGTGCTCCAGAAAGATCTGCGTGGGTCGCCCGACAGACGTACTCCTGCTCCTTTTGATCTTATCGCCCCAGGGGGCGATAGCATTAAATATTCCCTTGAAGTTTCAACAGGCAAAGGAAAGGGGAAAAAACGGGAAATAGCACTTTGAAAGGGTGCAGGGTTTTTGGCCGTCGCAAATGCAAGGGACTTCTGGGGGCCCAAATTCTCAGGGGCTGTGATTGGGGGGGGCAATTATAGGAATTTTAAAAAATCATGGGGGAGATCATACCTAAAAACTTGATGATGTGACCCGCCATTGACTGCTTAAAGCATTAGGGGGGCATTTTTATTCCTCCGAGTTGGTCAATGACGAGCTTCCCACGCAGGTGAAAGCGTTTGGGGACTTTTGGTGTCTGTCTACAGTTAAAGGTCCACAAACCCCCCATCACTCAGGTGGGGGTGTTTTGGGGCAAAGAAAATTGGAAGGGGAAATGCTTTCCACCAAAATCGTGCTGCTGCTTCCCCATACATGCTTTCAAACTACATGACAATGCGGGACAAGTATACCCCGAAAAAATTGTCCCAAACCCCTTTCCCGCAATTTTAAAAAAAAAAGGGGGGGGAAATTGGGGGGGAAAGGGTTATGTTCCCCTGACATGTTTCCCTGCCTGCCCCCCCAAGCGTAGTTGAAATCGTTTTAAATTGGGCTGCAAAGTAGGGGGGCAAGGGAAAAAGGGGTAGCTGCTTGAAAAGAAAAGGGGGCCCTTACTCCTCTTGTAAAGCTATGGGGATGATTGCGCAAACGTATTCCCGGGGGGGGACATTTCAAAATGGGGCATTGGAATAACTGATTTTATTTTACGTCCGATTTTGACGTATCGAAAAAAACGGACGTATCGTAAATTTCAACGCGCTTTTTGGGGGATGGGGGGGCGGGGGGGTGGTAAAAAAAAAAACCGCCCCGTGGGGGAATCCACTGTCTGCTAAGCCCAAAAAAAAGGAGGAAAGACAACCCCCGTTTAACATTTTTTTAAATAGCCTAGCTAAAAAAAAATGGCATGGAAAGTAGCTTAACGGCCTTTCGAATAGAACGGGTGAAAAAAAACAAAAAAAAATAGAGGTTTTTTGGGTTTTACCCAAATTGGACGTGTAAGAAATTTAGATATGACCCCGACAATCAGATCACAATTTAGTAGGGGTCAGTATTTTTAGGGGTCGTAACAAAGGGAAAATGTTGAAATTTTTGCTTAGTGTTTTCCCGAGACCAATCTGGGGGTGCCCCAAAAAAAAGGAATACCCCCCCCGAAAGGGGGGGGTGAGGGGTCTGAAAAAAATTGGGGGGGCCCCTCTTTTTTTTGTTTTAAGGGGTGAACCTTAGAAGCCCGAATGCAAAAAAAAAACAATTTTAGCACAAAAATCCTACGGGAATACTGGCAACCACCCTATAAGGGGGAAAAAAATGAGAAATCACGGGATTTGAACCCCAATTTCCTGGGGAAACAAAAACCCCTTCGCCCGACATCCCGGGAAAAAAAACCCTAGCTGGACCAAGTGTCACGAGGGGTCCAGCGATGAACTGAAAACACCGACAAAGAGTAGGTACCAAAAGAGGGATTTTGGGAATGAAGCTCGAGGACAGGTACGGGGGAGGACAGGGCAGCCCCCGTTTTGGCCCCCCAAGCCCCCCTTTTGCCCCATTTTTAAAAAATATCCCTCTTGGGGGCCCCCTCTTCTCGGTGTTCACGTTCGAGCTCGACCGCCATTGTGCCCTTTGGGTACAAGTGTCTGTACGGTATGATGGATTTAAAATGTTAATATTATGATTTTGTGCCTTATTTTCTCACGTATCCAGCAAGCATTTTTTGCAGACCCTGGATTCCTGGAGACTTCTAAAAATGTTCATTTTTTGCATTTTCCATGCCCAGAAACTCCAGGCGTTTTTCGGGTCACTTCCATGTCCATGTGCCGCTTTTGACTTCTTTTTCGGCTGTCGCCAAAGTTTTCCTCCTTTTCGGGGGACATTTTTTCTTTTTTTGATGGCTGGCCCCCTGCCGTTTGGTTTGCTGTGGGGGCATTGCGGGTCTCAGTAGGACCCTTCATTCATCAACGTGGCAAAAACATGCATGTAAACCCCCGGCACTTTTAAATTTTGCCCTTTTGAATAAAGGGTTCTTTTTGGTTCTGGCAAGTCATGATCCATCATCTAAAACAATAAAAAAATTTTTTTAAGTAATGAAAATTCCGTGATATTTATAGAAATGGAACTTTGTCAAAAAGGGGTCAAGGGAAATCAACTTGTCCCCACACAGTAACGGGTTTTTTTATCTATATCTTTTCTGTATGACGGAAAGGCATGCCCAAGAAACTATAACCCTGTACTGACTTTTTCCCTTCTTTACATTGTTATGGTACACAGCTACACCATTGTTAGGTACACAGCTACCCCATTGTTTGGTACACAGCCCACCATTGTTAGGGGCCACACCACACCATTGTTATGGTACCGCCACACCTTTTTTGGTAACAGCCACAACATTGTTATGGTACACACACCCCTTTGTTATTTTCAAGACACAACACTGTTAGGGAAAACAACCCACAACTTGTTATGAACACACCACAAACTTTTTATGGTACACAGCCAAAAACATTTTTTATGGTACACAGCCACAACTGTTAGGTACACAGCCCCAACATTGTTAGGTACACGCCACAACTTTGTTATGGTACACAGCCACAACATTGTTATGGTAAAACAGCCCCAACACTGTTATGGTAAAAACCCAACACTGTATGGTACACAGCCACAACCTGTTATGGTACACAGCCCCCACCATTGTTATGGAAACACAGCCAAAACATTGTTATGGTACACCCCACACCATTGTTAGGGTACACCGACAAAACCTTTAGGGTACCAGCCACAACATTTTATGGTAACAGCCACACCATGTTATGGTACAAAAGCCACAACACTGTTATGGTACACAGCCAAACATTGTTATGGTAACAGCCACAAATTTTATGGACACGGGCCACAACTTTTGTTAGGTACACAGCCACAACATTTTTTATGGTACACAGCCAAAACATTGTTATGGTACCACAGCCAAAAACATGTTATGGGTACACAGCCAAAAATTGTTATGGTACAAAGCCAAACATTGTTTGGTACACAGCCACAACCATTTTTGGTACCAGCCCAACATTTGTTTGGTAAACAAACAAACATTGTTATGGTACACAGCCACAACACTGTTTGGTACACAGCCACAACACTGTTTGGTACACAGCCAAACATTGTTAATGGTACACAGCCACAACATTGTATGGTACCAGCCAAACTTTTATGGTACAGCCACAACATTTTTTTATGGTACACAGCCACAACATTGTTAGGGTACACAGCCAACACTGTTATGGTCACAGCCACAACATGTTTATGGTACACAGCCACAACTGTTATGGTACACACCCACAACAGTTTATGGTACAACCCACACATTGTTAGGGTACACAGCCACAACATTGTTAGGGTACACCCCACAACTTTGTTATGGTACAACAGCCCCCAACATTTTATGGTACACAGCACACACTGTTATGGTCACAGCCACAACATTGTTATGGTACAACGCCAAAACATTGTTATGGTACACAGCACAACACTGTTATGGACACAGCCACAACACTGTTATGGTACACACCACAACATTGTTTGGTACAAGCCACAACACTGTTAGGTACACAGCCACAACATTGTTAGGGTTTACACAGCCACAACATTGTTATGGTACACAGCCACAACTTTGGGTTATGGTACACAGCCACAACATGTTATGGTAAACGCCAACAGGGTTATGGTACACAGCACAACACTTTTTATGGTACACAGGCCACAACATGTTATGGTACCAGCCACAACCTGTTATGGTACACAGCCACAACATTGTTATGGTACCAAAGCCACAACACTGTTATGGTACAAAACCAAACACTGTTTTTGTACACACCCAACACTGTTATGGTACACAGCCACAACACTGTATGGTACACAGCCACAACACTGTTATGGTACCCAGCCACAAAAATTGTTATGGTACACAGCCACAACAGTTATGGTACACAGCCACAACATTGTTATGGAAACCCAGCCAAAAAACCTGTTATGGAAACACAGCCAACCACTGTTAGGGGACACACCACAACCTGTTAGGTACACAGCCACAACACTGTTATGGTACACAGCCACAACACTGTTAGGTACACAGCCACAACATTGTTATGGTACACAGCCACAACATTGTTATGGTCCCAAGCCACAACATTGTTATGGTACCAGCCCACAAACTGTTATGGTACACAGCCACAACATTGTTTATGGTACAGCCAAACTGTATGGTACAAAACACAACTTTGGTTAGGTACACAGCCACAACACTTTTTTATGGTACACAGCCACAACACTTTATGGTACACGCCACAACACTGTTTGGTACACAGCCACAACATTGTTATGGTACACAGCCACAACATTGTTTATGGTCCCACAGCCCAACATTGTTATGGTACACACCACAACACTGTATGGTACACACCACAACTTGTTTATGGTACACAGCCACAACTTGTTATGGTACACACCCCACAACATTGTTATGGTACACAGCCACAACATTGTTTGGTAACAGCCACAACATTGTTATGGTACACAGCCACAACATTTTATGACACAGCCACAACCTGTTATGGTACACAGCCACAACATTGTTATGGACCACAGCCACAACACGGGTTTATGGTACACAACAAAAACATTGTTATGGTACACAGCCACAACTTTTATGGTACACACAAAACCACTGTTATGGTACACAGCCACAACACTGTTATGGTACACAGCCACAAAAACTTTTATGGTCCCACCCAAAACCCCAAACTTTTTTATGGTACACAGCCCAAAACTGTTAGGGGTACACAGCCACAACATTGTTATGGTACACACCCAACAGTTTTTGGTACACAGCCACAACATTGTTATGGTACACAGCCACAACATTGTTATGGTACACAGCCACAACACTGTTATGGTACACAGCCACAACACTGTTATGGTACACAGCCACAACATTGTTATGGTACACAGCCACAACACTGTTATGGTACACAGCCACAACATTGTTATGGTACACAGCCACAACATTGTTATGGTACACAGCCACAACACTGTTATGGTACACAGCCACAACACTGTTATGGTACACGCACAACACTGGTTATGGTACACAGCCACAAAACACTGTTATGGTACCCCAAGCCACAACACTTTTTAGGGTACACAGCCACAACATTGTTATGGTAACACCCACAACATTGTTTTGGTACACAGCCACAACATGTTAGGTACACAGCCACAACACTTTTAAATGGTAAACAGCCACAACTTGTTATGGTACACAGCCAAAAACATTGTTATGTACACAGCCACAACTTTGTTATGGTAACACAGCCACAACACTGTTATGGTACACAGCCACAAACACTGTTATGGTACACAGCCACAACACTTTTTAATGGGTACACAGCCACAACATTTTATGGTACACGCCCAACATTGTTATGGTACACAGCCACAACTTTGGGTTTTTGGTACACAGCCCCAAATTTTATGGTACACAGCCACAACATTGTTATGGTACACAGCCACAACATTGTTATGGTACACAGCCACAACATTGTTATGGTACACAGCCACAACATTGTTATGGTACACAGCCACAACATTGTTATGGTACACAGCCACAACATTGTTATGGTACACAGCCAAACACTGTTTTGTACACAGCCACAACATTGTTATGGTACACAGCCAAACACTGTTAGGTACACAGCCACAACACTGTTATGGTACACAGCCCCAACACTGTTATGGTACACCAGCCACAACATTGTTATGGTACACAGCCACAAACTTTGGGTTTGGTACACAGCCACAAACATTGTTATGGTACACAGCCACAACATTGTTAGGGTTTACAAAAAGCCACAACATTGTTATGGTACACAGCCACAACATTGTTATGGTACACAGCCACAACACTGTTTATGGTACACAGCCCACAACACTGTTATGGTACACAGCCCCCAAACTGTTTATGGTACACAGCCCCCAACATTGTTTATGGGTACACAGCCACAACATTGTTAGGGGTACCAGCCACAACATTGTTATGGTACACAGCCACAACATTGTTTATGGTACACAAGCCCACAACATTGTTATGGGACACAGCCACAACATTGTTATGGTACACACCCCACAACTTTTGTTTGGTACACGCCAAAACATTGTTATGGTACACAGCCACAACATTGTTATGGTAAAACAGCCACAACATTGGGTTTTATGGTTACACAGCCACAACATTGCTATGGTACACGCCACAACACTGTTATGGTCACAGCCACAACTTGTTTTTTGGTACACAGCCACAACATTGTTATGGTACACAGCCACAACTTTGTTTGGTACACAGCCACAACACTTTTTATGGTCCCACACCACAACATTGTTATGGTAAAACAGCCACAACTTGTTATGGTACACAGTAAACAACATTGTTATGGTACACACCACAACATTGTTATGGTACACAGCCACACAACATTGTTAGGGTACACACCACAACACTGTTATGGAAACACAGCCACAACACTGTTAGGGTACCCAGCCACAACACTGTTATGGTACAAAAGCCACAACACTGTTATGGTACACAGCCAAAACCATGTTATGGTACACAGCCACAACACTTTTTATGGTACACAGCCACAACACTGTTATGGTACACAGCCACAACACTGTTATGGTACACAGCCACAACATTGTTATGGTACACAGCCACAACATTGTTATGGTACACAGCCACAACACTGTTATGGTACACAGCCACAACACTGTTATGGTACACAGCCACAACCTGTTTAGGGTTTACACAGCCAAAACATTGTTATGGTACACAGCCAAAACCATTGTTAGGTACACAGGCCACACCATTTGTTATGGTACACAGCCACAACACTTTTATGGTACACAGCCACAACATTTTTATGGTAAAAAGCCAAAACATTGTTTATGGTACACGCCACACCATTGTTATGGTACACAGCCACAACACTGTTATGGTACACAGCCACAACATTGTAGGTAAAACACCCCACAACATTGTTATGGTACCACCCAAACAACACTGTTAGAAACTACTGTGGAGTTTCACTTCACCCCATTTAAGAAAAGTATCCATGCTAAGTTTTGATTTTCAATAGGATATTCATACAGTAAAAGCCTTATACTCGGCACTGTAATAACTGGGCACTGTATAACTCGGAATTTGATATAACCCCGGCACTGTATAAACTCGGCACTGAAATAGCCCCGGCACTGTATAACTCGGCACTGTATAACTCGGCACTGTATAACTCGGCACTGTATAACTCGGCACGGGTATAACTTCCGGCACTGTATAACTCGGCACTGTATAACTCGGCACTGTATAACGCGGCCTGTATAACTCGGCACTGGTTTTAACTCGGCACTGTAAACCCCGGCACTTTTAAAAACTCGGCACTGTATAACTCGGCACTGTATAACTCGGAATTTGATAAAACTCGGCAGAGAACAAGTTTTTTTTTTTTTTTTTTTTTTTTCTTTCTTTCTTTTCACACCTATGCCTATAGCATGTGTGAGTGAGGCTCACTCGAGGGCTTTTTGATGGTTGGGGCCCTCGCCCGTGGTGGCGCAGGCAGGATTGTTATAGTGACCTGTGATTAGAGGCTCATGCCGCCCCCCTGTGTCCTCCCATGCATTTCACAGTCCGGGTAGAGTTAAATGGACAGGGCATAGTGTTGCAGTAATTAAGTGCTTTAAGTGATGAAAAATTAGTTGTACAGGTCCCAGTACGGTATACAAATACAGTACAGAGTTGTGATTATAAAGTGATTAAAGGGATACCAGTGTTAAAATGCGACTGAGTCCCCTAACATTTTCTACATTTTTACAACAAGGCGCCCCTCGCCCTTGGATGACAGGCCCTGCTGCTACCCTTTTTCACTGGCAAAGTTTTTGTTTTTTTATGTTTTACAGTATTTTTTCTTTTTTTCTTTTTTACCCATTCAGAGGAGGACATTGCATAACTCGACACATTGAAAAAACTCGGCAAGGGGCAGAGCCCCTAGCGTGCCCAGTTATAAGGTTTTTTTACTGTACGTATTATATATTTTCTTATTCTTACCTTCCCTGGGGTAATCCCTTTAATCTGAATGTAATTTGTCAAAAACCCAATAATAAAAAGGAAAAAATATGTCACTTAAAACGTGAGACACAGCATTTTACAGGGGGAGAGTTTAATTTCCACCCTGTTGAACCCTTTACTGAGCGCACCACTGCTGTGGACTATTTAAACCCCCACCGCACAGGCCTTCTCTCTCGTGGGCCTCGCCTGAGCCCCCCCATCCTAACGCCCCCCCTGAATTTTCCCTTTTCAGCAGATGGTGGCGGACCCTCTTCCCCGGCTGGGGGGACAGACCTACCTCGTCTACGCTTGACCGACTCACAGGGTGGTTTGAGGTCCGCACCTCCCTTCGGGTGCTCAGTCCGGCCCCAAAATAATGAACCCCTCAGAAAATTTTCTTCACCAGGTGGGGAGCCCCGGCGCAGCTCTCCACGGAGGGGGCACTAACTTTGGGAGTGGGGAGATGTCGGCTTTCCTGAAGAGGTGGGGAGTCCGCCCACCCGCCCCCTCATCCGCCCAGTACCCCCCCCAGTCCAACGGGCCGGGCTGAAGCCGCTGTGAAAAACGGCCAAGAGGATCTTGCAGGACAACACGGGGACTGGTTTGGCCAGCCTGGACAACGACAAGGTGTCCTCTCGCCCTTTCTTCAGTTAACCTGAACACTCCCTGGCGGGGAAAAAGTCCCCACGCGGTGACGACAGGGAGACAGCTGCGAGGTGTCCGTTTCCCACTGCCAGGCAAAACTACAGGGTAGAACCCCCCCGTGGCGGCGTTTACCTGGACGAGAGGGAAACGCAGATGGACAACACACGAGGAAGTGCAGCAACAGCGTGGGGCAGCATCGCCAGCCCACGCCCCTTACGACCAGGAGCCCGCGTCTGGCCTTCAGGAACCGGGCCACCAAGGCACGGAGCAAGTCGGCTTACCGTCGTTGAAGTTCACCCGCACCGCCAGTACGCTGTAGGGTGGACGGCAGTGGTCGCATATCACTGCACACCCCCCGGCCCATCTAAAAGAGGCAACGGCAACCAAACCCGGCCATCCAAACCCGGCGCAAACCCCCCGGAGTCGTTTCACACCGTCCCAGGAGTCATCAGTGCCAGGGGCAGCCGTGCCCCCAAGGAGAGAACGGCCGCCAAGAGGCACAGGCCCGCCCGGGATGGCTTTGGGGACTACATCACCCAATAGTGCCAAAAAAAAAATTCTATTTCCGTTGGACTAGTTTTTGCTTTTGTTTTTTTTTTGTTTTAGTTGAGATTGTCAGGGCATTTTTAATTTCCTTTTTGCCCTTACAAAACTTAGGGGGGAGTTGTGAGAGCTGGCAGCTGTGCCATGCTGGGGAGTGTGTTGGCCAGTGTGCACCCGGCCTTCACACTGTGAGGACTCACTCAGTAACCATCGGCCTCACCCAGCAAGACTTTGACTCCTATCCTTCAGGAAGGAAGGAAGGAAGGTTTACTAACATTTAAAAAACCAATTATTGCCCCGTTACCACCTAAACATCACCACCACACTACTACTCCACCCCCCACCCACTACTACTAAATACTACTACTACCCCACTACCACTACCACCACCACTACTACCACCACTAAATATACTACCACTACTACTACTACTACTACTACTACTACTACTACTACTACTACCACCACTACTACTACTACCACCACCACTACTACCACTACCACCAACACTAAATAACCACCACTACTACTACTACCACCACCACTACTATACTACTACTACTACTCCCCCCACCACCCTACTACTACCAAACCCCCACTCACCCAGTATCCAGGGCATCAGGGCCCCAAGTTTTTACCTCCAAGGGGTGGCACGGCAAAGTCTTGGGGTGGCGACCCGCCGGCAGTGACCCCGAGTGTGACAGTCTCCACGGGATGCTTGCGTGGCCTGCCTCTGGGCCGTCCCGTGGGTGGTGGTGTTTGACCCTGTGCTTGGGTGTGACGGGTGACAGTGTTGGGTGTGACGGGTGACAAACGGCTGTGCCGAGGCCGAGGTCTGGGCCACTTGCTAAAATAAAGACAATGAAATTGTCAACCAAATAAAAAGACATGAAAAATTTTCCAACCAAATAAAAAACATGAAATTGTCAAACAAATAAAAAACATGAAATTGTCAACCAAATAAAAAGACATGAAATTGGGCAACCAAAATAAAAAGACATGAAATTGTCAACCAAATAAGACATGAAAATTGTCCAACCAAATAAAAAAAAAGACTTGAAATTTTTAACCAAATTTAAAAACATGAAATTGTCCCAAACCCAAATAAAAAACGACATGAAAATTGTCAACCAAATAAAGACATGAAATTGTCAAAACCAAATAAAATAAAGTATCAGGTATATATATAGTTATCACTACTAACAAACACTACATTATCACTTCAATAAAAAAAAAAACGGTAAATAATTTCTCTTCTAACTTCAATAAAAAATGTTCACAAAATAAAAAACACTATAAAATTACTTCACTATAAAAATAGACATGGTTAATATTCTGTATTATTTTGATAGTTTGGGTATTCAATCATTTTAGCCTGGAACGTTACTTCAGTATTTTTGGAAGCTTGTTCACAGCCCTGGCAATATACCAAAATACAGGTTGAAGTTCCCAAACTCGGCATCCCAAGACTCCCGGGAACACCCAAAACCCCGGCTATGGTTCCGGATTTTTTTCCCAAAAAACGGCAAACACCCAAAACCCTGCGCGTAGTTGCCGGGTCGGCCGCTGGGTGCCACCACACTAGGCCGCTGGGTTTCTCCCGCCGATTTGTTTGTTGTTATTGTTCAGTGGTGTTGTGACTGTAGAGTTGTGTACACTGTTATTTTGTGTACTTCTACAGGTCTGTTATTGGTATTATGGCTCCCAAACGTCCAGGAACACCTACTGGGGGAAGTGAAAAGAAAAGGAAGAACAATGTGTTAACTATTTCTGAGAAAATTGACCTTGTGATTTTTTTCATGTGATTTTCATGCTTTTTTTCCCCTTAATATATCTACGTTCTAAAAGTCGGAAAATTCCATTCCTCGGCTCGGCGCTGGTCCCGAAGTTGCCGAGTTTGGGAACTTCAACCTGTACTACAAACTGTCGACGAGGATTCCTGCCCACGACTACTACGGTTGCTGTTCTGTGGGAATGTCTTGCCACTAGCTACGTCTAGCTGATGTGTATGGGCAGTGGCGTACCCAGAAAATTGAAAAGGGGGGGGCCAATACACACAAACCTCGTTTTCCCGGACTAATAGGGGGGAGCACTGGTCCGGGAACCGCAAAAGTCCGGGAATAGCAACAGTAAAAAAAAAAAAAAAAAAAAAAAATCCGATGCCATTACCCACCCCCGGACGTTTATCCTACTCTAGTATTTACTGTCCGGCAACCGCCAATATCAACTACCCCGCCGCGGACTTTTACGTCCGCTGAGCATGCAGCCACCTGGCGGGAGGCAGCAGAAAATGTTCAATAGTCTCAAGAGACGTTCCTGCACCAGGGGCAGTGGGGGTCAGGAGACTAACGGAGGCCGTGCAGGTGAACCGTGAGTGTCGTGTGCCCAAATGTAAACAATACGACCGCTGAGCATGCTGCCACCTGGCGGGAGGCAGCAGAAAGTATTCAATAGTCTCAAGAGACGTTCCTGCACCAGGGGCAGTGGGGGTCAGGGGACTAACGGAGGTTGTGCAGGTGAACCGTGAGTGTCGTGTGCCCAAATGTAAACAATACGACCGCTGAGCATGCTGCCCCCTGGCGGGAGGCAGCAGAAAGTGTTCAATAGTTTCAGAAATGCTCTTGCACCAGGGGCAGTGGGAGTCAGGGGACTGACGGAGGCTGTGCAGGTGAACCGTGAATGTCGTGTGCCCAAATGTAAACAATACGACCGCTGAGCATGCTGCCACCTGGCGGGAGGCGCGGACACTGACCAGGGGTGACAGGAGACGCTCGGACCGCCGGACAACTTTGTCAATTTACGAACAGGACCAGGCATTTAAAAAAAAAAAAAAAAAAAAAAATGTCCGAGACTGACATATCCCCGGACATCGGATTTTGCCCGGCAAATCCGATATCCGGGAAATGGAGGTCCGGGAAATCGAGGTTTGTGTGCACAAACCTCGATTTCCCGGACTAATAGGGGGGAGCACTGGTCCGGGAACCGCAAAAATCCGGGAATCGCAACAGTCCAGGACTTATCCTCAACAAAAAAACAAAAAAACAAAAAAAAAAGTGATGCCATTACCCACCCCCGAACGTTTATCCTACTCTAGTATTTACTGTCCGGCAACAGCCAATATCAAATACCCCGCCGCGGACTTTTACGTCCGCTGAGCATGCTGCCACCTGGCGGGAGGCAGCAGAAAGTGCCCAATAGTCTCAAGAGACATTCCTGCACCAGGGGCAGTGCGGGTCAGGGGACTAATGGAGGCAGTGCAGGTGAACCGTGAGTGTCGTGTGTCCAAATATAAACAATACGACCGCTGAGCATGCTGCCACCTGGCGGGAGGCAGCAGAAAGTGTTCAATAGTCTCAAGAGACGTTCCTACACCAGGGGCAGTGGGGGTCAGGGGACTAACAGAGGCAGTGCAGGTGAACCGTGAGTGTCGTGTGTCCAAATGTAAACAATACGACCGCTGAGGATGCTGCCACCTGGCGGGAGGCAGCAGAAAGTGTTCAATAGTCTCAGAGATGTTCCTGCACCAGCGGCAGTGGGAGTCTCAGAGATGTTCCTGCACCAGGGGCAGTGGGAGTCAGGGGAATGACGGAGGTGGTGCAGGTGAACCGTGAGTGTCGTGTGCCCAAATGTAAACAATACGACCGCTGAGCATGCTGCCACCTGGCGGGAGGCGCAAACACTGACCAGGGGTGACAGGAGACGCTCGGACTGCCGGACAACTTTCTCAATTTACGACCAGCACCAGGCATTTCAACGTATAAAAAAATAAAAAAAAAAAATAAATATATATATATATATATAAAATTCTTGGACTCTGACATATTCCCGGACCTCGAATTTTGTCCGGCAAATCCGATATCCGGGAAATGGAGGTCCGGGAAATCGAGGTTTGTGTGTATATATATATATATATATATATATATATATATATATATATATATATATATATATATATATATATATATACAGGTTGAAGTTCCCAAACTCAGCAACCTCGGGACCAGCGCCGAGCCGAGTAATGGAATTTTCCGACTTTTAGAACGTAGATATATTAAGGAGAAAAAAAGCATCCAACTTCTTCAAAAGGTCAATTTTCTCAGAAATAGTTAACACATTGTTCTTCCTTTTCTTTTCACTTCCCCAGTAGGTGTTCCTGGACGTTTGGGAGCCATAATACCAATAACAGACCTGTAGAAGTACACAAAATAACAGTGTACACAGCTCTACAGTCACAACACCACTGAACAATAACAACAAACAAATCGGCGGGAGAAACCCAGCGGCCTAGTGTGGTGGCACCCAGCGGCCGACCCGGCAGCTACGTGCCGGGTTTTGGGTGTTCTGCCGGGTTTTGGAAAATCCGGAACCATAGCCGAGTTTTGGGTGTTGCCGAGTCTTGGGATGCCGAGTTTGGGAACTTCAACCTGTGTATATATATATATATATATATATATATATATATATATATATATATATATATATATATATATATATATATATATCTCAGAGACCACTGTAGATATAGTGGTCTTGTGATATATATATATTTATTTATTTATAATAAATATATATTAGTATTATTTATTTTTTGCAAAGGGGGGGGGGCCATGGCCGCATGCCCCCCCCCCCCTCGGTACGCCACTGTGTATGGGTGTGGATGGACGTGTGGACTCTCTCCTGGGCATGGTGGTGAGACGCTGTTCCTGCCACTGACTGACTTAAGCGTTGGTGAACTTTGAACCCAAGGACGTTGAGGACCGACAGTTCGCCATGGACCTCGCTTTTCCTTCCTTCAACCCCGAGCCATCTGCTACAGCTGCTATAAGGTGGGATAGCTGGTTGAAGAGATTTGATAATTTTGTGACTGCACAAGCCATTACTGAGGATGCAAGACGACGGGCTTTGCTGCTTCATTGCGGAGATGAGGAAGTGTTCGAGGTGGCGGAGACGCTTGATACGGGGGACGCGTGTGTTCGGTTGAAAACTGCATTAACTGGATATTTTGCACCTCAGAGAAATGTGGAATATGAGATTTTTACGTTCCGACAAGCTACACAACAAGCAGGTGAGACTCTGGATAAGTTTTACATGAAGTTGAAGCAATTGAGCAAGAATTGTAACTTTCGGGATGTGGATCGTGAAATTAAATCGCAGATAATTCAGAAGTGTTTACTAACTAAAGTGAGGGACAAGGGGTTAAGTGAGCCTGACGTCACACTAACTGTCTTGTTAACTTATGGGCGCACGTTTGAGGCCACAAGTGTTCAAGCGCAAGCTATGTCTGGGGAGGCCAGGGAAGTAGGGACGTGTGTGAACAAGGTGACAAAACGCTTCGAGTCAGCCTGGCCCCGGATCCCTCAGCGGGAGGCGATACTCAAAACCCCAACACCAGGGTAGATACAAGTGTGGTGGTTGTGGCAGAGTGCACAGTGGTGACCAGGAGCAGGTGTGTCCTACCTGGGGTCAGCAGAGCTTTACAGGTTTGAAACTTAATCATTTTGCGGATAATTTATAGTTTCACCCAACCAACAATTTTCTGATGCGCCTTATGTTTTTCTGGTGTGTTTTTATGTGCTTTGAATGAATATGCTAACCGTTTCTGCTGCAATTTTTTTTTTTTTTTTTTTTTTAGTTAGGTAAAGGTTAGGTTACGTACAGGTTAGGTTAGGTTAGGTTAGGTTAGGTATGGGTTAGGTTAGGTATGGGTTAGGTTAGGTTAGGTATGGGTTAGGTTAAGTTAGGTATGGGTTAGGTTAGGTTAGGTATGGGTTAGGTCAGGTTAGGTTAAGTATGGGTTAGGTTAGATATGGGTTAGGTTAGGTAAAGGTTAGGTTAGGTTTAGGTTCAATTTTTTTTTTTTTTTTTTGGGGGGGGGGGTCATTTCTGGAAAAAAAAAAAAAAAAAAAAAAAATGCGACAGAAACGGTTAGCAGATTCATTCAAAACACATAAAAACACAGAAAAACATAAGGCGCATCAGAAATCGTTGGTGGGTGAAACTATAAATGACCCATTTGCTTCTGTTGTAGGTGACGGCACTTTACAGAGGCCAGCTTCCGAATGGCTACGTGGACAGCACTGACTCCAGAATGTAAGCTACGTGGACCAGCACTGACTCAGAATGGTACAGCTACAGACCCCACTGACTCCAATGTAACTGCGAC
>JACEEZ010000480.1:148785-181285 GCA_016584305.1 Chionoecetes opilio
TCACGTGTCCTACCATATATATACAAACCTCGATTCCTTCATCTACTTCGTCAGGATATCAGAACCATCATTATTCCCCCTCTTCCTCCTCTATCTCCTCCTACACCTCCTTCACGTGTCCTACCATATATAAACAAACCTCGATCCCTTCATCAACTTCGTCAGGATATCAGAACTATGCCTCATTACCCCCCTTTACCCCCCAGAGTCCTGTCTTTAACCTCCTGTTCTCCTCCTCCTCCACCTGTCCTACCATATATACACTACACACCCCGATTCCTATAGCTACTCAACAAGAGGGCCGCCCTTGCCTAGGTGCGGGAGCGGCAGTGCGCCACGCCTCGCCGCCCTGGCACTGTGCCACAACCACGGCAGTAAGGTAAGTGTCTGGTCCAATGACACATACACACACACACACACACACACACAGACGCGGAAGTAAACATCAAAGAAAGACAAAGAACTGAGAGAAAAAAAAATGAAACTGAAATAAAACTGAGAAAAAGGAAAGGATATAAAAGGTCAGAAAAACAAAAGAAATACACACATACACACACACACACGGAACAAAATATCAAAGAAAGAGACGAAGATAACTAAAAGAAAAAAATTGAAATAGATAATAGCCTACATATACACGCATGAAATATCAGAGAAAATAGGGAAAGGAAAATAAACTATAAGAAACAAAGGTACACACACATAGATAGATAGATAAAGATAAACAATAGCTAGAAAATAGATATAGATAAAGATAAACAATAGCTAGAAAATAGATATAGATAAAGATAAACAATAGCTAGAAAATAGATATAGATAAAGATAAACAATAGCTAGAAAATAGATATAGATAAAGATAAACAATAGCTAGAAAATAGATATAGATAAAGATAAACAATAGCTAGAAAATAGATATAGATAAAGATAAACAATAGCTAGAAAATAGAGATAGATAAAGATAAACAATAGCTAGAAAATAGAGATAGATAAAGATAAACAATAGATAGAAAATAGATAGATAGATAAACAATAGATAGAAAATAGATAGATAGATAGATAAACAATAGATAGAAAATAGATATAGATAAACAATAGATAGAAAATAGATAGATAGATAGATAAACAATAGATAGAAAATAGATAGATAGATAAACAATAGATAGAAAATAGATATAGATAAAGATAAACAATAGATAGAAAATAGATAGAGATAGATAAACAATAGATAGATATAGATAAACAATAGATAGAAAATAGATAGATAGATAAAGATAAATAATAGATAGAAAATAGAGATAGATAGATAAACAATAGATAGAAAATAGATAGATAGATAAAGATAAACAATAGATAGAAAATAGATATAGATAGATAAACAATATAGAAAATAGATAGATAGATAAAGATAAACAATATAGATATAGATAAACAATAGATAGATAAAGAATTAAGACAAAAAACTTCAACACACCTACACACATAAAACAGAAAAAAGAAAACCAATCTAAACAAATGAAATAAAAGATGAGGAAAACGAAAGCAATACACACAGTAAAGAAAACAATAGATAGACGGAAGGAACTAAGAGAAACAAACACTGAAACACACACACACACACTCATAAACAAAACAAAAAAAGGAGGTGAAATAAAAAATCAGAAAAACTCAGAAAAACAAAAGATATACAAACACTCACACGGAAGGAAAACAAGCGACAGAAAGAATAAAATAAAACAAACTTACACACACACACACACACACAAAACACACACACACACACACACACACACAAATAAGAGAAAAAAGGTTAAGAAATAAAGATGAAAAAAACCTAAACACACACACACGACCACCACCACAATTTCCGCAAACCGCCCAACACATCCTATAATAGCTCAACGACCCCATCAACGACCCATCCCTCTTGCCCCACCCCTTCCACAACCACCACTGTAATATTTCCCCTTCTCTTTCTCTTCCCATTGATCACCTTAGATTCGTCACCCTTATTACCACTACTGTAGAAGGCAAGGTCAAGAAAGAACGGAAGGAAATAAAAGACATGCACAGTACACACACACATACATGATTATTATATCAGAGAAAAAAAGGGAAAGGAAAAAAATGAAACGATAAGAAACAAAGCCACGCACACACATGACATATCAGAGAAAAAATAATAATAATAATAAAAAAATAAAAAATAAAGGAAAAAAAAATAATAAGACAAAATAAAAAAAGGGAAAAAAAGAAAAAGAAAAAAGAAAAGAAAAACTGAAATAAAAAGATAAAAAAGAAAAAGAAAAGAAAAACGAAAAACAAAGAAATAAAAAAGGGAAAAAAAAAGAAAAAGAAAAAAAAAGAAAAACTGAAATTTAAAAAAAGGGAAAAATATAAAAAAGAAAAGAAAAAAGAAAAAAAGAAAGAAAAAAAGGGAAAAAAATAAAAAGAAAAAAGAAAAAAAAAGAAAAAAGAATAAAAAAGAAAAGAAAAACAAAGAAATCAAAAAAGGGAAAAATATAAAAAAGAAAAGAAAAAAGAAAAAAAGAAAAAAAAAAAGAAAAAGAAAAAGAAAAACAAAGAATAACAAAGAAACACACACGCACGCACACACACACACAATTTCTGCAAACCACTCTAAAGGTTACACATCCATACTTACATCATTTTACAACCCGGTTACATACCCATTATCTTTGTCCTTGGCCAGTCCTTTGAGCTATAAACTTAGGAGCTAAACAAGGACCGAGGACTTAGACAGTTAGATATAAGCCCAGCATTACTGACAGCGACATTTATCCCTTCACCGCCATGCCAGTACGTTGATAACACGTATTGAGGAAGCAAGTACACTCAAGCTGGATATTCCTGAACCACGAACCTGTCCTTTTTGCACTCCACTAACCACCTTCTTCTGATCCCAGCTGGATTAACCTAGCGGCATTTTGAGGGTGGTGGCGCGATTAGTGGAAGGAGATTAACTCAAATATTTCACACCTGCTACACACTCTCTCTCTCACTCTCTCTCTCTCTCTCTCTCTCTCTTCTTTCCCTCCTACACCATCCTGTCTCTCCTCCTTTCTTTCTCTCTCTCTCTCTCTCTCTTCTTTCTTTCCCTCCTACACCATCCTGTCTCTCCTCCTTTCTCTCTCTCTCTCTCTCTCTCTCTCTCTCTCTCTCTCTCTCTCTCTCTCTCTCTCTCTCTCTCTCTCTCTCTCTCTCTCTCTCTCTCTCTCTCTCTCTCTCTCTCTCTCTCTCTCTCTCTCTCTGTCTCTCTCTCTCTCTCTCTCTCTCTCTCTCCTCTCTCTCTTCTCTCTCTCTATTCTATTTTCCCTCCTCCACCGTCCTTTATCTCTCTCTCTCTACGTATACGAGACGCATGTGGCTGAGAACTGACAAGACAAAGACGATAACATAGGAAGCAAATCAAGTTTTTTTTATCCTTATTTTTTTGTACGTTGGAGCATATACCGCCTGTTGTCTATGATCTTCCTATCGTTTTAATAATCAGGTAGTCTTAATAGGTCATCAGTAAGGTCATTGAAAAACGCAAAAAATTGATACCTAACAAAGCGCGTATATTATCATTATACATTTTTTGGTCATCATTACAGTACATCGTTGGTGGTATGTGTGTGTGTGTGTGTGTGTGTGTGTTTTAGTTTTTATAGTATTTCATTATAGTTTCTCCTTTTCTCTTTCTCTTTGATAGTGTGTGTGTGTGTGTGTGTGTGTGTGTGTGTGTGTGAGTGAGTGAGTGAGTGAGTGAGTGAGTGAGTGAGTGAGTGAGTGAGTGAGTGAGTGAGTGAGTGAGTGAGTGAGTGAGTGAGTGAGTGAGTGAGTGAGTGAGTGAGTGAGTGAGTGAGTGAGTGAGGGAGGGAGGGAGGGAGGGAGGGAGGGAGGGAGGGAGGAGGGAGGGAGGGAGGGAGGGAGGGAGGGAGGGTGGGTGGGTGGGTGGGTGGGTGGTGGGTGGGTGGGTGGGTTTATTTCTTTTCCTTTCCCTCTTTCTCTTATATTATTACTAGCCGGAAAGCCACCCTCCGGGCGGCTTTCCGGCTAGCTCCTGCGGAGGGCTTTTGGTGGGCGGCCCAATAATTGTAACACTTGTATTTTAATGATAATGTATTTCACACAACCATGAGTTTAATCTCACAGAATAATTTTTGGGTTATAGGACTGAAGTAATAGGACAGAAGTAACTCTGAAGTAACTCTGAAGTAATAGGAAGTAGGCTAGTGAAGTAATAGGACTGAAGTAAAAGAAACCGTCCGTCAGTCGTGCGTTCGTTTTGATATCTTTCTTTTTTCATGCAAAATATTTCGCGTAAAATTAATTTCTCGCTAATACTAAAATTTAAAAAAAAAGTGATCGGATCATCCCCCAAAGTGGCCTTAAAACCTTCCCCTGGTCGACCTGGTTCCAAAACTGTGCCATATGATGGGATTGCGCCACTGGGGGCGGAACCTATAGCGGACACACACACACAAACACGCACACACTTTCGCTTATATTATTATAGATTATTTAAGCCTTCCTAAACATCATGCAAACTACTTCAGCTTAATTTCCATTTTCATTATCTTCTCATTTCCGGTCTGCAGAAGGAAGCGACCGACTCATTATTATGCTAATTAGTATACTGATCAACTCCATCCGCTAACGACACACACTGCCGGTTATCTCTCTCTCTCTCTCTCTCTCTCTCTCTCTCTCTCTCTCTCTATGGATCGTGGCTTGTACGACTAAAATTGATTATGAACATTATATTACACCAAGCCGAATAAACTATCAAGTCTCTCTCTCTCTCTCTCTCTCTCTCTCTCTCTCAATGGCCTTCACTGCTGTATCAATGCATAGATATATATAATTTGTAGCATGCACGCAAACATACCTACATATATACATTAACAAGATACACCAACCCATAATTAACACACACACACACACACACACACACACACACACACACACACACACACACACACACCGTAACCTAAATACAAAAGGAAAAAATGCATCATGAGAATGTTTAAAAGATTAGCAAGAAAGAAAATCCTACTTCCTACTTTTTATTTGCGGCGAAAGAGAGAGAGAGAGAGCGAGAGAGAGAGAGAGAGAGAGAAGAGAGAGAGGAAGGGGAAGGGAGAGAGAGAGAGAGAGAGAAGAGAGAGAGAGAGAGGAGAGAGAGAGAGAGAGGAGAGAGAGAGGAGGAGAGAGGAGAGAGAGAGATATCCTACCTCCACCCTTTTACTCCTTTCCTCCCCTTAAAGTTGCCTCCCCTACTCCATACCTTCTGCTTCTTTACCTCCAGCCTTCATAGAGACAACCTTGGGCAACCTCCCCTTCTCTCCTCCTCTCCTCTCTCGTCTTCCCCCTCTCCTCCTCGCTCCTCTCTCTCTCTCTCTCTCTCTCTCATTACTTTATAAGGGCACAGATGAATCAATTTCCTTAGAGAATACTTGTCTCTTCCGGGAAAGGAGGAGGAGGAGGGGAAGAAGGGGAGGTAGGCAGGAGGGAGAGAGGAGAGGAGGAGGGGGGAGGAGGAGGAGGAGGAGGTAGGGACAGGGGAATGGAGTAAGAGAGAAAAGTAAAGAAAGATTAAATGTTGTGGTTTCAAATATTTACCATTGTTGTTGTTGACATTAAGACAGGTGTGTGTGTGTGTGTGTGTGTGTGTGTGGTGTGTGTGTGTGTGTGTGTGTGTGTGTGTGTGTGTGTGTGTGTGTGTGTGTGTTGATTCAAGGTTGAACACACACACACACACCACCAGTAACACCTGTTTCTGAATCACCGTCACCATCAGGATCACCTTGTGCTGTATGGTTCCTCTGCTTCCCCTCTCCCCCTTCCTCCCCTCATCTACTATACCTATTTCATCCCTCTTCCTTATCTCCTTCCTATTTTCTTCGTATTTCTCTTCCTTATCTCATTCCTATTTCCTCCCTCTTCCTTATCTCCTTCCTATTTATCTTCCTATTTCCTTCCATTCTCTTCCTTTATATCTCCTTACTCCTCCTTCTTCCTATTCCCTTCCTATTTCTCTTCTTATCTCTTCCTATTCTTCGATTCCCTTATTTCCTTCCTATTTCCCTCCTTAATCTCCTCATTTCCTTTCTATTTCCTTCCTATCTCCTTCCTATTTCCTTCCTTATCTCCTTCCTATTTCTCTTCCTTATCTCCTTCCTATTTCTCTTCCTTATCTCCTTCCTATTTCCTTCCTTATCTCCTTCCTATTTCCCTTCCTTATCTCCTTCCTATTTTCTCCTTATCTTCTTATCTCCTTCCTATTCCCTTCCTTATCTTCTCTTCCTATTCCTTCCGATTTCCCTTATTTCCTTCCTATTTCCCTTCCTTATCTCCTTCCTATTTCTCTTCCTTATTTCCTTCCTATTTCCCTTCCTTATCCCTTCCATTCCTTATTCTCTTCCTTTATCTCCTTCTATTTCTCTTCCTTATCTCCTTCCTATTCTCTTCTTATCTCCTTCCCTTTTTTATCTCCTTCCTATTCTCTTCCTTATCTCCTCCTATTCTCTTCCTTATCTCCTTCCTATTTCTCCTTATCTCCTTCCTATTTCTCTTCCTTATCTCCTTCCTATTTCTCTTCCTTATCTCCTTCCTATTTCTCTTCCTTATCTCCTTCCTATTTCTCTTCCTTATCTCCTTCCTATTTCTCTTCCTTATCTCCTTCCTATTTCTTTCCTTATTCTCCTTCCTATTTCTCTTCCTTATCCCTTCCTTTCCTCTTATCTCCTTCCTTTATCTCTTATCTCCTTCTATTTCCCTTCTTATTCCTTCCTATTTCCTTCCTTATCTCCTTCCTATTTCCTTCCTTATCTCCTTCCATTTCCTTCCTTATCTCCTTCCTATTCCTTCCTTATCTCCTTCCTATTTCTTTCCTTATCTCCTTCCTATTTCCTTCCTTATCTCCTTCCTATTCCTTCTTATCTCCTTCCTATTTCCTTCTATCTCCTTCCTATTTCTCCTCCTTATCTCCTTCCTATTTCCTTCTTATCTCCTTCCTATTTCCCTTCCTTATCTCCTTCCTATTTCTCTTCCTTATCTCCTTCCTATTCTCTTCCTTATCTCCTTCCTATTTCTCTTCCTTTTTCCTTTCCCTTCCTATTTCTCTTCCTATCTCCTTCCTATTTCTCCTTCCTATTTCCTTTCTCTTCCTTATCTCCTTCCTATTCTCTTCCTTATCTCCTTCCTATTCTCCTTCTTTTTATTCCTTATCTATTCCTATTTTCCTATTTCTCTTCCTTATCTCCTTCCTATTTCTCCTTCATATTCCTTCCTATTTCTCTTCCTTATCTCCTTCCTATTTCTCTTCATTATTTCCTTCCTATTTCTCTTCCTTATCTCCTTCCTATTTCCTTCGTATTTCTCTTCCTTATCTCCTACCTATTGGTCTGTTGCTGTTTGTGTTTCCTTTGTAATCCTTCCTTTCAATTGGTTATGTAAATCTGTTCATAATTTTTTAGTGATAGAATTGTTCAGTAATTTTTTGGGGGAGTTTGCTGGGCTTTACTTTTTAGGGTGTTAATTGTCATTCTTTGTGTTTTCTTTTAGATAGTTTTTAGTATAGAAATATCGCCCTCCTTTCTTTGTAATGCATTAGTATTTTTATTTTCACTTGGACAGAGTGTATCCTTTTTTTTGGTATGACGTTAAAAATTCTGTAAAACTGGTACTTTGTCAATAAATTACTACTACTACTACTATATTTTCACAGTTTTTCTAGTTTTTATTGTAGGAATATGCTACATTTTGCTATTTTTTCTATGGTTATACGTAGTTTAGGAGGCATTTGAACCCCTCTCTCTCTCTCTCTCTCTCTGTAAACTCAATTACAATATCTTCCACTTTCTGCTAATGCCTCCCGACAACCATTTTGCCTCTCTCTCTCTCTCTCTCTCTCTCTTTAAGAAAACGCGTCTGCAGTGGTCTGATGGGAAGGCTAACTCAATTAAACTCTCACTTTATGAGGTCTTCTGTGGTGCACCTCTTTGGCTCCTCTTCCTCCTCTGCTACGAGTTTTTAATCAGTTAATGTGTGTGTGTGTGTGTGTGTGTGTGTGTGTGTGTGTGTGTGTGTGTGTGTGTGGTGTGTGTGTGTGTGTGTGTGTGTGTGTGGTGTGTGTGTTGTGTGTTGTGTGAGTGAGTGAGTGAGTGAGTGAGTGAGTGAGTGGTGAGTGAGTGAGTGAGTGAGTGAGTGAGTGAGTGAGTGAGTGAGTGAGTGAGTGAGTGAGTGAGTGAGTGAGTGAGTGAGTGAGTGAGTGAGTGAGTGTGTGTAGTGAGTGAGTGAGTGAGTGAGTGTGTGAGGTGAGTGAGTGAGTGAGTGAGTGGACGTGAGTGAGTGAGTGAGTGAGTGAGTGAGTGAGTGAGTGAGTGAGTGAGTGAGTGAGTGAGTGAGTGAGTGAGTGAGTGAGTGAGTGAGTGAGTGATAGACAGACAGATACCTCTCGATACAACTGCATGAAAGAGTGAGGTAAAATA
Organism: Chionoecetes opilio; assembly: GCA_016584305.1. NCBI lineage: Eukaryota > Metazoa > Arthropoda > Malacostraca > Decapoda > Majidae > Chionoecetes > Chionoecetes opilio. Next base: position 157,281 of record JACEEZ010000480.1, read on the forward strand.
GTTCTCGAAAAGCACTAGCAGAAAGTGGAAGATATTGTAGTAAGTAGTTAAGTCAGTCAGTCAGTCAGTCTCTGTGTGTCTCTCTCTCTCTCTCTCTCTCTCTCTCCTCTCTCTCTCTCTCTCTCTCTCTCTCTCTCCTACCACGACGGAGAAGACGAAAACAACAGAAGTAGGTAACTAAACCACCGCCACCACCACCACTCTTGGATCAATAACATAACACCTCTCCTGTCAAGCCCTGCCAGACGTGACTCCATATTTACAGGGGGAGGAGGAGGGGGGGGGAGGAGGAGGAGGGGAGGAGGAGGAGGAGGAGGAGGAGGAGGGGAGGAGGAGGAGAGGGAGGAGAGGGGAGAAAGAGGAGGAGAAGGAGGGAGGGATATGAAGACACAGTTAGGATAAAGAATGAATATTAGATGCGAAATATAGAAATGGGGGGGGAGAGAGAGAGAGAGAGAGAGAGAGAGAGAGAGAGAGAGAGAGAGAGAGAGAGAGAGAGAGAGAGAGAGAGAGAGAGAGAGAGAGAGAGAGAGAGAGATTCACCTCTACATACCTCCTCCAAAAACAGAGAAGAGACAGTGATACATACATACAATCAATCAATCAATCATAAATAAGTACATGGGCAACATCAAGGAAATATGTACTAGAGGGAAACATCTGTAAAATAAATATGATAAAATACGACCTAAATACATATTATGCAAATGAGAACTGAACCCGAACACGTGACTTTATTATCTTCCTCCTCCTCTTATCTTCATTATTAACCCTCCTCCTCCTCCTCCTCCCATTCCTCTGAGTTAGCCTTCACCCTCCGTTACTTCCTCTTCCAATGGTAGCCAGTCAGAACGTCCACGGGTCAAAACGTCCATGGTTCAGAATGACCATAACGTCCATGTGTCATAATGTCCACAGGGTTAGGTTAGGTTAGGTTAGGTTTGGTTTGGTTTGGGTTAGGTTAGGTTAGGTTAGGTTAGGTTTGGTTAGTTTAGTTTAGGTTAGTTTAGTTTAGGTTAGTTTAGGTTAGTTTAGGTTAGGTTAGTTTAGTTTAGTTTAGGTTAGTTTAGTTTAGTTTAGTTTAGTTTAGGTTAGTTTAGGTTAGTTTAGTTTAGGTTAGGTTAATTTAGTTTAGGTTAGGTTAGAAGGATATGAATGGACGTTTTCACCCGTGGACGTTATGGTAGACCCCGTGGGCGTTTTGTACAGTGGACGTTTCCCGACGTGACTTATGTAGACCCCGTGGGCGTTTTCGAAGTGGACGTTTCACCCTGGTTATGATACAACCCCTGGGCGTTTTGTAATGGAGGTTTTCACCCGTGACGTTATGGTAGACCGTTGGGCTTTTGTACAGTTGGACGTTTTCACCGTGGAGTTATGGTAGCCCCGTGGGGTTTGTAGTGGAGTCGTTTATGGTGGACGTTGGTTGGTAGCCGTGGCGTTTGGTAGTGGAGTTTTCACCGTGGACGTTATTGGTAGCCTGTGGGCGTTTTGTACAGTGTTAGTGTTTTCACGTGAGTTATGGTAGACCCGTGGGCGTTTTGTACAGTGGACGTTTTCACCCGTGGACGTTAGTTAGTAGCCCCGTGGGGTGGTTTTGTAAGTGGAGTTTTCACCCGTGGACGTTATGGTAGACCCCGTGGGCGTTTTGTACAGTGGACGTTCTGACCGGCAACCTTCCAATCACCCGTCTAAGCATTTATACCAGTTCCTCCTCTAACATCGGGTTCTTACGTTTTCTCTCATTAGTTTCGCGTGATAGAAAACGTATATAAGTAATATTTCATGGATAACTCATACTTTTGTCCACCCTTACTATTACGTAATGTTTTAAGCTTGTTATCTACGTCACACATTTCACCATTCACTATTACGCTGCCCTGCTTTCCTGTGAAGATAGTAATAATAATCCCCGGTGTAAGTAGTGATATGGTCTTACTACCGTAGATAACAGTAAAGTCACTACCTGCAGTGATGTCGCCAGCCGCCAAATATTACGAATTATAGCATTACTACTGATGTGTATGTGCCACTGAAGATAATACACAGTAGTTTATATCATGACTGTATAATCTACCCTGTTTCAGCGTTGTTTTATGCTTTGTATCTGCAAGTATAGACGGTTTCAAAATTCACTACGCGTTTTTTTTCGGGCGACGACGACATTGGTACGACACTCAGTAAATAAACACTAGATGGCGACTCTACTGTTGGTAGCCACTTTGTAGATATTTTTGTCATTTGTTCATTTATAGCCATACTATGAAACAGATGAAGACACAAAATGACACAGACTCTCCAGATAGCCCCTTCTAACTGTCCTGAAACCATGGATGTAGAAATGTAACTATTAACGCCACCACACGGCTGTAAACAGAAAAAAAAGTTGTCCTGGCGACTTTACTGTTATCTACGGTAAACCAGGAACGAGCTTTCATAAATAAGTGTTCTATCTGTTTTTTCTAGTAATTATATCCCACGGTTTGTGCATATATCTTCTTTATCTCTCCAAGGTCATGAACAGGCACTGATAACGGTGGTTGGCCTCGTTTAGATAATGACGACTCTCTTCAATGTCAACTATCAAATACTCGATTAAGTAATATTTCATCAGTATGTATTTCATCAGATGGAAATTAATTGCTTCTCTGTAAGTATTTTTGCTGAGTTGGCAGAGGTTAGACATTTATCCGTTTCAAAGTGATGCAATTTCTCTCTTCACACTGTGCAAAAAGAAGATCACTAGTTTTTGGACGATCAGGGAAAGGAAGAGGAAAGAAAGTGAAAGAATTTAAGACTGAATAAGAAATACAAGGCATGACCAACAAACTATAGACACTGACAAGACAGTTTTGGATGACCAGAGAAAATAAGAGGAAAGAAAGATATAAATTGAAATACAAAATAAGAGAAGACAACTAACTAAAGACAGACAAGGAGAAGACACATCAGGGAGTGCCGATGAAAAACCCCAGACTCCCGACCGTCCCACAGCTGAAACTGAACTGAATTGCGTTCTCCTATCTAACCATTTTCTTCCTTTTTTTCACAAGGTTCAACTGCCAGTCTTTTTTTTTTTTGCCTCATCATATATTAAAAAAAAAAAAAAAAAAAAAACTGCCAGTCTTTTCTTGTGCTGTTCAATCAACTTGTCCCGTGTTCCCTCCTTATCCCATCCTCCTCTTGTTTCCTTCATCCCTACCATCTACACACTCACATACCTGTCTCCTTGTCGTGCCCTTATACAGACCCTTCACAGTCTTTGCAATTAAGATTTCTGCTAATCCAATAGTACTCCCTCATTTAGTGTATTGCTAAGCCTACCAGGTCAACCCATTCTAATCAATGAAAAGCTTTAGTACATTTTCGTTCCCTATTCTACTTGCTTAATTTTCTACTTCCCCATAAATACATAGTTGCTCAAAGTTTCTGTGCCGTGCTTATATTATACTTCAAAAACTGGTACCGTAACTACAGTAAAACCTCTCGTATTCGGACCTCCTTTTTTTTCTCCTTAGGGGTCGAAATCTCCTAGCTATATATACACCTAGATTTTTTTTTTTTTTTTTTTTTTAATGGTCGAAATTGTCTAGTTATATATATATATATATACACCAAATTTTTTTTTTTTTTTTTTTAGTGGTCGAAATTTCCTAGCTATATATATATCTAGTACACCTAGATTTTTTTTTTTTTTTTTTTTTTTTTTAACGTATCCCCCCATTATTCGGATCCTTGCATTACTCTGACCACTCCTTGGCCCAATTAGTCCGAATATGAGAGGGTTTACTGTATATCTAAATTTACATGAAAATACAATGACAGAATTTATCCATAAGTGAATATGTCAACGAACATTTGAAATACATGGTGGTTATTTTCATATATATTACGACTACGCTTAATTTTTTTCATCTCCACAGTATATACGCGACGAATCACTCCACTAATTCCTCAGTAAAACATGTGATGCAGCCAGTTTACATCAAAACAGCGACTTGTCCAAAACTGGCGCATACCTTTTTTTTCTGATCAAGGAAAAATTACAACATTAAAAACAGCGTCTTGCCCAAAACTGATGCATACCTTTTTCTGATCAAGGAAAAATGACATCAAAAGCAGCGTCTTGCCCAAAACTGATGCATACCTTTTTCTGATCAAGGAATAGTTACATGAAAGGCAGCGACTCCTCCACAGCCTCCAACCTCTCCCACACTCAGTCTCTCATTTGCTCATTAACACTCACCCTCTCGTGCGTGATGAGTCGTCTGCTCTCCGTCGTCGCCTATCGCGGTCGCGGTCTCTTGATCGGCTGCGGCTGCGGTCTGTGCTGGAGCGATGGCGCCTTGAACGCCTTGAACGAGGCATCTGTGTGGCGAGACAACGGGATGAGGGTTAGGTTTTTACACTCACATAAAACTCGTGCTGCAAATTTAAATGATGAACGCCGACAATAGAATTAGAAGCGTATCATTGACAGTCTAACCTCATGAGACATTATGGGAAAATCTGACGTTAAATAGAAAGATGATGATGATGATGATTACAGTCAAACTTTGAAACAATATACATGTGTTTCAATCACAGTAGTAAGTATATTTCAGCATTAATTAAGGACTCTGGACTGATGTAAGCCTGTGCCATGACTGAGCTAATCCCCTGAGATGGAGTTACAGACAGGCACAGGGGATTTGCTTCTGAAACATCTGAAGTACCTAGTTATTTATAGTCTATTGTTTTTATTATGGTCAAAATGCAATCTAAGGAAGCCACGCCCCCTGCCTTCCCTTCTATTCTACGGGGCAGCTGATTGGTGCATTCCTCGTATCTCACTACCAATCACAATATCTTCACTACTTAACAGCGCGTGACCACTGGACAGAGCAATCTTCACTACAGAGGGAGTTTTGATTTTGTCACCCTTTGTAGTGAAGATTGCTCTGTCCAGTGGTCACGCGCTGTTAAGTAGTGAAGATATTGTGATTGGTAGTGATGATACGAGGAATGCACCAATCAGCTGCCCCGTAGAATAGAAGGGGAGGCAGGGGGCGTGGCTTCATTACTGCATTTTTACCATAATAAAAAAAATAGACTATAATGCTCACATATCATCGTACTTGAAATAAATACCCAAGTTGATTCACCAGTTTCATGCTACGGGATTTGATGTTAACTTAGAATTATGGTTCGGGCTTTAACGTTCATCTAGATACATTTGGAAATATAGGAAAAGGCTTGGAAATACCTGTCCTAGGGCTCTGAATAGCAAAAATAGATAAGGAGTAATTTTACCTGCTAAGTAGTGTTAAGTAAGCTATGCAATATATCTTTCTCTGCAAAATCAGTTTCAAATACATAATTGATGTAGTACTATGCAAAAGATCTCATAAAATCTCATAACATCTCGTTAACATTGAAACTAACGAAGACATTTCCATTTCCCTGTGAACAAATCCTAAAACACTCTTAAACATCAGCTGCAATAATAACAGTGATTTGACTCCTTCTGATAATGTACTACAGCTAAGTATTAATTATCCGACCTTGGGGGGACCGAAGGTAAGTCGGATAATTGGAATAGTCGGATGTTCGGATATCACAGTAACCATAAACGTAAGGACAAAATGGTATAGAACATAAAAGATGCAGCTCTTGAAGGCCAATCCAGTGGTATACACGGAAGTAAAATTCGTGCATAAATAAAGCCACAAATCAATGTTTTCTAAAAACTATAAAAAACGAAGTAAAATAAATGGCCAAAACAAGACACAATGTGATGGTGAAAAAATCGGTTGTTTGGACAAGTCGGATGTTTGGAGGTCGGATGTTGGGAATTTGGCTGTATGGGTAAAACAAGTATCGGTGCCTAGGGGTCCGATGAATACTGTAAACATTCGGTCAAATGCTGATGATATGGGAGGGTTTTCGTTTTCTTCGTTCCGTAGTGTCAGAATGTTTCACGCATATAGTGCACAGATACTTGTTTTACCCATAGTAACATTGATTTTCTTCATCGCTGCAAACCTGATACAGCTTTGATCCGTCAATTTTGGTGTCAACGCATCCTGTGGTCTGCGATACACATTCGTCAGTACTGCAGGTTGTATTCAGTGCCATGTTGAGGATGGACATGTGTATAGTACATTAAGTGATATCAATGCATATTATCTAAGTGCATTATTCATATATGTATATATGTCACTTATGTATCATTGTAGGAAATCTTATCTGCAAATCGTATCAATTTTATGTACAGCTATGTTAGTCGGAAACAAGTTTGGGGTCATCCGAGGTGAATGCCTCCTCGGGAATGCCGTGGCCGAGCTGAAGTCATTGTTGTGTTGTGCAGTATTGTGATTAGAAAAGAATGATCAATAAGTAAAGTATAAATAGATGGTGTTAATAATGATAAATTAACTTCCTTTGCAATAAATAACCAAAATAACTTCAAAAACGCATATATACTAGATACAGAAAAATACAGATAATTGATATCCGGGTAATAAAACATGGAAAAACTCTGATAAACGTTTAGGTAAAATTCTAGAGTCCTTTCCCGCCCTTATTAGTGGGGGTTTTTCTCAAGACTTTCACAGATCCCTTCAGATACCTCTAAAACGTAATTATAGAATGAGGGAGAGATGCCCCCTTCAACCCCCCTCCCCCTTATATTACCACCGCCCTGGAACCCAAAAAATAATATTACTAACCTAACCTCACTATAACCTAACATAACCTTACCAATAACCTCCTAACGAGACCTAAGGGCGGGAAAGGACTAGAATTTTACCAGGTTAGGTTATATTGAGGCTAGGTTATAGTAATATATATAGCAGGGGTGTGGAGTCGGTGTAGGAGTCGGAGTCGCCTACTTTTGGCCTGAGCCGGAATCGGAAAAAATATCTATCTCCGACTCGGACTCCTTTACGTGATCAATTCTCATGTAAAGTGTTTGGGTGTACTGCTAGGCCAGTGTTGTCACTTCGTAGGAAATTCCCACAAATTTGCTTTTGTGGGAGTTCTTGTGGGAGGACATTTCAAGCAAGCAATTTGTGGGAAATCTTTGTGGGAATATTGATTTAACATGGATTTTTTTGTTTAAGAATGTTATATTTCGTGTTATTTCGCATGAATTAATCTGCAGAGCATTGAGATCAATTATTTATTAGACGATGTTGTAGAAGAAGTACCCATCGACACGTGATACGTTCTGTACCGGACGACTCCGATTCCTGTAGTAGCTACCCGTACGCGTCTCTCCACTCTCAACACTGGGCTGGGTGTTCAGTGCTCAGCAGCTCAGCAGTTGACAAGGAACGCACATCAGAGATAGACCACACCAGTCACCGACTCTGCCAGTAATTTATCCCTTTATACACACAAACCTCGTTTTTCTCGGACTAATAGAGGGAAACACTGGTCCAGGAAAAGCAAACGTCCGAGGCCATTACCCACACCCGGACGCTTATCCTACTCTAGTATTTACTCTCCAGCAACCGCCAATATCAACTACCCCGCCGCGTACTTTTATGTCACTTTGTTGTTGTTTTTAGGGCTGCGAGGATCCCTTGGGGAACATTATGAGCCCTGGTGATGTCCTATGATGCAATCACAGGTGCTGTAGTTGACCTGTCTTCCTCAGGAAGGCACAGGTGAGGCGGATGACAGCGTGTTGCCGGGAGGGGTGGTCGCCAGCCGCCGCCAGCAGGGTGGGCAGGTCACAGGTGGCGACGTACAGGATGAGGAGTTGAGATCGTAGCACTACACTGTGAGAGTGGAAGTGCGGACACTGCAGCAGAAAGTGTTCAATAGTCTCAGAGACGTTCCTGCACCAGGGGCAGTGGGGGTCAGGGGACTGATGAGGCGGTACAGGTGAACCGTGAGTATCGTGTGCCCAAATGTAAACAATACGACCGCTGAGCATGCTGCCACCTGGCGGGAGGCCAGCCGCCGCCAGCAGGATGGGCAGGTCAAAGGTGGCGACGTTCAGGGCGAGGAGTTGAGAGCGTAGCACTACATGGTGGGAGTGGAGGCGCGGACACTGCAGCAGAAAGTGTTCAATAGTCTGGGAATATCTGCACCGGGGAACAAAGGTACCTCTTAGGAGGCGGGGAATATCAGCACCGGGGAACAAAGGTACCTCTTAGGAGGCGGGGAATATCTGCACCGGGGAACAAAGGTACCTCTTAGGAGGCGGGGAATATCAGCACCGGGGAACAAAGGTAACTCTTAGGAGGCGGGGAATATCAGCACCGGGGAACAAAGGTACCTCTTAGTAGGCAGGGAATATCGGTACCGGGGACCATTGGGATGACCCCGCTATATAGTGTTCGTCAAAAATCTTTACCGGTTGACATCCTTACGCCTTAATTAAACATCAATTAATTACAACAATGATAAATTATTAGAATTCACTGATCAGTTCTACTAATTTACGATATTATATACAGTAATAATATGGATGAACTTGAAAATATGTAATGCAGTAAGTCTACTACTGTACTGCAGAAGAGGGGGGGGGGGGGGGGGGGGGGGGGGTCGCAACCTTAAAATTTTCTAGTGTCCGAGTCAGAATTTTTTTAATCCGACTCCACACCCCTGATAATATAGTAGTATAGTATATATGGTAAATCTGAAGAATTCCTTCACCCCTATCTTTTTCTTGTTCCCCCTATAGCCAACAAGCCTGGGGAACTGGCGGGAATACGGGGTTTTTGGGTGGGGGAAGCAAATATAACCGATTTATGGCTCCCGAAAAAATCATCAAAATCACTATATGCAAAAAATCTAGGGAAATTCCCTAAATTATGGATTTCCCTAGATATCCATTGTTAGGGAATTTAATTTGATTATTATTTGTAAAGATTTGGTCAATTTTCGGAGAGTAACCTCACCATAACTCCCTAAAAGTTACTAACCTAACCTCACCATAATTCCCTAAAAGTTACTAACCTAACCTCACCATAATTCCCTAAAAGTTACTAACCTAACCTCACTATAACTCCCTAAAAGTTACTAACCTAACCTCACTATAACCCCTTAAAAGTTACTAACCTAACCTCACTATAACTCCCTAAAAGTTACTAACCTAACCTCACTATAACCCCCTAAAAGTTACTAACCTAACCTCACTGTAACCCCCTAAAAGTTACTAACCTAACCTCACTATAACCCCCTAAAAGTTACTATCCTAACCTCTATAACCCCCTAAAAGTTACTAACCTAACCTCACTATAACCCCCTAAAAGTTACTAACCTAACCTCACTGTAACCACCTAAAAGTTACTAACCTAACCTCACTATAACCCCCTAAAAGTTACTATCCTAACCTCACTATAACCCCCTAAAAGTTACTAACCTAACCTCACTATAACCCCCTAGGCCTAAAAGGATCAGGACAGGATCTGACTGGACTTAGAATTTTTTGAGGCACCTCATATTTCATAGCGGCCGTGTCGGACCAAGGCCGAGCGCACGCTGGAACCTTTACAGATGTGAAGTACAATAACATTCTATACAGTGCGGTAGTTTATTTCAGTCAAAGCCGGAAGGTTTTGTTATTCAGAATTTCCTAAAATAATACCGCTGATTTAATATAAATATAGTGCATTGGGATAATTCATAGTTTCACCCAACCAACGATTTTCTATGCGCCTTATGTTTTTCTGGTGGGTTTTTATGTGTTTTGAATGATTCTGCTAACCGTTTCTGTCGCAATTTTTTTTTTTTTTTTTTTTTTAGGTAATAAAGGTTAGTTTTTTGTTTTTAGTTAGGTAAAGGTTAGGTTAGGTATGGGTTAGGTTAAGTATGGGTTAGGTAAAGGTTTGGTTAGGTTTAGGTTCATTTTGGGGTGTTTTTTTGTCATTTTTGCAAAAAAAAAAAAAAAAAAAAATTGCCACAAACGGTTAGCAGATTCATTCAAAACACATAAAAACACACCAGAAAAACATAAGGCGCATCAGAAAATCGTTGGTTGGGTGAAACTATAAATTGACCGTGCATTGTAATACAGATCAAGAACTGGAACTGTCGCCGAAAATGGGAAAACTCGTCGACGGTGACGAAAATTTCGGTATAAATGCAGTTTAAACCAATACACGATAGGCGGTTTTAAGTATCCCGAACGTTTCGTTCTCATCATAAGGAGTATTTCTTACCCCTACAACAGCTGGCGGACATGAAAAATAACACAAGGGGGGTCTGGGGGCCGAAGCCCCCCAACGAAGTTAGGTTTCGTAATCAATGCGCAGAGTAGGTCAGGAGAGTATTGGTTAATAGGGAGTATTGGTTGAAACTGCATATTTACCAAAATTACAGTAGACGAGAGTTCCAGGTAGTGCAGGTACACAGGCCTGCCAAAGATGCCGTCAACCCCTGTACAGTGACGCGCCACTACTAATATGTCTAGCTTTAAATTTACCAGCGTCACACTACAATAATCGGTTACCAAGTAATCAAGCCAGTGGGTGAAATAATCCTACCCACAACACCCCGAGTTGTGTTGCAGCATTACACTCACAGCATTGTAATGGCATTGCATTGCATTGGCGGGTAAAGTGGAATGCAGAAAACGTTTTACTTTATTCGATTATGAGATAAAATTCCGCCATTGTATCTTTCTCAGGACAAATCCCGCGATAAGAGAGTGACGGGTCAAGGCGGGCAGAAAGGAGGGCGAGTGAAGGGAGAAGGTTATGTTACATCGTCATTCTGGTCCAAACTTTCATAAACAAACCCTGCAGGTCGGCCATCACGGCTCCCCTGCACCCCTGCCACACATCGATCCCACACCACACTCTTCCCGCCAGCCTCCCGCACCACCCCGCAACCTCACACCAACCCCACACACGCGGCACCAACCATACTCACGTTCTGTACTCTATATAGATGAAGCTTTTCCCAAATAAACTCCAGAGTGAAGGTGAACGCAAGACTTCTCGACCACACTGACAACAAGCGTGGCGGCGCGTACCAGGCTGAGTCCCGGCGGCTGATTGGCTGCCGCTGCGACGTCACACCTGCACCTGCAACAACACGCCTGATTGGTCCCCTGCCTTACTAGCGCAACGCTTGATTTTGATCCTTATGGCTTCATTTTAATTACTCTCACGGTGGTTTTCAACACGTGCTGAGGAATTTTGATTCAAGGAATGCCTTATGAATACTTGCTCAGCCCCATTTTAGAGGCCAGTGCTTTCCTTGGAGGACAATTTGATACGTACGAGCAACGTTTTTATTAATATTTTCTTATGCACACACACACACACACGCACAGATTCTACTAAAACACTCACGTCTCACAAGATGGTATCATACAAAAATAATTATCTTCAATATCTAGATCACAGAAGAAAAAACTTTAATAAAACTCTGTGAACTTCAACTCACCTTTCGCTCACATTTACCTCCTGCCGAAACTATTGTTTTTCTTACTTTTTTTTTCTTAGCTTTTTCTTCTTCTTCTTCTTGTGACCTTAGTCGCTTTAGTATCGCTTCATAGGTCCTCTTCCATTTCGACTCCTTCGTTAACAAAACTTGTTAACTCTTCTCCTGTTTATTTCACCTGGGAAAGACATTGTGATCAGTTTTCAGTCCTTTGATTATCATCCTAATTCATTGTTTCTTTTGTGTTCTTATCTCCCAACACTGCGACACGCTTTCTATTTCAATTCTTAACATTTCTAGTTCACTAACGACGCCTTATAAATTTACCTTAGGATACCCTTAAAATATAAATCCCACGCTCCCACTGCCACAATATTTACACATTTGAAACAGTCTCGCTTTCGGGATGACACACAAGATGGGCTTTTACCATACTGATGGATAAATGCCTTTAGAGTAATATTGATATGATAAGATATTCAAGAGTTTATGAGGTTCTATCCATCAGTATTCCCAGTTCATGCCATCATACAGTAAAATTAAAGAGAATACAAAACTGTCTCAAACTCACGACTGGTGGTTTAACATCTGGTTAGGCTTATGCCACGGCCACAGTCTGAGCGAGTAACACTTATATCCAAGTTATTTATGCGTTATACTGGGGCGGTAACTGTTATATAGGAAAGATGGGAGGGAGTATGCATGGACGAGGTGTGTTGGCAGGAGTAAGGAACTTGTTAGCGGTGAGCAGACGACGCCCCTCTCACCTCCACCTGTCTGCCTCCTCCACCTCTCCCTCCATTTCTCTCCGTCTCATCACCCTCCAGCACTTCCCTTCCACCCTCCAGCACGTCACTATACCCTGGCCTTACCTCGCCAATCATGTCTCCTCAGTACCTCAGCTTTACCCTGCCCCTTCACCGCCTCCGCCTGCCTCACCACCTCGCCCCTCACCCTCAAGACGTGGCCCACGGCGGACGGTGGACCCCCTCAGAAAAAACGGCAGGATAAATCACAGCTCATCACACTTATTGATGCTCAAGGTGGGTCCTAATTAGATAGGTATAGGTAAAGGATAGGTAGAGTTAAGTAACAGGAACTACCTCGTGTAGGTCTCACGGCCTCTTGTAGCTTCCTTATTTTTTTATGAACTAACTTTTGATGGGTCCTAATTAACTAACTTTGGGTGTGTCCTAATTAAATAACTGGATGGGTCCTAATTAACTTACTGGATGGGTCCTAATTATCTAACTTTGGATGAGTTCTAATTAACTAACTGTGGATGGGTCCTAATTAACTAACTGTAGATGGGTCCTAATTAACTAACTTTGGATGGGTCCTAATTAACTAACTGTAGATGGGTCCTAATTAACTAACTTTGGATGGGTCCTAATTATCTAACTTTGGATGAGTTCTAATTAACTAACTGGATGGGTCCTAATTAACTAACTTTGGATGGGTACTAATTAAGTAACGTTGTCATTATCATAATTGGTATATTTTGGAGTATTTGTTCCTAGTTTTTCTTATAGGTATACTATTAAGATTTGAGATGATATACGTATCTCTCCACACACACACACATCAGAGAAAGCTTATCTATTCCATATCTAAGACAAGGTATCCACGACGAGTTTGGAACAAGCAAAGAGACTAGCCAAGCACCGGGACCTCAAGCTGGTGAAGATCGAGGACCCCAGTCTACGCAAGGGCAGCAAGGAGGTGTACAGACTGCTCACCGGCAAACAGTACTTCGAGGAGGAGATCAGGGCAAAGAAGAGTGACAAGAAGGCCTCTGTGGGTGTTAAGGTAGTGTTTCCCTCAAAAAAATTACTTTATGATTGTTGCAAACTTTTCAGACAAGTTCGATTTTTTTCACTTAGGTAATATATGATAATTTTCTTAATGGAGTTTTTTTTTCCTGTGCAAACCTAGGAGAGGATAAGGAAGCATCAATGGGTTGTAATCTGTAGCCTTAACCCTTTTTTTTATTCGGAGCGGCTAGAGATACAGACCCGTACTCTTAAATGCTGCTACTAATGATACGCTGGCATATTCCACTTGATTGTCCAGAAATACGACCTGTTATTGATCAGGAAACCGGATTAATTAATTTGATTTATTTTGGGAATTTCGAGAGGGAGGGCAATTCTCAGCATTTTTTGACATAGGAGACCAGCTTCACCCAGTAATTGAATCTTTGTTTCAGCTGTACATTTTGCATCAAATATGGACTGTCGACCAATGACGGCTCAGCGTCAGAAGATAATTGAAAACACAGTTTATTCATAACCATACGTTCCCCTCTCTCTTCTTTGCAGTAAAAGGGATATACTACGTAGATGCTAGTGATAAACTCTGATGTTGCTGAGGGGAAATTCAACTTTTCATTTCAGGATGAGAAAATCTTGGCAATTGGAGGGAAGATCAGCCCCCATGACCTGGCCGTCAAGCTTCAGAGTGTGACCAAGTGGCTGAGTAAAGGCCATCAGATCAAGGTCACAATCGGTTCTCGGAAAGCCACCAAAGAGGACAAGGTGAGGTTGCACTTCAAGGCTGACTCAGACCTTAGGTTGGTTTAGTCTACACTGGTACCTGTTCCTAAGTCACGGCAGAAGAGTCTCCATTTACACCTGTCCATGCACCTCATTCTCACATCTTTCAATCCTCGCACATCCCCTCTTTCACTTGTATACTCCTCCATTCTATCTTGTTAAATAAGGGCTAAGGTACAGGCTTACATCGTTTTGACAAATATGAACACAGAGTGGCGGCGCCAGAGTGGCGTGAGGAAGACTAAACCGTAAAAGATGTGAAATGATGTCGCACAGCAGGCGCGTATTTAGAATCTTGCAACATTGGGGGCTCAGCCCAGCCAAGAGATCTTTAAATTTTTACAGGATAATTTTCAATTTATTTATGAGTATAATGAATACAAGATGTGAGACACTGTGCTCTACCAAAAGGCTCCGGTAATTTGCTTAGGATAACTTTCGAAACATTAAATTAAAATAAAATTAAGACAATCTGAGTTGGGGTTCAACTTCGTTATTATTTTTATTTTCATCAGTAGGAGTAATTAAAACCCTAAGAAAAAGAGAGCTTTGGCGTGATGAAGCAGTCATATAGATTGTATATTCCCAATGCTTTGTTCAATACTGAAATCTGACCAACCTCGGCCTTATAACTACGTATTTTTTTATTTTTTTATATCACTAAAGACTGGCCAAGGACACACAAAAATGCACTTCGAAAAAAATAATGTCGAAAAAAATAATTTCGAAAATTTATTTCAAAAAAAATGCTCTGCGAAAAAATGCACTTCGAAAAAAATGCACTTAAAATGATGTATTGTATGTATATTTATATCTAAAATGTATATTTCTTTGATGAGATGTTTGCTCATTACATTCTTACACCAACAGGAAAATGTTTTCTCCACCATTGAGGAAGAAGTCAAGAAGCTTAACGGTCGGATATTGCAGCGACACGATAAGATGGAAGACGTAAGGTTTTACATTGCTCCCCAAAAAGTCAGAGAGAAGGAGGGTGTGGCCAATAGTGAGCCAGCACAAGAAGGCGGCGGCCATGTGGAGGGTGATAAGGCCACTGATCCTACTACTGTGTGATCAGCATGGTAAAACACTTTCTACTTTGTCTTGAAATTCTTACTGAACATGAAGATAGGAAGTGGTTGGTTTTAGTATGATAATGTACATTTTTCCCCAAGACGACCTGTGTAGTTATAAATAAAGTGGGTTTTGTTAAGGAGGTATTAGAATCATTATCTTCCATGTGTGTGAGTACTGGCAGTGCTTTACGCCATCCAAGCGTGACAAGGTACTCTCTCTCTCTCTCTCTCTCTCTCTTCTCTTCTCCTCTCTCTCTCTCTCTTTTCTTTCCTCCTCACCTCCTCCTCTCTCTCTTATCTATTTCCTCCTCACTCCTCTCTCTCTCCCCTCTCCCCCCCTCCTCTCTCTCTCTCTCTCTCTATTTTCCTCTCACTCTCTCTCTCCTCTCTCTCTTTTATTTTTACTCACGATTCTGTGCCTACTATCTTATCGCTTTATTGATTGTTCCCTTCGACCATACTTCTCTTGTGAACTTTATCCTCTTGATTCATATTTCCCACTCACAATATGCTCTTCTCCACAGTACACAGTTCATTCTCCATGGTAGTCTAGTTTTATTTAAAACGGTTCTTGTAAAAAGCAATTCATCCTTCTGATGTTTTCTTTAAAACTGATGCAAGAAATACAATTTTCCAAGATACAAAGGGTGATTAAAAAACATTGTTTTTCCAATATTCTAATCTTAAAGGTTGACAAAAAGCAATTTCTGATTATTTGTTTCAATATAGGATGAATAACAAATAAACTGAGTGACAACAACGTTTATACAAAATATATACAACTGTGGCCAGACTAATTAAAATGTTTTTCTGTGGAAGTGTGTGTCTGTGTGTATGTGGAGTGTGTGTTGTCATTCATCCAGTCTTGCCTACGCGAGATGGACTCGCGATCACAAGCCTTTACCCTCCCGGAAAGAGCTAAGACGTCATATAGACTTCTTATCTTTGGGTAAAGTTGAGACTTCAGACACCACACACTCCATTCCCTTTCTCAAGTGGGATAGTAACCGCCCACATTTGTCCGTGAAAAATCCCCGTGAGTGAGCAGGGATCAAACGCGCGACCACATAATGGTCTGACACGCTCTAAACCACCGACCCACACAGGTGTGTGTAAAATGTGCGTGTTTGTGTGTTAATAACAAGCATGAATACTTTAGGAGAGAACACTGTTGTTCAACATGCATGCTCAGCACAACAACGACTCGAACATAAAGGCTGTGTTTTCCAAGCCTGGTGACAGACGTGTCAGTCTGTCAACACAGATATGAATTTATAAAACACTTGCAAGCATAACAATACATATATTTTGTAGAACTTTCTGTGAAAGTATCTAGGTATTAACTAAGACGCCTCAAGTGACACGATTGCAGAATAGAAAATAAACTTACACGAGACAAAAAAGTGTACCACATACACCCACCGGACTTCTTAACAACACATGTAGAAAGTTCACCTCAGAGTTCACTCATAACCACAACATTGGAGAAAAATATTTGGAACCTGTAGTACTGAGGAGTTTCTCTGACACCTGCACCAACACCAATACAATTATACACTTTTCTCCCCACAAAGTTCTCAACTCCTTCACTGGAGGCTGCTGCCCCCTTCAACAACCAATTCTGAAAAGTTTGGTGTAGATGGTAGTGTTGCATACAGATGATGTACTACATGGAGCATGGCAGGGTGAGTGAGGGAAGCCATGAGCTGTGTGTGGACCCCAAACCTTGGATGCTGATATCAGAAGCAGAGAAGCTAAGGTGTCAGACTAACTGGATATTTAGTGCAGGAACAGGTCTGTGTACACAAAGGGCCATATGCAAGAAATTTTCTGGACCCGTTGCACCGGGGCGCGGCACACAAGAATAATTTGAAAACACTCCACCCGTTGCGCTCCACTGGTTGCGTTGAGTCGGCTGATTGCTCACCATGCACATCTCACCTGCATTCCGCTCTGCCCTTATTCCATCCTATTTCTTCCCAGACCATTACAGGTGAGTTTTCAACACAACCGAGAGTAACATGCATAGCTTGTGAATGCACACGTGTCATAATTAAAGTAAAATCAGGTCCAGGAGGCCTTATATAGGTGTGTTAACTTCTGAGGAAGCTGGGCAGTGGCGGGAGGATGGAGGTCAGCCATTGTGGAGCTGTGGTGGTGGGCCTTTCAAATGTACGCCACGCATCACTCGGGACCATTTTCTTCTACACCAACGCCTCAGACATGTGGCGAACACTAACTAAGCTATTATTTTAAGGTCAGAAATGATAAATTACACTAGTAAAATGTATTAGATATGTATAAAACAGTAAAAACACTGATGCCGTCTTGGACTCGCTTGTGTTGGTACGCCTGCCCAATCTCCACCGGTCGGGCATTTCTTGTAGATCCCACCAGTGGAGATACGACTGTGGGGAATCTCCACCTGCCGGGATTTGACGAGAATTCTTGCATATAGCCCAAAGAATGGGAATGAATAACAACGTTGTAAGGTACACGTCAGATGGCACACAGCTGTAGTGATCACCTGTTCCCTTGATCTGATACTATGCATGCTCATCTGTCTGATCACAAGGCCGCGCCATTACTCACGTCACCACCGGTCCCTCCCCTGTAAGCTACATGACATGAACACTCCTTTACCAACAAACTGCAGGGATGGATGAATGATTAAACTGGCAAGGTGGTGTTTGCCATGAGCATGATTTGGATCTCCTATGGTGATGGATCAGAAACAAGTGTTGAGTGGTCCATAAAGTGCTACATCACAGTACACTACTAGTAAGTAGGTTACTAGTAAGTAGGTGAAAGGTGACCACCATTGAAATGACAGGAATAGGAAAGATCACAGGATGAGACACAACTGCCATGCTGTGCTGGACAACTGGGCAGCAATCCTGTGGTGGCCACCTGTTTGGGGCCACAACCCTGATGCCAAGGACACGCACCAAAACTATCAGCCATCCAGTGATTATATAACTAAAACAATAAAAAATGTGCATCACAGAAAAGAAAAATCAGAAAGAAATATACCCAATAAACAAATAACGGCTGCCACAAAACTAAGCCCCATAGTGAGTGATGTAAATGCAAAGGTATTTATTTACATTATATATTTCTTGTGGTGTCATCTATATAGTCTGCGTTTGCTGCTTTCTTGGTTGTCCCATTTGCCGCATAGGAATATATAAGAGTAAGTTCTATAAAACATATATAACCACAGTACCTAGGTGAGCTGTGATGCGAGATCCATGTAGGAGGGAAATAGCAGCCAGTGCCACCAGTGAGGGAGTTGAGGCCACACCACCACCACCTTACTCCCTCTCCCTCACTGCAGCACCTCAAACTCCTCGTCATCCTCGGAGTCCAAGCGGTGATCCTCGAGGTCCATGCCTGATAAGACCACAAAGGAATGACAAATTGTTAAAAAAGATGGACAAAGGAATGACAAATTGTTTTAAAAAAAGACAAAGAAATGACAAATTGTTTAAAAAAAAGACAAAGGAATGATAAATTATTAAAAAAGATGAACAAAGGAATGATAAATTATTAAAAAAGATGAACAAAGGAATGATAAATTATTAAAAAAGATGAACAAAGGAATGACAAATTGTTAAAAAAGATGGACAAAGGAATGACAAATTGTTTAAAAAGATGAACAAAGGAATGCCAAATTGTTAACAAATATCCCTATTACTAATTCATCATTATAATCACCAGTCTCCCCTTACTCATCACTCAGCAATGAATGAGTACCATAAAGAACTCAAAGAAGCAACTCATCTCTCTCACATCTCTATTCACACCTACTGCTGTTCATAAATCATAATACTCAATTCTTCATCAGAGTAAAAACTGAATGATGAAAGAAAGTTGTTTTTTTCAGTACGGGAATGAACACTGGTTTTACGTTGGCGTGTGTAGATACATTGGCTTTCACACATTACTGGATATTATTTCCTTTATACAGCTATTCATTTCTTTCACTATTTAATTTTCTGGTGCCATAGAAATCAGCTTCGTCAACGATAAAAAAATAAAAAAAGTAAAAATCGTGTTTGTTTACATTAGAAAGCCATACAAAGGAGTGTCTGTGCTAACCTAATGCATTTCCAAGCACCGCCTCGTCCACCCAACTCAATACAGGGACAACAATAAAACAAAAAAGTAGTAGCTCTTCCCACACAAAATAATACGGAACAGGGAACGAAAGTACAGTAAAACCTCTCGTATTCGGACTTTCATTATTCGGACTTTTTCATTTTTGGGACCAATTTCCTGTATTTTCCTTTTTTTTTTTTTTTTTTTTTGGTCGAAATTTCCTAGCTAAAAAAAAAAAAAAAAAAAAAATAAATTATAGGTGATATAGCTAGGAAATTTCGACCACAAAAAAAAAAAAAAAAAAAAGGAGGTCTGAATAATGTCAAAGTCCGAATAATTCACCTATATTATTATATTTCTATTTTTTTTTTTTTTTTAGGGGTCGAAATTTCCTAGCTATATACACCTAGAATTTTTTTTTTTTATACCTATCCCCCCATTATTCGGATCCTTGCATTACTCGGACCACTCCTTGGCCCAATTAGTCCAATATGAGAGGGTTTACTGTATATGAAAAAAACGTTATATATTGACATAGGTGAACATTTGTAAAGGAAGAAAGAGTAAGACTAGAAGGTCCTAGGATACCCACTGATGCCCGATGCTCCCAACGTGGCGTCGTCCTTCATGTAGTAGGGGCGCGTGGCAACCAGCTCAAACAGCGGCGTTTTCTCCGAGTCTATGAGTTCCTGCCGCATGCGATTGCAAAGGTCGTCAAACTCCTTCTCGGTGCCACAATAGAAACACTGCAGGAAAGGTATGGATAAGCAGAACTATACTCTGCTTGTTTTCTTAACCCCTTCACGCCCAGATCTTTCCTTTGCTATAAAAAATTTGCTGTTCTTAGCCATAAAATTACGAAAAGTAACTGAATATACCAAATTAGTTAGTCGACAAGGATACTAAGCAGGTCATATCTATAAAATGTAGCTTATATTCAGTAAAAAATTGTCTAATGGTACCCAAATTACAATGGAAATTACGTTCTGGGTCTCAAGGGGTTAATAAGGTGAAAAATCCTGACCCCTTGCTATTTACTGACTGATATTTGATGCCAGGAGATAGGGAATAGTACGATTTTCTAAATTTCCGTTGTATTTTATTATAGTTAACCATATTATCAGGTGAACACAGGCATCATTTTAAGCGTGAGACCTTAAGATAGAATGGAATTTCGCCTCTAAACAAAAAGACTATAGTACTTAACAACAAAGGACAAGATATGCATAGAAAACTGAAGGGCATGAGATCAAGTATTTTGCATTAACCCCTTGAGGCCAGAACGTAATTTCCATTGTAATTTGGCAACCATTAGATCATTTTTAGTGAACATAATCAATATGTAATAGATATGACCTGTTTAGTATCCTTGTCGACTAACTTAATTTGGTATATTATGTTACTTTTCGTGGTTTTATGGCTAATAACGTACATTTTTTTATAGGAAAGGTAAGATCTGGGCGTGAAGGGGTTAAGCAGAACTACTTCACAACAAAGGACAAGATAGGCATAGAACACTGCAGGAAATGATAAAGTATTTTGCTTAAAGAAGTATGATAGATTCTCTCTCTCTCTCTCTCTCTCTCACATTGTAGGATCCAATATTTGTCCTTATTCCTTCCTTCTCTCTTTATTTTATTGTATGTCTGTCTGAATACCTCCTCTCTCTCTCTCTCTCTCTCTCTCTCTCTCTCTCTCTCTCTTGTGATAAAAATGTGATAAAAAGTGATAATGTGATCATAAAATGTGATAAAGTATTTTGCGTTAAGAAATATGAGGAATGATATCTCTGTGTCTCACCAGGGCCAGGGAGGGGTCGAGGTGTTCCAGGGGCATGCGTTGGGCGTAGGAGCAGTGGTGTGACCTGTCCATCTCCTCCTCCTCCTCCGTGGCCTTCTTGCCCACCGTGCCGGCCTCCTGCGTGGTGTGCGGGTCAATGTACACCACCTCGTCCCCTGACACACACAAAACACCAATGATACTGAGGATTTATGTATACAGTAAAACCTCTCATATTCGGACTAATTGGGCCAAGGAGTGGTCCGAGTAATGCAAGGATCCGAATAATGGGGGGATTATATATGGGGGGATATGTAAAAAAAAGAGAAAAAAAAAAAAAAATTCTAGGTGTAGTATAGTATATAGCTAGAAAATTTCGACCACTTTATATAAAATTAAAAAAAAAAAAAAAAAAATTCTAGGTTATTATAGCTAGGAAATTTCGCCCCCTCAAAAAAAAAAAAAAAAGAGGTCCGAATAATGTCAAAGTCCGAATAATGAGGTCCGATACGAAAGTTTTACTGTATTTCTATATTAAATATTTGTGGAGGTGAGGACATGGAAAATAGAGTACTTTTGTAAAACCTTAAATGATCTCGTCCCCTGGCAAACACAAAATACCAATGATTTTTTTATTATTATTTTTTTTTTTTTTACATCACTAAGGACTGGCCAAGGGAAAAAAAAGAGGTGACAAAAATCCCGCTTTAGTTGGCAGTCCCTAAAAAGAAGACAGTAAGAAATATAAAAAGGGGGGTGGGCCAATTTAGTTAGGAGGTGTCTTACAAGGAATACATAATGACAGTCAGTAATCACTTCTAACATATGTAATAACTTGCATTACTTACAAAATTACTTACAAAAATTGGTGTGGGCGAATTTAGTGACCAATGATACTGAGCATTGATCTATATTTCTATTACTAAATATTGAAGGAGATGATAACATGGAAAATAGAGAGCACTTTTCCTTAAATGACTTCATCCCCTGACAAACACAAAATATTAATGATTTTTTTTTTTTTTTTTTTTTTTTTTTTTTTACATCACTAAGGACTGGCCAAGGGCAAAAAAAAGAGGTGACAAAAATCCCGCTTAGTTGCCAGTCAGGTAGCCATACAGGTTGCCATACAGGAGGTGAGAATATTGAAAATTGAGTATTATTCTAAAACCTCCGATGAAAGCACTCAAAATCCTATACTTTATCCTGTACAAGCACTTTTGAATCTAGACCTATATTGCTGAAATAAATGAAAGATGGAAAGGAAAACCAACTGCCTGATGTGTTAAAGATAATAATGGAATAATACAATAATAAAGATAATAATGGAAGTATTACAAGAAAAAAATATGCAAAGTTTTTAAGCATCAATGTTTGTTAATATTTGCATGAAGTCACAGTGCCGAGGACGACTCACCCATGAAGCCAATGAAGTAGGACGCGTGGTTGGGCTTCCCTCCTATGAGCCCGAGTGACTGGGGCATTTTAAAGTATTTCTGTTAAAAGTAGAATCAGAAATATTAGCTGATAAATTCCTCAACTCCAACACATAAGCATCATCGTCAGGTGTTGCATTATATCATTAGGAAAATATTATAATCATTAGGAAAGATTACTGCGAGAGTAACAAATTATGGCTGATTGAGTATAATTCACTATTTGAGTATTGCAAAGACTGCCTAACAAGATTTTGTAATTACACATACTGCACGTAACAACCCCAGTATTGGCACAGATGATGGGCTGTGAATGCTTGAATGAAGACAATGTATGACATGACTAATTGGTTACTGAATTCTGGAGGCACAGTAAATGAAACGAAAACAGAAGATAATATTTTTGTCATGTATGGCAGTGTCGGGTCCTTTAATGGGTGAGGTCCTAATCCCTCCACACTTGTTCCTCATCAATTATTAGGGTCCGCTCACCTTGATGCCGTTGAAGTAGAGTGGGTTCATCTCCGCAAGGCCGAGACGAAGTGGAATGAAGAGGATGAGCGGCCGCCACGTGCGTTCCCCTTCACCCTGGCAGCTGCACCCTGTGGCAGAGAGGGCAGGGTGGGGGGGGTGGGGGGGGGACTCATCACTATCACCATCATCATCAATTAACACACTCAACCCTCTCAAATCAAGAAGGGCACATTTTACTCGCTACGGCTGGTAACACTGCTAATATTTACCTATAAACTTACAATGAACATTTGAGCACATACACTTTCACCAAGCATCAATACTAAAGAACATAAGAACATAAGGAAGCTACAAAACTTACAAACTTAAGAACTTACAAAAGCTTTACAGGAACTACCACGTGTATTTTTTTTATACCCTGATAGTTCCCGTAAAGCTTTTGTGAGTGCCGGTACACCTCCCTCATGTCCTGGCGTCTTACTGCCTCTTTACACAGCAGTATGACGACTACTTCCTCCAGGCAACACTCTACACAGGCTCCTCACCATCCTACACTTTAGGATGCCCTCCCCACACCTGCCTTGAACACTCACATGCAGTACATCTCCTAGCGCCTCCCAAAACATACCCATACATACCCATACACTACACACTGAGAAGGGGATACTGAGAAAAAAAACTAAGGTGGAAGGGAACATGGGTAAGACACTTGATAGATTCTGATATTATTACACATATTTTATCACTACATACTCTCATCACATACTTACTGATCTCGTCCATGATGACTATGTTGTCCATGGCCACGTTGACACTAAAGTTGTTCCACTCATCAAAAGGCGTCAGTTTCCTGAGGGTTGGAAAGATTCCTGAACCGCTTGTTCATCGTTCCCCACAACAGATGCCTGGGCCTCTGTTGTGGTGAACGATGCCATTCTCATGCCTGTTCTATTGAGCTCCAGCAGAGGCTCTCTTACCCTCATTTATCTTTAGAATATGGTCCATCTGTATTTCAATAAAAAAAAAGCAGGAACTACAGGCTGCCAACCTGCACACAAACACACTCTTGTTTCTTGTTTCTTGTTTGTTTTGTTTAGAGGATAATGCCTCAGAGCCATAGTGATCTACCGCTGCTGCATATTAGTGTTGGCTGAAGGCACCACCACGGGGGGGGGGTTACAAACCCCCGGCTGGCACCC
>JACEEZ010000480.1:186285-290669 GCA_016584305.1 Chionoecetes opilio
ACCACTAGGGGAGAGCGGGGCAGGTTGCATCGAGGGCAGGTTGCATCATTGCCTCTAACTCGCATTAACTATTTTTATTATTATTATTGTTGTAGTTGTAGTAGTTTATAGTAGTAGTAGTAGTAGTAGTAGTAGTAGTAGTAGTAGTAGTAGTAGTAGTAGTAGTAGTAGTAGTAGTAGTAGTAGTAGTAGTAGTAGTAGTAGTAGTAGTAGTAGTAGTAGTAGTAGTAGTAGTAGTAGTAGCAGTAGTAGTAGTAGTAGTAGTAGTAGCAGCAGCAGCAGTAGTAGTAATAGTAGTAGTAGTAGTAGTAGTAGTAGTAGTAGTAGTAGTAGTAGCAGTAGTTGTAGTAGTAGTAGTTTATAATAGTAGTAGTAGTAGTAGTATTAAGACGATGTACGTGTGATAACATGCGAGTTAGAGGCAATGATGCAACCTACCCTCGATGCAACCTGCCCCGCTCTCCCCTACCCTCCTGACATACCCCCCAGACCCCCTTGTGTTATTTTTCATTTCCAACGGGTTTTGTAAGGGTTAAAAACAAAATCTGCAAATTGTCAGATCTACAAGTTAAGGACGGTAATAACTATGTGCCTTGTGATGAAGTAATTTGCAGTAGATCCTAGAGTACACAGTTAGGCCCTTAAGGGATGGAGGTGCGCAGCTCATTGCCTCCCATACATAATACAACATGTTATTTGCCTTTCATTTGCCACCACGCACCAATATGAGCATGGTTGGCTCGTACATAATCCAGAGAGAAAGAGAGAGTACAGCATGGTAATCTGATGACCTGGTAAATAAAATGGTAAATTTCCAAATGAACACTGAACTTCCTTTGGTGGACGAAATATTTTTTTTTCTGGTGAGTTTTGATGTGTTTTGAATTAATCTGCTAACCGTTTGTCGCAAATCACTTTTTTTA
Source organism: Chionoecetes opilio (assembly GCA_016584305.1). Taxonomy (NCBI): domain Eukaryota; kingdom Metazoa; phylum Arthropoda; class Malacostraca; order Decapoda; family Majidae; genus Chionoecetes; species Chionoecetes opilio. The sequence continues at coordinate 187,209 of JACEEZ010000480.1, forward strand.
CTATAATAAAAAAAAAATCTTAATAATTTGCAACAAAAATGACAAAAAAACAAATCGAACCTATACCTAACCTAAATCTAACCTTTATCCAAAAACAACAAAAACAAAAAAAATAATAATAAAATGATTTGCGACAGAAACGGTTAGCAGATTCATTCAAAACACATCAAAACTCACCAGAAAAAAATTGTTTCGTTCACCAAAATGAATTCGGTGTTCATCTGGAATAATACCCATAAAACACCCTAACAGTTGATCCAAAACCATCCCCACATCTTGGTCAACTCAAGACGTTACCAACTGTTTCCTTGTCACGCCCCTTTCCCTGACAAACACGCACGTACCCTATAACAGGACACATCATCATAACCACAATCATTAAATATCATCACATAAATCACACCCTAAAATAACCCAAACGTGACCTATATTCATGACTCGTAAATGACTCGTAGAAGAAATGACACTTCAATTTCTCCATATTTCCACACAGTCACCGCCCCCACAGCCCTATGTCACCACTGTAATCCTGCCACAGCGTCCCCCTGTGACTGTGGTGGGTAGTGAGTCCCTGTCAAGGCATTGTGGAGGGCTACAAGAGTCTATCTGCAGCACAAAGAAGTAGTCACCTGCGATAATGTCATCCATGGCCTCCAATGTTTTGGTTATGACGTCATCGTGACAACTGGAGCTTGATCTTAATCCTGTTCTTACTGGTAACTCAAATTGAGGTTACCCCTTATAAATAACCAAAATATAGGCCTCTTCCATTTGCGACATTTCAAGAACCAGCAGTTTACGGAACCCAAGAGTTCAGGCGTTCCATTTGCGCAAGAAAACCTGGGTCCGAGGCAAAGCGCGTAGTGATCCAGCAAAACCCGTGAACTTTCTCTACTCACATTGAGAGGTGGGTAGCTTGGGTAGTTTTCAGTTCATAACAAACAATGGTCGCCTTGGGCCCTATTTCTCTTATCGTGAAGGGTTTTTCGCATGCACGAGTCGGAGAGGATGCCAGACGGCATAAAAGAGGCATACATGGCTGGTGGAAGCCATGCGTTCCCGCGATCTTAAACTTGATATGATCCCTTCACATAGCAGCTACCGTAGATAACAGTGAAGTCGCCACCTACAGTTAAGTCGCCAGGCGCCAAATATTACGAATTATAGCATCACTACTGATTTTTATGTGCCACTGAAGATGTTACACAGTAGTTTATATCATGACTGTATAATCTACCCTGTTTCAGCGTTTTTATGCTTTGTAGCTGCAAGTATAACTGTTGCGCATTTTGCTTCTCACGTTTTTCTTCGCACGATGACAGACAGTAAACAATAGCTTTTCGGGCGACAGGACACAAGACTTGCCAGATCTTTCAAACTTGAATAGAATTTATTTTCACGTTGGCAGAGGAATTTTTATATATCCAAGCATCTTCCGCAGCTAATATATATATAGACTTGTTTTACTTTACCTCTAATTTCCCTGAATTCCCCAGAGTGGCGACTCAACTGTTGGGTTAAAATACTAACTGGCGACTTTACTGTAGTAGGTATAGTGAGGTCGCCACTCGGTTTAATTTTTGTAATTTGTTCATTTATAGCCCTAATATGACACAGATGAAGACACAAAATGACAGACTTTCCAGATAGACCCTTCTAACTTTCCTGAAATCATGGATGTACAAATGTAAGTATTAACGCCACCACACGTCTGTAAATAACAAAGAAACGTAGAACTGGCGACTTCACTGGTATCTACGGTAGCTGAGTTATCTCTCGTTATCTCTCCTCTCTCTCTCTCTCTCTCTCTTGCCTCGCCAGCCGAGTATGTTTGTAAACAAAAAACGGGGTTTTTGTGTTCCATTTGTGACACGCGAACCCAACCCTGAACCCAGAACCCAACCCTGAACTGAAAGAACTGGTTCATGCAACTTGGACACAAATGGAAGAGGCCAAAAATCTTGAGCGGCAAAATTATTTGAGTGGCAAAATTTTTTTGAGATTGCCAAACAATTTTTTAGTGTAAAAAAATTAAGAGTGCCAAAAAAATTGATTGTCAAAAAAAATGAGTGCCAAAAAATTGAGTCTACCAAAAAAATTTGAGTGCCAAAAATGTAACTTTTGTTTTCTTTTGTATAACTACAGTATGTGTTCTAACATACACGGAATAGCTATAACGTTACTTCATCCTGTGTTGCTTTATCTATGTACGGTAGTATGCTGTGTAAAAATATTTGAAAGAATGTTATATCTTTTCATAAATAATTTTTCCCCTCTTCCCTTTGCTGGCAGCACTCTGGTAAAGATAAGAAAAAGTTTGCAGGAAGAAGTATGTTACTTTTCAGGGGGTTTTCATAATACACCTTTTCACTCTCAACAGAACAGAACTTCAAAATAAAACAAATGAATTTCAAAATATAATGGATTAATTTTTTCTTTTAATTTGAAATTCTATTATTTTAATTTGAAGTTCAGTTATTTTCATTTAAACCAATTTTTTATTATAAACTTCAGTTGTTTTAATATGAACTTCAGTTGTTTTAATTTAAACTTCAGTTGTTTTAATTTAAATTTGTTGTTTTAATTTGATTCACTTGTTTTAATTTGAGTGAAAAGGTGTAGTCACCTCATTTCCTATATATTCACTGATGGACCGTTATTGCATGGGAAGACAGTGCTGAAGGGACTGAACAGATGCATGGACAAGTAGTACTACAAGGGAAAACTCAAGCCCTGGCTACCCCATTGAGGAGGTGTCAGTGAAGACCAAGGAAAATGTATGCCTTGTATTATCCTTGGTGTAAACTAGACAAGGTTATGGCCTACTAGGGGCAACCTCTGCCATGATTAGAGCTCACAACTCAACCAAGAAGGCATCAACTTTTTTACGTTTAGGTCTGATCAAAATACGTACAATTATTCATAATTAAACATCCGATTTTGTCGTATTCCACATGGTATAAACGACACAGCGTAATCTGTAATGTCACACACGTCTGAGGTAAAGTATTTGAAGCATACAACTCAGGGTTAAAGGAAATGTGTATTTTTTTCGTTTAGTGTGCATGGCTGAGCATGGCCGAGTGTTTCAGCACGTTAGTCTTACAAAGGCACTTGATTGGTCATAATAAACAATGTATCATAAATTGCATATTCCTGTCAACATCAATGTGATAGGCAGTAGTGTATTAGGCTAAGTGAGGTCATTGATTTACATACATCACAGCTAATACAGCTCCATCCTGAGACACGCAAGATCAGTGTTGAGCAAAACTGCTTATAAACTGTCTGGTCTCTAGTTACCCAGAGGCAGCAGTCTTTCACATGAATATATTTTGTGGTGGAAGCCTGTGTCTGTGTTGTGTGTGTGTGTGTGTGTGTGTGTGTGTGTGTGTGTGTGTGTGTGTGTGTGTGTGTGTGTGTGTGTGTGTGTGTGCGTGTGCGTGTGTGTTATAATTGTACATCCTTTTATGTGTTGATTACTACAGTAGCAAACATGTTCCTGATGGTCTCGCCACAGCTACTGGGCTACAAGGTGCATCCCTTCGGCTAGTCCTTCAACACAACAAAAGTAAATCTCATCTAAATTAAAAAACAACATCTATATATAAAATGTCTATAATTTCGAAAATAAAGATCTCCATAAACATAAAATAACAATTTAAAGCATCTGAGCAATGTAAACAGATCAAGGTAATGTCATGCTCTATAAACAAATCTAAATAGCAACTATAAATATTTCACGATAATGCTTTCAGCCCCTTGGAGCTTTCAGCCCCTTGGAGCTTTTAGCCCCTTGGAGCTTTCAGCCCCTTGGAGCTTTCAGCCCCTTGGAGCTTTCAGCCCCTTGGAGCTTTCAGCCCCTTGGAGCTTTCAGCCCCTTGGAGCATCAGACGGTATGTACAGTACCTTCCTTTAGGTCACTCCTTGCATCCCCATTACCGTAACACGCGACTAACACTTCATCCGCCTCAGTGCAGGTTGAAAAACAATAAAGAAAATAGCCAGCACCCCTCAGGAACCAGCACACCCAACTGCTTCACGTCCAAGCCCAAGGATTAGTTAGGAATCTGAAAAGGAGAAGTGACATGGTTCCTGTGACGATGTGGACTAGGTAAGTACTAAGATAATATCCCTCACTGTGGATATGTTGCATGCTAATAACTTATGATTTCTTTTAGTCATACTCGTAGGCTCAGTGGAAACATTCCCCTCAGTAGGCCGGTCAATGAGTACTCAGGTATCACATGAACTGAAAAAGTGAGAGGAAAAATTATCTCAAAAATAAATGTACTGAAAAGAAAAATCCTTATCTTCTGGTAACCCAGATTTGTTCTCACAGACTCACCACAGCCTTGAGCGCCTCGTCCAGATCCTTGATGAGGTCGTCTTTGCTCTCCAGGCCGCAGGACACGCGGATGAGGCCGTCGGTGATGCCCAGCTGGTCCCTCATCTCCTTGGGCACCGAGGCGTGTGTCATCACAGACCTGCACCACAAACACAGGGGGGAATAAACTGTACTGACACATAAAGGGTTGTACATTTTTTTTGATGAGTGCAAAGGATGAATGAGAAGAGTTAGAAATGTATGGAGCTTGCAAACCAGTAATCACCAGGTGCAAGCAATATTGGTTAACTGAGTCATAAGTGATTTTGACACACGCAGATACTCAGCCTTGAGGTTGGCTGCATAACCGCAACATTCTCCACGCTTACTGTGTTCAAGTACATATTTATCTCTTCACTTTTCTCACAGCCATCATATTACAACATGAGAAGCTGTTACTGTGTACTTACAATTATGAAGCTTACTGAGATTAACTTTTAACATTATTTCGCTTGCGTGTGTTTTTATATAGTTTCACGATAGAGAAAACAAACTTACGGAAGCTCGCAGAGACTCTCGTATCCTCCCAGACTCTCGGCCAGAGTGAAAACCTTGAGCTGCTTGAAGAACTTCTTGGACACTTCCAGGTTGTTGCCCTTGATGTAGAAGCTCAGCATTCCAGAGTGACCAAAGCATTGACGTTTGGACAACTGACACGATGGGGAATGACAATTAGACAAAAATTCTGCCATAAGCACACTTGAGACAGGAGCTTTTGCCACTTTTACATACATATCATTGATCAAAATTTGTCCATTTTTATACAATCAGCCTTCTGCCAAACTGGTGGGATGGCACACGTGACACAACAACAACAGATACTCGCCTCATGCTGGGGGTGTGAGGGCAGACCAGGGTGGATAACCTTCTCCACACTAGGGTGCGTCTCAAGGAATCTCGCCACAGCCAGGCCATTCTCCATGTGCTTCTCCATCCTCACTGCCAGAGTCTTGATGGACCGGTTCACCAGGTAGCAGTCAAAAGGAGATGGAACGGGGCCTATCGCATTTTGGAGGAAGCGTAGTCTTGTGTGCAGGTCTTCCCTGTGAAGGCGAGGCAAGACCACCATTGATGACAAAACTCCAAACAAGTGTATTTATGATGATGTTTTGGATATAATTGAGAATATTCAGCCTTACACTTATTGAAAAGAAAATTGTGATTGGACCAGAAAATGGGCCACAAAAATAAGCCTGTCATGATCACAGGACACTATTTATGTATCATCATTCATATATCAATAAATAAAGTGATGCTCTGTCCTACCTCTTGGTGCAGACGGATCCCATGATGACGTCCGTGTGTCCATTAATGTACTTGGTGACAGAGGACATGACCAGGTCGGCGCCCAGGTCAAGGGGTCGCTGGAAGTAGGGTGACATGAAGGTGTTGTCCACCACCAGGAAGCAGTTGTCGTGCTTCTTGACGATGGCAGCCACCGCTGCAATGTCAACAATCTTCAAGGTGGGGTTGGTGGGCGTCTCAATCCAGACCATCTTGGTGTTGGACTTCATGGCATTCACCACATTCTTTGGGTCTGTGGCGTCAACAAAGTCTAACTGGATGCCCATCCTGGAACATGAACATAAGAAAATAAGGAAGCTACAAGAGGCCGTGAGACCTACAAGTGGTAGTTCCTGTTACTTAATACTACCTACATCCACCTTTCATCCCCATCCATGAAATAATCTAGCCTCCTTTTATAGCTCCCTAATGACTCTGCACTAACTACCTGATGACTAAGTCCATTCCAATCATTTACCACCCTATTTGTGAACCAGTGAAAACCAGAAAAGAAAAAGAGATGGTGCGAGGGCAGGGAGGCAAGTAGTTAAGAATGAAGGGTCAGGTGCAACCTACCGCGAGGCGATGGTGCGGAAGTATCTGTTGGTGCCCCCGTACAGGTCATCCATGGATACCAGGTGGTCCCCGGCAGACAGCATGTGGGTGATGGTGGTGGTGGCGGCCAGACCCGAGGCAAACGAAAGCCCTGAGTGTTGCAGAAAGAGTCAAGACACTTATCTACTTCTGTTCCCTATGTTACAGCAGAGGAGCTTATTTAGTCTACTTAAGTCTGCCTTCTGCAATCAAGGGCTATACAAATGTAAGTTTCTGTCTGAGTTGTAATATTCAGTCCTCATGTGAAATTGTCTCCTTTATAACAACTATAAAATGAATGTTAACCTTTCTTTAGCAGAGAAAACAAAGGTGTTGGTATATGTACTGATCAAACAATAACTCACCAAACTTGGCATTTTCTATGGAGGCCAAGCATTTTTCAAGGCAGTCCCTGGTTGGGTTACCAGAGCGGCCATATTCATAGAACTGAAAACAGGTGTAGATTATAATTATCAATCAACATGTGAGGAAAAATACATCCCTGTTTATACACATCATTCTTAAGAAACACTTGAGTGAGCCAGATTATCCATAAATGAACATCTCTAATTCATCAATGAACACAGAATGACATTATTTTGCTTAAGATTAAGAAGAAATTAGGAATACTTTTCATGCACATTCACTGCTCTTCTTTCTCCATTTCAATGGATTAAAAATCCTTCCTCGCCCTACAACTCAGAATAAGAGGCTTTTTTTTCCCTAACTCTTCCATCAACTTTCTCCGACTACAGTAGTGTGAAAAGTGTCCTCAATCTTCTTATCTTTCTTATCACCGAACATGGAGTTATCCATTAGTCTCTCCTCATCCTGACTGACACGAGTAACTACAAAATTAACTCCAGCTCACATCAACGACAAGCCCCCTGATCACCTACAGTGGTGGAGGGGCCGGGGGGTACGTAATGTAGTGTCCCTCCAGTTATCCCATATTTTGAATACTTAATATTGATCACTATGAACATGTATCAATTGTATGATATAACTAAACAGGGATACTATAGATATACCTATGGTCCCCCCCAGGGGCGTATTTAGGATCTTGAAACATTGGGGGCTTAGCCCAGCTAAGAGAACTTAAATTTTTACAGGATAATTTTCGATTTATTTATGAGTATAATGAATATAAGATGTGAGACACTGTGCTCTACCAAAAGGCTCCGGTAATTTGCTTAGGATAACTTTCGAAACATAAAATTAAAATAAAATTAAGACAATCTGAGTTGGGGTTCAACTTCGTTATTATTTTTATTTTCATCAGTAGGAGTAATTAAAACCCTAAGAAACAGAGCTTTGGCGTGATGAAGCAGTCATATAGATTGTATATTCCCAATGCTTTGTTCAATACTGAAATCTGACCAACCTCGGTCTTATAACTACTTTTTTTATATTTTTACATCACAAAGGACTGGCCAAGGACACACAAAACTGCACTTGGAAAAAAATGCACTTCTGTTAACTCTGTGTCTTGTCCATCTGATATTCTCTTCTTCACCTCTCCAAAAGGTCTTTTGGTGTCTCCTGTCATGCACTCCTCATCTCCTCTGTTCTCTCCACCTCTCTCATGTCCTGCTCATAAAAAGGATGCCATCAGCATACGCTAAGTAACATCTAACCAAATATCTTGTTTTGTACTATAATTTTATGTTGGCCCCAGTCAGAGCTTATCTTATTTTTGTGAGAAAAGGTATTTGAGATCCGGGGCTATTCATAAAACCAGTGCCCAGGCCTAACTACGCCCCTGGGACCCCCCCCCCCCCTGCTAGGAGCATTCCCACCCATCCTACATCTCTTTCTCCACATAGACTTTCATCGGGCCTCAGAAGGTGAGTGTGTGGCCTGCTGTGCTCACCTTGAAGTCTGCGGGGCCGTCCTGCTTGAAGGTGGTGGACATGGAGATGGGCGGCACCACGGCCATGTGGCGCCACTGCTCCGGCTCGTTGCCTTCATGGATGGCCCGCGTGCCGAAGGTGGGGTCGTTCTTCCGGTATCCTTGGTTCTCGGCCATCGTGCTCAGCTGGCAAAAATGGGATATGCATATTTACACAAAGTTGCACACACAAGTTTACAAGTTTATTAAAGAAAAAAGAAGGGGGGAGATTACATAGAAGAGAGGGGGGGGGGGGGGGGGATGTACAAGAATAAAAAGAACAGAAATACAGAATGAGGTTAAAAAGCTGCCGATAAGGTACTACGGTGAGCCCTTACAGATAGCTCACTCATTAGCCGTCACTGCCACAACCGACAGTAATTTGAATATTTATTCACCTAGGTTTAGCATTTAATGACATCCTATCCTGTGTTAAACGGTGGATAACATATGTAGACTCAGACCAGGCCACGTGCAAAGACCCAAGCAGCTGCACTAACTATCAACATCAATTAACTTCCTCACTATAGTCTATTTTTTTAACAAGGCAAAAAATTCTGCCCCCTTGCTGCTTACTGACTGATATTTGTTGCCAGGAGAAGGGAATACTACGCTTCTTCTTAATGTCGGCTGTATTGTATCATAGTTAACCCTATTATCAGGTAAACACAGGCATCATTTTAAGCACGAGACCTTAAGATAGAATGAAATTGTTGCCTTGTTAAAAAAAATAGACACTAGATATCAACAGAAGACAAAAAATTTGCGTTTTGATAAATTGTATTCATCCTGTAGTAGAATGAGCATAGGCTAAGGTTCGACACCCAGCATCCATCCAGCAGCATCCACCATTGCCGACTACCCAGCATGACACAGCCAAGGTAACCTTTGGACACAGCTAAGTCGCACCCCGGCCTCGAGGTTGTAATAGTCGTTCCTCATTGTGTGTCATGATCTCCACACAGTTGTACAGTACGACGTAGCCATCGTCATGCGCACTGTGACTGATAACCTCACTAAATGACACTAATTCCTGATACACAGCTGCTGATAAGATTAAGCTCACTAAATCTCTCAAAAAAAAATAATAATAATAATGATAAAAAAAATAAAAAATAATAATAATAAATAAATAAATAAATAAATAAATATTAATAATGATAATAATAATAATAAATATTAATAACTATAAATTAAAAATAAATAAATAAACCTATCATTGGATATCACGCACCCTGCCCTGCACTATTTAATCTGGTTTTCCTCATGACAAATAAACCTTGACTATTACAATATCATGACTATTCATGAGCGTATCTAGAGAGTGAGAAAGCAAATCAATAACTTTCACTCTCAGCCCTCCCTTCCCCGCCCTCCCGGCATAGTTTTCCTACTTACAGGATATTTTCACAGAATCGAGTTGACCAACTTTTGTATCGTTTCTGAATTTTCTTATTTTTTTTCATCGTCCATACAAATAACCTACATGAGAAAATGTCTGACGATACAAACACAAAACATTTTTTTTCTGGAGTTTTGATGCGTTTTGAATTAATCTGCTAACCGTTTCTGTCGCAAATCACTTTGTGTGTGTGTGTGTGTGTGTGTGTGTGTGTGTGTGTGTGTGTGTGTGTGGTGTGTGTGTGTGTGTGTGTGTGTGTGTGCCTAACTTAACATTTACCTAGCCTTTACCAAACTTCAAAAAAATAAAACGTTAATTGCGACAATAACGGTTAGCAGATTAATTCAATACATCAAAACTTACCAGAAAAAATTGTTTCGTCCACCAAAGTGAATTCGGTGTCAAACTAGAAATTTACCATAAAAAGAATAAATTAAAGCCTCGGTGTTAGAGTAGGGGGTCTCACCAATAAAGGTTGCACCGCTCGGGAATCGAACCCGGGATCTTTCGCACGCCGGGCGGCTGTGCTTCCCGTTACACCACGGGAACCTCCTAGTGACAGACAACCCACACTCGGAAATGGGAAGAAAGGGTTGAAGGTATGGTTATGTCCTTGAAAACAAATTAGAGAGAACTGAAACTCGAGAAATGCCAGTGGTCGCTGGCAGTTTTAACTCAAAGGTTGGTCTACTGTGTTTTGGCTCCGCGACTAATATTTGTCATAAATTAATTTCGCGATAAACATTGATGCACCGCATCTGAATACAAAAAAATATAGTTCTTCTGTTGTTCTTCTAATTATATGGATGACATGCATTACGATGGAACGTTCTATAATAGCAATTTAATGCAAATTACTCGCCTCGAGTAGCAAAGCTTAATATATTTTTTACATGTATATAGTGGCATGTAAAATTTGGGCGATGTTCACACTGTTTTCTAAGACAGTACTGCTGCGTCTGGCAAACGCTAGTCAAAATACAATAAGCAATGCTTTGGAAAAACGAAGAATAAAGAATGCTGAAATCGGCTTGTTGCTGCGACAATGTAGGTTATAATTGTGGAGGCGACACGCCGCGGCGGGGAGATTGAATCAAAACATTGCCACTTCACGCGTCGACTCATTGCACTTCCAGGCTTTCTATCTGATTGATACACAATAATAACAGGAAAATATGACTGCCTAGGTATAGATAACTTCTAAACATACGTTATTGACTATATAATATCATAGAGTAGCATTTACCTCGCCTCCTCAACTATAACCTCCTTGGTTATATACAATGTTTTACAGAATCAGGCTTCTATGCAATATGCATATAGAAGAAAATCGTTCTTAATATTATAATTTTGTGTTTTAAGTGCAGTGGAATAAGCCCATATTTTGTTTTCCAGTAGACCAACTTATTATCAAAAAAGTGAGTTAAAACTGCCAGCGACCCTGGCATTTCGAGTTCCAGTTCTCTCGAATTCGAGAGAACTGGAACCCAAAATGCCAGGGGTCGCTGGCAGTTTCAACTCACTTTTTTGATAATAAGTTGGTCTACTGGAAAACAAAATATGGGTTTATTCCACTGCACTTAAAACACAAAATTATAATATTAAGAACGATTTTCTTCTATATGCATATTGCATAGAAGCCTGATTCTGTAAAACATTGTATATAACCAAGGAGGTTATAGTTGAGGAGGCGAGGTAAATGCTACTCTATGATATTATATAGTCAATAACGAATGTTTAGAAGTTATCTATACCTAGGCAGTCATATTTTCCTGTTATTATTGTGTATCAATCAGATAGAAAGCCTGGGCAGGGATGCTCGAAAATCCCTCGTAAGGGACAACTTACGAGTGTATGGCTACAATAACCTTACGAGGGTGGGCTGAGGGAGATGCTCGTACCGAGCCGTCACTCCCGTAAGGTTATCGGTGGCCTCTGGGTGGGGAATATAGGGATATTCTAGGGATATGTGTGGGAAAATTCTGCTAACCAATCACAGAGCAGCGGCTCGCATGACGCGGCTTTATCTAGCCAATCATCATGCTCCCAGCTGTCAGGGAGCCCGATAAATAAATTTAAAGAGACTTCAAATGCCGCTGTTGTGCTAAAATCGGCCTCTTTCGGAAATCGTCCCGCGGACGCTTATTTAACCTAAATAACTCTACAAAACTTAACACAAACCTATCATAAACCTTACCTAACCTAAACCAGACCTAAACATAACTTAACCTAAACCTAAAAACTATGTTTGCCGGTGTTGAGCTAAGATCGGCTGATTTCCGAAATAGGGCCGATTTTAGCTCACTATCGCCAGAATGTTACGATAATACATAGCTGCCACATTAGCCTTTCAGCGTAATATTCTCCCACTGATTACTACAAAGACGTACCCAGGGTATACCTTGATGCGCTGATCATAGGTTCGAGTCTCGCGTGCCCGAAATTAGTATCTATAGACCACTGCTGGCCCGCGCCGTACGTATGCCGTATCCGTGGCCCTGGCGGTACTCTGTTATAGTGGACGAGAACTGCGCGTTCACTCTTTAGGTCAGACAAGACACACGGGGGGGCTAACACCTCACTGTGACACACGTGACACTTGTGTGCAAGGATAGTATAACTTTATAATATCCTTGCTTGTGTGTATACGTGCGTGTGTACTAGTACGTCAGACATTTGATACCACCACCACCACCGGATCATTATAGCGGCCAAACTTGTATGATGAACTATACGTTTTGATTCAAGAAGTCGACCGATATATATATATATATATATATATTTAATATATAGGTTTGCCCTGATATGAATTTATTACAAGTACTATAGGTATTGTATGTTAAATATGATATATATGGAGTCAATGAAGCAATAAACACATCACATTTCAAACAGGCAAGCATGAAATGGCTCTATAATACACAATAAACATAAAGTATAGTGATACAACTTGTAATTTATTGTTTGTTGATCTCTAGCCGCTTCAAATTTCACTCCCTTAGGGAGTTAGGGTGCTCCCGACCACCCTTAGCCTCGCGGTCCCGTAGCAAGTGAGAAAACGGTTTGAGCATCTCCCTTAGAGGCGCTACGAGGTAAAAGTCCCTTAGGGTAATACTTACGGGCCCGTAACTCTTTCGAGCATCTCTGCCCTGGAAGTGCAATGAGTCGACGCGTGAAGTCGTAATGTTTTGATTCAATCTCCCCGCCACAATCTCCCCGCCGCGGCGTGTCGCCTCCACAATTATAACCTACATTGTCGCAGCCACAAGCCGATTTCGGCATTCTTTGTTCTTCGTTTTTCCAAGGCATTGCTTATTGTATTTTGACAAACGTTTGCCAGACGCAGCAGTACTGTCTTAGAAAACAGTGTGAACATCACCCAAATTTTACATGCCACAATATACATGTAAAAAATATATTAAGCTTTGCTACTCGAGGAGAGTAATTTGCATTAAATTGCTATTATAGAACGTTCCATCGTAATGCATGTCATCCATATAATTAGAAGAACAACAGAAGAACTATATTTTTTTGTATTCAGATGCGGTGCATCAATGTTTATCGCGAAATTAATTTATGAAAAATATTAGTCGCGGAGCCAAAACACAGTAGACCAACCTTTGAGTTAAAACTGCCAGCGACCACTGGCATTTCTCGAGTTTCAGATCATTGGAATTGGGGAACATATGACGCGGCCTGATATATAGGTAAGCGGTTACATCACACGTGTCACATCCACGAACCGCGAGGCTTTGACTGACACATTACTAACTATAGGTACTATATGGCCTTGAGTGACATATTACTAACTATATATTATATATCCCTCAACACCGCATACTAAATAGGTACACACTCTAATAATAACTTGCATATTACCTCAAACTAGGAAAACTTGAGGGCAATGTTTCATCTTTTACTACTATTACTAATTATAAGGCCCGTACACTTACTAACTTGCATTACCTTAACTTGGAAAACGTGAGGGCATTGTTTAATCTATTCTCCTATCACTTTAAGGCAATCATGTTAGGGCTTTGCAGAGACACGCCACGCCAGCCAGTCTGTCCGTGTGCAATACCGGGGTTGCTATATTAGGCACACATCATTTCCCGGGAGTTCTAGCTATTCTGACGTACTTACAACATTAATGCTGGTATATGAAGGACATAAGTTAGTTATAATGCAACTCTAACTTATGAAATACTCACTTGTTCAGTTGTTGGTCGAATAAGATGTAAGTAGTGTGGACGGCTAGAGTTCCCTTCCTTCCCTGCCGAGCGCTGTCTGCCGTCTGCACTCTGCTGCTATCTGTCTCTTCCGAGGTCTTTACAATATTGCTGACCTAGTAAAAAATTTCTGTATCTATTTATTGTTAATTCTCACTGTAATTCATCGTCTGTTTCTACCAAGGTCGGTGCTACAAAAATACACGTGTTTCGTTCTTGACAGGTGATCGTTGATGTGTTAAAGTAAAGCCATATAGTGTTGGGATGTGCCAAGATGTGCCACGCGGGAGCTTCTTGCCACATGTCGCCACACACAACTTTTACAACTTTATGAGCTGGATTTTTCTTCTTCAAATATGTATATATATATAACTATATGAGTTTTGTTTTTTTACGTATAACATTTTTTTTCCATAAGCTTTTACCTCCATGAAGTGGTTGGGCTGACGTGAAAATACGGATCTGCTGTGATTATGCAACAGTGATCGATATTACGTATTTTTTTTTTTTAGTTTTTTTCTCCGTGAGTCTGCGCAGTTATGTTAGGCTTATCAATTCCATGCCACGCTTACGTAACCCGAGTACATTGTTTTTCTTTTTATAAACAACATGTGCATCCAAGTACATGAAGTCATGAGCCTGAGGTGGCGGGAGCCTTGAGACTTGAAAGGGACTGGTGGAGGCTGGATAGGGAGGGGGGACAAGGGGGTTGAAGGCTTCTGCATATCTGCACACATGGACAATATATAAAGACATATATACTCTATACACTCTCTCTCTCTCTCTCTCTCTCTCTCTCTCTATATATATATATATATATATATATATATATATATATACTATCCTTGATTAAAAGGTAATCTTACATCACGACTTTTAGATGTCCGTGATGACGTTCCCACAGTAGCTACCACTTTGCATTGCCGAGGTAACTGTGTGATGACGTAATCTCAACCGTGGCGGAGCTGCGGGGAGGGGAGGGGATGGCGCTTTAACCCCAAGGCAAGGCATGGTCAGTAAACATCATGGCAAATAATGGAGTGAAGAAATAATAATAATAATATATATATATGGATATGAAGACAAATTCATCATTTCCACCACGGGCCGCCCTCGGGGTTAATCATGTTTCAAGAGCACGTGGCCACATGCCCTGACTGTGCCGAGTATTGAATTGAATAATCTATTGATGTCATTTACAACAAAGGAGAAGGGCGGACCATGCCGGTCCAACCCCTATACAAAGCAAGGTGGAATGTACAACACTGTAGTAGATGGAATTAGAAAAATACAATCATAATAAAATCATACAAAAGGGCCCCTTATCAAATAATAGACTAGATTACCATGCATAGTGTCGTGCAAGAGGTAGCCTCGACCTACTACGTAAGGGTTGTAGAGTGAAACTTACTCTTGCAAAGTAAAAAAAAATCCTTGAGTTTTTAGTCAAGCTCACTATAATTATGTTATGCCGTCTTTTATCAGTTATATTTTTTTTTATTATTTTTGTCTATATAAAGTTACGTATGCTATTCGCACACACGACGTCTTTTGGCGCCATATTCCAGTGATCCATTGCTCTATCCAGTGATTCATCTACAGAATTTTAATTCATTCAATTAAATCTGTCGTTTTTTTGTATACAATTTCTTATTGTGTCCTCTTGATGATGACAGTTTATAGACTCGAGGTAGTATGCAATCCTTGATGCCAATCCTTTATCTTCCTTCAACGCATAATTCAATTATTATAGCCTAATCATGTCACCTACTCACACGTGCCCCTTGTGGCACGGAGCTTGGAGCTGAGAGATCTTTGGATAAGGCTGGGATCTCACCCCCCCCCATCCCCTTGTTGGACAGTGTGCGAGGCTGTTTCACCTGTTTCTCATTTCGCCTATCACAGTCACCAGGCAACATATATTACAGACCACTTGGGATACAACTCTGTATAACCCTGAATTTAGGTAATAATGGCACAGGCAAAAATGGCACAGGCAAAAATGGCACAAGTGAAAAAATAGGAAAAAATGGCACAACTACAATAAGTTTATTGAAATATATATATATCAACTTAAAAATGGTTTTTTTTAAGTTTCAGATCCTCAAGTTTTTCTGGTGGATAGTTTTGATCTTTGGTTACGCAAAGTTCTCTTTATGATGTCCTCACTTGGAAGTAACTCCTTTCTTTCAGCTGATAAGTCATACAGGTTATTGCTGTAAATCTGGCTAGGTTTATCCTGTTTACCATAGTGAATCTATTTTTTCCTATTTTTTCACTTGTGCCATTATTACCGTTCACCGTTATAACCCTGTCAGTCATATGAACGAAATGATCATTGTGTTGTCTGCCACTCTGATGTATCTTATCTTCAACAAAGTTTATCTTATCCTGAAAAATCTTATCACTACTGTGTTTCACCTGACCATTCCCGGCGGCGAGAAGCTACGTCGGACATCCCTGCAAACTTACTGAACAATACAGTGGCTGTGTTAATTAAGCGTACGTACTGATCCAACACTTGACTAGGGCAGTGAGGCGGTGCAGTAAAGTATGCAAGAAAACACGTGTAATAATAATGTTATCATACAGTGGCGCCACAGTGACGCGTGTTGCCCCAGTGGGTGTGACGAAAGCATCCCTCCTCGAGGTCTGTTGTGAAAATAGTTGCCCAAACAAGACTTCGTTTCCACTGGCTATCAATTTCTTCCTTACACGGCGCTTAGCATGTTTGCTTCATTGACTAAGATTAAGAACACGAAATTAAAATCCTCATGTCTGCTTTTCTCTTAGGTAGCTTTGATAACCCATGACATTTATTTCAGGACAAACCGAAACTCCCCTATCGGCTTAATGAATTCCCCCAACATTAGTCATTAGTGTGATTATCTTTAATTATTTTTCCTCCTTTGGCGTGGTGGGAGCGTGTTGGCGTGGCCACATCACCCTTGTTATTGCCCCTCCCTCGCACCCTTCAGTGATGTCTGGCACATTCACCTTTTTAGGCATTAAATCAATCAATCGCACCCTTCAGGTCAAGGCTAGATATATTATCCTTGCTTCAGATGCAGTGCTCCATCGTAATGGTGTCATAATTATACTCCTGTACCACTGAGCTGAATGCCTGTTTAAAGCAATAAAGCAAACTTTTATCTCTACCAGAGCTGGATACTCAATACATGGAATGTATTTAAATACTAAATACATGGGAGAAATGTAATTAAATACTAAATACTAAATACATTTTACGAATGTATTTAAATACTAAATACTAAATACATCAATTGTATTTAAATACATTTTAAATACACACAAATTTTAACATGTCCGAAAAAAATTGATTTCCTTAGAAATTTCCTCCTCAGGCCTAAATTTCCTAAAAATTAGGAAATTTCCTTGAAAGTGGAAACACTGGTTCACTGTAACATCAGGATTGCCAGATAGTTGGGCGGGTTTATGGCCAAATTAACTGATAAAAAAGTATTTACATTTTTATATTATGAGTCTTTAAATAATGTATTTAAACTCATAAAAGTATTTAATTACTGTATTTATAAATACATTTCTAAATACACAAATGTATTTAAATACAAATGTATTGAAATACTGCCCAGCTCTGATCTCTACTTATTGTCATCTGTGTTCACTATCTTCGCTAGCACATAAATTGCCACACTATTGAACCATATATTTCCCCCCCCCAAAAAATCTTGAATACAGCCTGTTATTATACTTCACAGAGCTGTCAACGTCCTTAGCACATCATGCCAAGGACAAGTATGCAGCTTCTGACACGAGTCACCTGTCACACGTAGTGACTACCTATCAGTTGATATCATAGGGCTGGCTCATGCAAGTTTCTCCCTCAAAGTGATCATTGTCAGCCATTTCGAGCTCGAGTGGAGAGTATTCTTTCTCAAGTGATTGACAGGCATGCGTGGTGAGTTTCCATCCTTGGTTACTATTCACCTTAATTTCTGATCTCTCTTTTGTCACCCGATTCGATTGTGAATATTTCTAAATATGACAAATGTGCATTTTTTGTCTTTTTTAGCTAAGGTACTACATGTTCTGAGCCGCTTATTGATTGTATTATCTTCCCTGCAGGTGAAGGGTACAGTAGGCCTACATGGTGGTGATGCTATGGCCGGCATCCTGCTTTCCCCAAGTGTCTGATAGGTGAACACGCGAAAACCATGGAGTGGATCAACATAAAGCAGTTCATTACATCCACACCTTCCATCCTTAAGCTGCTAGAAACAGTAAGCACAATAAATGAAAAAAAAGTGATTCAAGACTATTTTGATCTGAATTTCATCCCAAGGCAGATACCTCTGAATAAAGAAGTGTTGTTGCCTTTACCTGTTATAACATGATGGATAGGTCAATTAATCAATAAATGTTATGTACACAATAAAATATATATAGAAATGTGAAATTTACAAATACGCAAGTAAAAAATATGAATGAATACTTATTTCAGTACACATGTGGTTTGTCCGGTACCGTTGACCTAATTGTCTCATGCAAGGAAATAGTCTATGTACAAGTGACCCTTCCTGCAGGCTGTCCTCCTGACGGGGATGACCCTGTTCCTCGTGGGTAACAGGTGTCCAAACATCCCCATGTTCGTGTCCCTGTACATGCTGCCCGTCGTCGTGTGTCTGATCTTCATCCTAATCTCCTACACCACGGCCGTCATGGTGCACGCGAGCGGCCGGGACCCGTTGTTCATCCCCTCGTGGGCCAAGGGAGTGAGTCCTCGGGGCCTTCTGTACAGACAATCTTGTAATGGCAATGCTCTTTAACTGAATGTGTTATGATTTCAACACATTACGTTGATCCTAACAGACAAATCAATCCCATGGGAGTCTTGGAGCCTTCAATAACCTAGTCTGTCATGTAAGCCAAGGAATTCATAGCTCACCTTTTGCAGTTTCTCACTATCTTTCATTAATTGTTCAGTGTAATACTAGCACAGTCTCTCCACTCTATTTCTTGCTGTTGGTTGTTGCAGCGGGTGATTTCCTTTCCCAGGAGTCTTGGCTCAACGTTCTGGCGGCTCTGCTGATGGTGGTGGGCTCCACACTCACCCTGACGCGGCCCCCTTGCTCAGACACACCCCTCACAGTCTTCTCTCTGGTCAGTACATCACAATTCACTACTGGTCCTCTCTAGTTTGCACCTCTCTCATACTGTACAAATGGCCAATCAAATAAAATTTAAGCAGTTTTTGTAACTAATTAGAAGTTTGATGACTTTACTCTCCATTTCCTCTAGAGCGCTGCAGTAACTGAAGTCTGTATGTAATGATGAAAGGGTGATTGATGGGTAGTTCAGACCTCATCACTAGGAGAGTTTAGCTCCCAATACATGTATGCAGTGTTGAAATTAGAAAGTGTTAAGTGTGAGGCAGGCGTCCTCCCCTTCATCTCTGGCTTCTTTCCCCACTCAGGCTCTGGGCTACATCTGTGCCATCATGTTTGGGTGCAGCGGCGTCATCACATACCAGGCGTTGGTGCACTACCAGGAGATCAAGGGAAGGCTGAAGGCACCCAAGCAGGACGCCAAGGAAGAGGGGCACATTGCCACACTCGCGGCCATATTTTAGGTTACGTTTATTTTTTTTTTACATTTGTGCTTATAGTGCCTGTAGGCAGTGACCTCCAGGGCTGGGATGGTAGACCCTGGTGGTTCACTTGAGGGCTGTGATGGTTGGCCCTCGCCCGTTAGTGGCGCAGGCAGGATTTTTTTATAGTGAAGCCTGTGATTAGAGGTTCATGCCGCCCCCCCGTGTCCTCCGATGCACACGCAAGCAAAGATAGAGTTAATGGGCAGCATGTGGGTGTTCTTAGGCCACTCAACAGTGCAGAAATATTTTAAAAGTGGATTTTGGTTCTCATCGAGGATCGAACTTGGGTTAGCGAGAACGCCACTCAGAGATGCTAACCACTCTGCTACTGCTTCCCCTGTATAATGGTAGGTCTAGAAGAGAGGTAAGCTACGTACCTCTCCTCAAATCTTACACATGGATATCCTATTAAAGACTTTATTGTCTACCATAGACATCCCATAATCAAGAATTCCAGAAAAGTTGCATAATGAATAAATAATAATGTTATAGTGACATGAACAATGCTGACAGTGAAGAAAAGAAACTTTTTATATTATGTAAATAAAAATATTTTCTACAGCTTCCAACTCCCATCAGTTAAATGCGATAAAATTCTCCCTATCTAAGCGTTAAGTTACTGAGTAGTGTTGTACAATAATTGGTATGGGAAATATTTGGCCACTTCATGATAAAAAAAATAATAAACAATGATACAATCCGGCATGAAAGTTGAGAAAAAATGATAAATGTTGCCAAGAGTCCGAAGGAAAATTATTAAGGAAAAAATTAAATATAAATTAAATAACAATTATCACGACTACTACTGATAAAAAAAAAACTTAACATTATAAAGTTCATTGTGTCTGATGCACAATTTATAACAATATATATAATTTTGTGTCCAACTTTGGGTAACAGAAGCTCGACTAGCTTGCACTTTGTGAATGTTTGGGCAATCCATCCCTTACTGAGTGCTTCAAACCCTTCCTAACGCTAAGCAAATCATACACCAACACAGTATACCTACCTAGATAAATAAGTTAGAGATATAAAATAGAAACTGTCATTCTCTATAATATTATGTTGAGTGGAAAGCTATTGGTCAAATTAAAAATATAATCTAATGGCAGTCTTTCAGGCTTCATTGACATGCTTTGCTTTCTCCTCCGTGGGTTTAACTTCCCCCCCTTTGCTCTGCCCTGTCGCCTCCTCTACCCTGTCCGCCTGTGGTAAGCTCGGCGCCACCTTTCTTTTCCTGTACCGGTTCCTTCTCCTCTTCCTGTAGTCCAACTGAGAGCTTCTTCGCCTCGGCTTGCGGGGTGCCGTGCTCTTACCTTCCACTTTGCTCCTCCCGGGCTGCTCCACAGTCTTCTGTTGTCCCTCCGCCGCTGCATCCGCAGTGCTTGGGTCTCCGGGCTCCACCGAGGGGCTGGCAGGCGGGGGCAACGTGCCGTCGTGCCCACAGTCTGAGTCCGCGTCAGATTTGTGTTGGTCCTGCGCCTCAGTGTTCTCAATCACTGACGCTGCATCCATCTGACCTCTGAGCTGGAAAGGAGATAGTTTGAGGGCAAGGTTCCAATGGATAGAATTAGGAAGTTCATTATCAATCAATGACTATATGTACGTGAAGCAACATTACCTATCACTCAATCAATGACTATATGTACGTGAAGCAACATTACCTATCACTCAATCAATGACTATATGTACGTGAAGCAACATTACCTATCACTCAATCAATGACTATATGTACGTGAAGCAACATTACCTATCACTCAATCAATGACTATATGTACGTGAAGCAACATTACCTATCACAATGCCAAGTATTATTACCTATAACAACATCCTGATTGTTGAGTAGGTTACAGGAAGACAAAAGAAACCAAAAGAAACTATTTTGTAGAGAAATACAAAATATATTCTTTGTAAATATAGTTAAAAACATATTTCTATCATAAATGTCTTGACCTGGGAACATTATTATGAAAGCTAGGAAGAAGAGTTGTGAATGGATATGTAAACAGGAAACCAAAGGATGTAAATTATGTTGACATTGAATAGTAGAAGTGAAAACTGTTCTGCTCACCACACACGGCGAGGGAGTTCCCCATAGGAGACACGAGAGAGAAGGATCCAATAAGCTATGAGACACGAGAGAGAAGGATCCAATAAGCTATGAGACACAAGAGAGAAGGATCCAATAAGCTATGAGACACGAGAGAGAAGGATCCAATAAGCTATGAGACACAAGAGAGAAGGATCCAATAAGCTATGAGACACAAGAGAGAAGGATCCAATAAGCTATGAGACACAAGAGAGAAGGATCCAATAAACTATGAGACACAAGAGAGAAGGATCCAATAAACTATGAGACACAAGAGAGAAGGATCCAATAAGCTATGAGACACGAGAGAAGGATCCAATAAGCTATGAGACACAAGAGAGAAGGATCCAATAAGCTATGAGACACGAGAGAAGGATCCAATAAGCTATGAGACACAAGAGAGAAGGATCCAATAAGCTATGAGACACGAGAGAGAAGGATCCAATAAGCTATGAGACACAAGAGAGAAGGATCCAATAAGCTATGAGACACAAGAGAGAAGGATCCAATAAGCTATGAGACACGAGAGAGAAGGATCCAATAAGCTATGAGACACAAGAGAGAAGGATCCAATAAGCTATGAGACACAAGAGAGAAGGATCCAATAAACTATGAGACACAAGAGAGAAGGATCCAATAAGCTATGAGACACAAGAGAGAAGGATCCAATAAACTATGAGACACAAGAGAGAAGGATCCAATAAGCTATGAGACACAAGAGAGAAGGATCCAATAAGCTATGAGACACAAGAGAGAAGGATCCAATAAGCTATGAGACACGAGAGAGAAGGATCCAATAAACTATGAGACACAAGAGAGAAGGATCCAATAAACTATGAGACACAAGAGAGAAGGATCCAATAAGCTATGAGACACAAGAGAAGGATCCAATAAACTATGAGACACAAGAGAGAAGGATCCAATAAGCTATGAGACACGAGAGAAGGATCCAATAAGCTATGAGACACAAGAGAGAAGGATCCAATAAACTATGAGACACGAGAGAAGGATCCAATAAGCTATGAGACACGAGAGAAGGATCCAATAAGCTATGAGACACAAGAGAGAAGGATCCAATAAGCTGAGACACGAGAGAAGGATCCAATAAGCTATGAGACACAAGAGAGAAGGATCCAATAAGCTATGAGACACGAGAGAGAAGGATCCAATAAACTATGAGACACAAGAGAGAAGGATCCAATAAACTATGAGACACAAGAGAGAAGGATCCAATAAACTATGAGACACGAGAGAGAAGGATCCAATAAACTATGAGACACAAGAGAGAAGGATCCAATAAACTATGAGACACAAGAGAGAAGGATCCAATAAGCTATGAGACACGAGAGAGAAGGATCCAATAAGCTATGAGACACAAGAGAGAAGGATCCAATAAACTATGAGACACAAGAGAGAAGGATCCAATAAACTATGAGACACAAGAGAGAAGGATCCAATAAACTATGAGACACGAGAGAGAAGGATCCAATAAGCTATGAGACACAAGAGAGAAGGATCCAATAAGCTATGAGACACGAGAGAGAAGGATCCAATAAACTATGAGACACGAGAGAAGGATCCAATAAGCTGAGACACGAGAGAGAAGGATCCAATAAGCTATGAGACACAAGAGAGAAGGATCCAATAAGCTATGAGACACAAGAGAGAAGGATCCAATAAGCTATGAGACACAAGAGAGAAGGATCCAATAAGCTATGAGACACAAGAGAGAAGGATCCAATAAGCTATGAGACACAAGAGAGAAGGATCCAATAAGCTATGAGACACAAGAGAGAAGGATCCAATAAGCTATGAGACACAAGAGAGAAGGATCCAATAAACTATGAGACACGAGAGAAGGATCCAATAAGCTGAGACACGAGAGAGAAGGATCCAATAAGCTATGAGACACAAGAGAGAAGGATCCAATAAGCTATGAGACACGAGAGAGAAGGATCCAATAAGCTATGAGACACAAGAGAGAAGGATCCAATAAGCTATGAGACACGAGAGAGAAGGATCCAATAAGCTATGAGACACAAGAGAGAAGGATCCAATAAGCTATGAGACACAAGAGAGAAGGATCCAATAAGCTATGAGACACGAGAGAGAAGGATCCAATAAGCTATGAGACACAAGAGAGAAGGATCCAATAAGCTATGAGACACAAGAGAGAAGGATCCAATAAGCTATGAGACACAAGAGAGAAGGATCCAATAAGCTAGGAGACACGAGAGAGAAGGATCCAATAAGCTATGAGACACAAGAGAGAAGGATCCAATAAGCTATGAGACACGAGAGAGAAGGATCCAATAAGCTATGAGACACGAGAGAGAAGGATCCAATAAGCTGAGACACGAGAGAGAAGGATCCAATAAGCTATGAGACACGAGAGAGAAGGATCCAATAAGCTATGAGACACAAGAGAGAAGGATCCAATAAGCTATGAGACACGAGAGAGAAGGATCCAATAAACTATGAGACACGAGAGAGAAGGATCCAATAAGCTATGAGACACAAGAGAGAAGGATCCAATAAGCTATGAGACACGAGAGAGAAGGATCCAATAAGCTATGAGACACGAGAGAAGGATCCAATAAGCTATAAGACACAAGAGAGAAGGATCCAATAAGCTATGAGACACGAGAGAGAAGGATCCAATAAACTGTGCTGCTAGTATCAAGTGGGGAGTCTTTACCCTCTCTCAAAGGTGACGACTGATTATTATATTTTGTTTTACATCACAAAGGACTGGCCAAGGACTTAAAAATATGAAGTAACCAAGAGCCTGCTTAGTTGCCAGTCCCTATAAAGAAGACAGCAATGGAATATAAAAAGGGAGGTGGGCCAATTTAGCTCGGTAGGTGTCTTGTTACTCTTCTCTTGAAAATATTTAAGTCGTAGAAAGGTGGAATAATCAAAACAGAAAGATCGTTCCAGAGTTTACCAGTGAAGGGGATGAAAGAGTGAAGATAAAGAGAGAGAGAGAGAGAGAGAGAGAGAGAGAGAGAGAGAGAGAGAGAGAGAGAGAGAGAGAGAGAGAGAGAAAAGAAAAGAAAAAAAAAGTTACTAAATTGCAAACACAGCACAGAAAAAAGTTTTATGATGGAAGAGTGTGTGAGTGTGTGTGTGTGTGTGTGTGTGCGTGTGTGTGCGTGTGTAACAACCTCAGCCCCTTCTCCAGGATGCAGACAATGGGGTGACAGAAGGAGAGCCGGCAGGATGAACATAAGAAAATAAGGAAGCTACAAGAGACCGTGAGACCTACACGAGATAGTTCCCGTTACTTAACACTACCTGCATCCACCTTGCATCCCCATCCATGAACAACATGAATGAATGATGAATAAACTGACTCACCGCTTCCAGCTCATCGGTGTTGTGGTCGGAGCAAACGCAGCCCAGGCCGGGGATGTGGTGCAGGTTCTCCATGAGGTGCTGGCGGCAGTAGGAGTTGGGGCAGTAGTCGCAGCGGTTGAGGCGGGTGCTCCACTGGCCACACTCATCACAGTGGTGCCACGGACAGATCCACTTCCCTGAGGAATTGAATTGAATTAATGCTAAAAAGGGAAAATGTGCCAGACATCATAGGTCATATGGCACTATGGCAAAGCAAATTCCGAGGCGGAAAGTTGAATGGAAGGGACAAATCCACTTCCTGAGGAGAGCGGAAAGTTGAATGGAAGGGACAAATCCACTTCCTGAGGAGAGCGGAATGTTGAATGGAAGGGACAAATCCACTTCCTGAGGAGAGTGGAAAGTTGAATGGAAGGGTTCGTGCAAGGCAGATCAATTGTGTTCTGTAATCACCTTCCTTGAGCTAGGAGAGTTGATTAGAAGGTACTTTGTATGGGTTACGAAGAAGGTTATAGGTACAGAAGGCAAGTATGGTTAAGAAGAAGGTTAGGTACAAAAGGAAGGTTATAGGTTACAGAAGGAAGGTTATAGGTTACAGAAGGAAGGTTACAGGTTCCAGAAGCCCCTTTCCAGGAACCTCAAGAGAAATCTAGAGTTAGAAGTACTGACACGAGGTTTATGTTCTGAAGGGTATTCCTCAGTGGGAACATAAATATACAAGAAACATTGGCCACAAAGAGCATGGTACTGATCTGCTCTCCTGGCTAGTGCAATATGTAGCCAGGTTATAAAAATTCCTCAAAATGTTATAGACAGGATTGCCAGTGTAGTTATATGGCATACATGGAACCTACATCAAAACTTCACAGACCTATCATAATAAATAAACACCTTTCTCATCATGACAAAACTTTTACTTTGTCTAAAATATCATGAAAACCTGACTCATTCCTTTACCATGCCTGCCACAAAAGACTGATCACCAGCTTTCATAATTCTCAAGTGCCAATATTAGATCAATTACATGTCATATGATCTCAAATTTCAGTCACAATATAGCCTAAGCATACTATATCCACACCTCTATCAAAACTCTGATGACAACCTGGTATGTATAATAACAATATACATACATGAGGAAATTAACTTCAGTGCTAAATGAGTAAAAGGTGACAGGGAAACTCAGGACGAAGCAGGAACACTATATACAGTAAAACCTCTCATATTCGGACTAATTGGGCCAAGGAGTGGTCCGAGTAATGCAAGGATCCGAATAATGGGGGGATTATATATGAGGGGGATAAGTGGGGAAAAAAAAAAAAAAAAAAAAAAAAAAAAAAAATAATAATAATCTAGGTGTATTATTATATTATAGCTAGGAAATTTCGACCCTTTAAAAAAAAAAAAAAAAAAAAAAAAAAAAAAAAAAATAAATAAATTATAGGTGTGTTATATAGTATAGCTAGGAAATTTCGACCCCTAAAAAAAAAAAAAAAAAAAAAAAAAAGAGGTGGTCCGAATAATGTCAAAGTCCGAATACTTGAGGTTTTACTGTATATTCCCTAACGTTTCGACAAGCGTCTTTTTCAGAGAGACTGTGAATGTTAAATGCTAAACCAAATAAAATACGTAAACTATAATATCAGAGATCATGTGATGCAGCGGCTGTGTGCCACCTTACCTCTGGGCAGCTTCTTAAGGCCGAGGCACTCCAGGTGGTACCCCTTGGGGCAGTCCACGCCGTCACACAGGATCAGGTTGCCCGAGCCCCCACACCGGAAACACTCGTCCTCCGACAGCTTCACCTCGCGCCGACGTTTCTTTGGTCGCTTCTTCCCATTTTTCTCCCTTTTTTTTTGTTGGGCAGCCAATTCTGTCTGGAGAGGGAAATACTCTTTACTCCCCCTTCTATAGTTGTAGGTATGTATTCATCATAGTAAAGAGAGATTTGAATTTCTGACATTGAGCTTGTACTCTGGTTTGGCTCGATGTAAATGTAGGTAGGTATTAGTATGAGGTATGATTTAATGTAGGTATACATTAGTATAAATCGGTAATGAAAAAAAAGAAACTGAGAATTAAAAAAAAACAGGAAAAAAAAAAGACATTCTGAAGTTGAAACAGATGAGGAGAGAAGAGATTGAAGAGAGGAGGAGGAGGAGGAGGAAGAGGAGGAGGAGGAGGAGGAGGAGGAAGAGGAGGAAGAGGAGGAAGAGGAGGAAGAGGAGGAGGAGGAGGAGGAGGAGGAGGAGGAGGAGGAGGAGGAATACAAAGGAATACAAAGGAAACACAAACAGCAACAGACCGATAGGTCCTTACAAGACTGTTTGCTTTAACTACACTACACTAACTAGATAATAAGAGAGAAAGGATAGGAAGTAGAAGGCTCCTCCTCACCCACCCATCCCTCCAGCCGAAGCTGGCCGGAAAAGAAGTGATACCATGCAATATAGAAAAACTGCATGGAATTTGTGAGGAAAGTTGAAAGCTGTAATCTATGGCTAACTACTACTAGTTTGTGGGGGTAGGTTTAGTGCTTGATAGATAGGTCATGTTATGTGTGTTTTGTAATGGTGTGAACACAGTGTGGAGGTTCAAGGGTGGTGCGGCAGCCTTGCCTGGCGCTTTCTTGGGAGGCAGCAGTCAATCAGGCCCCAGCTCCGTTCAATCCACTGCGGATTGTGTACTTTCCATGTAGGACGCCGTACACTTCAATGCCTCCTGCAGCAGTGACCCCTGGTACCTTAAATCCCGATGGTGGTCACTAACTGTCAGGACCCTAACTGAACCACAGCCCGTCACAGGTCGAGAGTAGTAGTGGTAACCGTTAACTCGGGGCTATCTGTGTGTGTTATGAGGTCTAATGTAGTGTTGGTGTAGGCTCAGTGTGGAAGTTCACGGGTGGTGCGGCAGCCTTGCCTGGCGCTTTCTTGGGAGGCAGCAGTCAATCAGGCCCCAGCTCCGTTTCAATCCACTGCGGTAGTGCACTTTCCAAGTAGGACGCCGTGCACTTCAATGCCCCCTGCAGCAGTGACCCCTGGTATATAAATCCCGATGGTGGTCACTAACTGACAGGGCCCTTACTGAACCACAGCCCGTCACAGGCTGAGTTCATGTTCATGAACTTGAGGAGGAGGAGGAGGAGGAGGAGGAGGAAGCCAATGCCTACCTTTTGTACTTTGCCGCCAATAAAGCCGCTGCAGTTGGGAGCGCCGCAGCAGCAGCGTTTCTTCTCGGTGCCCACACACTGCAGGTTGTAGTTGAAGGTCAGTTCAGAGTCCGCCGGGATGTCCTCGATGGCAAAGAGGCCGACGCGCGTGTCCCCGCCCACCGTCCACTTCTGGGTCTCACAGTTCGGCTGACACGAGTTATTCATGAACCTGCAGGGAGACAAGTTTGATCAATCAGTACAAAGTGAGAGACAACTTTGATCAATCAGTAAGAAAGTAAGAACATAAGAAAATAAGGAAGCTACAAGAGACTGAGACCTATACGGGGTAGTGGTGTTCTTCAAGCCTCTACAGGGGTCACATGGTCAATCAGTAAAACGTGATGCATATGGATATTTTCTTTTCTTTTTTTACATCACAAAGGACTGGCCAAGGACAAAAAGTAAAGAGGTAACAAAAAGACCACTTAAGTTTCCAGTCCCTATAAAGAAGACAGTCAGAGAATCGTAAGACAATCAAAGGGGAGGAGAGGGCTAATAAGCATGACCTTTCCTGACACGACTTCATGAACTTGTAAACGTGGCACACTCAAGAAGTATTATTGTAGGAGTGGATAAATTGTCTTGTGGGTTTCATAGGTCAAATACACATCATATGACCTAACATTTCAATCTCAATGTAGCCACTTTTTTTTTTTTGTATTTTTATTATTATTATTATTATTATTATTATTATTATTATTATTTTTTTTTTTATTTATTTTTTTAACTTCACAAAGGACTGGCCAAGAGAAAAAAGAACTTGAAGGAGAAAAAAGCTCAAAACCAAAAACAATAAAAAATAGAAACAAACGGACGAACAAAAACATGCGTGTCAAAAAAAGGAAAAAAAGGTGAAAATTCAGAAAAAAACTAAATAAAATAGAAACAAAGATATATGTGCAAAAAGAAGAAAAAAATTGAAAGAAATGAAAAAAGAATGAATAAAAAATGCCATGGCTGCAATGCAAGGGTGAGCACGAGGCCTCCCTGTTACACACACCTTGCCAGGTTTCCCTTGGGGCCGGCATCAATCATAATGTCCTTGTCGATGGTGAGGAAGTAGTAGTTCTCCTCCTTCACGTCGTGCATGTCATCAATGCGACGCCGGAACTCCTCGTCATCGATCAGCTCACCCACGTACTCGATGACGAACTCTCCTGCAGGAAAGAAAGGCATTGTGTTATTCAGCGTGTTATACATTGTGAAATACAGTGTTGACGAGACCAATGTTTCATCTTTCCTTCCTTCGCCCAAGTCATTCCCTCATGTGTTAGGTGACAGGTCGCATAAAGCTGAACAAGAATTTTAACATTGATGTATACTACCATGTATTGAGGAGGTTTATGAACTTAATGAAAAAACTAATAATACATTTTGAGAGAATTAACACTGCAACAAGTCCCATTGCTCTTAGCTTACTTTTTTTTTGAGAGAGAAAGAGAGAATCAACAAATATACAAGTCCCACTGGTCTTTGCATACCTTTATCTATGTCCTGCAGTGTCTTGAGGTTTGAGAGAGAAAGAGAATCAACAAGTCCCACTGGTCTTTGCATACCTTTATCTATGCTCTGCAGTGTCTTGAGGTTTGAGAGAAAGAGAATCAACAAATAACAAGTCCCACTGGTCTTTGCATACCTTTATCTATGTCCTGCAGTGTCTTGAGGTTTGAGAGAAAGAGAGATCAACAAGTCCCACTGGTCTTTGCATACCTTTATCTATGCTCTGCAGTGTCTTGAGGTTTGAGAGAGAAAGAGAATCAACAAGTCCCACTGGTCTTTGCATACCTTTATCTATGCTCTGCAGTGTTCTTGAGGCCCCAGCCCCTGTCGTCCGTCTTGAAGCAGCACACACTGGGGTACTTCTTCTTCTGGAATCGCTGGTTGCCGCAGCGGTCGCCGGCGCCGCACACCTCACGCAGGCACTCAAACATCAGCATCCTGCGCGGGGGGAAGGTGAGGGGCACTGAGTGATGGTATTATAATAAGGGAACTACACCAATCAATCTATATTAACAGGAGGATGAGGTGGAGGAAAATGATGAGTGAGAGGAATAAGAGGGAAGGAAGGAAGGAAAAAATTAAACCAAAAAGGAAAGAACGACAAAATACAAAATACAATAATAATAATAATAGTTTGATTTCCACCCCAAGGCATACAGGAAAAGAAGATAGTACAGTGGGAAGGTGATGTGCACCGAGTCATGGCATTAAAACAAAGGCATTACATTAATCAATATATAAAAAAAAGGTCTTGTCTCGTTAAACTCTCTTGTACTCTTAATAAACTACGAGAAAGTACAGTAAAACCTCTCATATTCGGACTAATTGGGCCAAGGAGTGGTCCGAGTAATGCAAGGATCCGAATAATGGGGGTATGTAAAAAAAAAAAAAAAAATCTAAGCGTATATAAATTATATAGCTAGGAAATTTGGACCCCTAAAAAAAAAATGAAAAAAAAAAAAAAAAAAAAAAAAAAAAAAAAAAAAAAAATTTCTTGGTGTATATAAAATTAATAATGTGGGTCCGAATACGAGAGGTTTTACTGAACAGCTACGTTGTCTTACGAGTTAAAAATGGTGATGGTTCCTATATTACAAAGTAGGTAGTCTGAAAGTTACAATAATAATAATGATAATAATTTGATTTTCACCCGAAGGCATACAGTAAAACAACATAATATACAAATACAGTAAAACCTCTCATATTCTGACTAATTGGGTCAAGGAGTGGTCCGAGTAATGATAGGATCCGAATAATGGGGGGATAGGCATTATATATTAAAAAAAAAAAAAAAATCTAGGCGTATATAAATTATATAGCTAGGAAATTTCAACCCCGGAAAAAAAATAAAAAAAATAAAAAAATAAAAATAAAAGAAGGTCCGAATAATGTCAAAGTCCGAATAATGAGAGTCCGAATAAGAGAGGTTTTACTGTGTACATACATGAGGAAATGACAGGCGTAAATAATGTAATGGGTGTAAATAAGGGAATAAATAAATAAAATACATAAATAAATAAATCAACCACTACAAAATAAAATTCCTTGCTTTAGGCTTACCTGTTGAGACACTTTTCGTCTGAGCCGCACGGGTTGTCAGCGTTGGGTTCACAGTCGCAGCGGTTGATGGCCGCCAGGTCCACCTTGCTGAGGCGCACGTTGCCCACCGGCCGGTTGTAGTCTATCCGGACGTACGGCGGAGGTTTCTGAAGCCAAGGTCAAGGATGAGTGAGGTTGGATTACAATGCCAGACTACAGGATTTTATTGTCATTTTACAGTAAAACCTCTCGTATTCGGACCTCCTGGGGGGGGGGGGTCGAAATTTCCTAGCTATAGTTACACCTAGAATTTTTTTTTTTTTTTTTTTTAGTGGTCGAAATTTCCTAGCTATATATAGATACACCTAGATTATTATTTTTTATTTTATTTTATTTATGTATTATTATTATTATTATTATTATTATTATTATTATTATTATTATTATTATTTTTTTTTTTTTTTTTATTTTTTTTTTTTAACACATATCCCCCCATTATTCGGACCACTCCTTGGCCCAATTAGTCCGAATATGAGAGGATTTACTGTACTGCAGGTTTATATTGAGTAGACCACAATGACTTTTGAGACCCGACCAGTGAAAGTTTTTTAGGTCAAACTATGTGATATTGTAAGACTATTTATTATGAGTTTATGGAACTAGACTACAAGAGTTACTGAGGGAAGACATCCTTTGTTCCCTCCCCATGCCAACTTTCCTTCCAGCCTCTCCACTCCACGCTATTTTCCTCCTAGTCTCTCCACTCCACTTTTCCTCCTAGCCTCTCCACTCCACGCTCTTTTCCTCCTAGCCTCTCCACTCCACGGTTCTTTTCCTCCTAGCCTCTCCACTCCACTTTTCCTCCTAGCCTCTCCACTCCACTTTTCCTCCTAGCCTCTCCACTCCACACTTCTTTTCCTCCTAGCCTCTCCACTCCACGCTTCTTTTCCTCCTAGCCTCTCCACTCCACTTTTCCTCCTAGCCTCTCCACTCCACGCTACCCTTCCTTCAAGTCTCTCCACTCCACTCGCCATGCCACCTTTCCTTCCAGCCTCTCAAATCCACCTACCCTTCAAAACTGAGGGCAGACCATCATAGAAAACGGACCCTCACCTATAACATCACAGGTGTCACTATAAAAATCCAGCCTGTGCCAAACAACGGGCTGAGGGCCAACCATTACGTCCCTCCCTATGATAAAAAAAAAAAAAAATCCTACTGGCGCTATTGGCTTCAAGGTAATAAAAAAATAAAAAAAAAAAAAAAAAAAAAAAAAAAAAAATAAAAATAAAATAATAAATAAATAAATAAATAAATAAATAAATAATAAATAAATAAATAAATAAATAAATAAATAAATAAATAAATAAATAAATAAATAAAAAACACTCACCAGGTTTCCTTTCTCGGACCACCTCAGTTCCTGGAGGTTCCGCTTGGTTTTCTGTTCCCGGTAGGCCTCCAGAGCCTCGCCCACGGCACGCCGGAACTGCATCTCCAAGGTCCTGCTTGACTGGGCCCTGGAACCCTTGTCCTGTGGAGAGACTTAGCTATACGGGAAACTCTCTACTTGTCTGCATGCAATCTCCACCACTCCAAAATACGAAATAAAGAATAAGAAATGTGGTCCAAGGGTGATGTGAGGGAAGGATAATGTAAGGGTGAAAATAGGGAAGAGGATTTCAGTCTTAAATTTAAAGTTGTAATGGAGGGTTTACATATCAGGCGCCTAGAATTGAAACGGCACAGGCGCCACTTTAAAAAAACTGAGAAAAACGCAAACAAACCCCTTTACAATATCTTCATTTGTTGCTGATTTACTTTGAAAACACTTTAGGTGCATTTTTTTCATTGATAAAAAGTGGCGCTTGTGCCGTTCCATATCTTGATTTTCTTAGATTAAACTTTAAGCGCGTTTTTCTCAGTTTTTTAAAAGTGGCGCTTGTGCCGTTTCAATTCTAGGCGCCTGATATTGTATTAAATGTTTTTGAGCCATCTGTTTTTTGCCATGTGCCATTTTACCATCACACTTGTTTGAGAGAAAGAAAAAAATATGACGTCAGATAAAACAAAGGACATTATCAAAAAGTATGATAGTATTAAAGTATGAAAGTATTAAAGCTGATGTCAGATAAAACAAAGGACATTATCAAAAAGTATGAAAGTATTAAAGCTGATGTCAGATAAAACAAAGGACATTATCAAAAAGTATGAAAGTATTAAAGCTGATGTCAGATAAAACAAAGGACATTATCAAAACGTATGAAAGTATTAAATTATGAAAAGTATTAAAGCTGATGTCAGATAAAACAAAGGACATTATCAAAGCGTATTAAAGTATTAAATATGATGACAGATAAAACAAAGGACATTATCTAAAAGTATGAAAGTCATTAAGGCTGATGACAGATAAAACAAATGACATTATTAAAACGTATAAAGTCTTAAAAGTGATGCCAGATAAAACTAGGGGACATTATCAGTAGGACATAAGTATTAGCTGTGACAGAACGCATGCCCACGGTGACAGTATAGTGTGGAGCAAAGAAGTGGACACAAACATGCCGTTGGCAGGTTCTCAACTGTGTCCAGATAAAACAAAGACTTATCACAAACTTGGCACGTCTCACCAGCCTGTGCACATACAACACATTCATCAAAACTTAACAAACTCCTACAGTGTCTTTCCTCCTAGCCACAATTTTCTCCAGCTCCACCATTTTCCTCCTAGCCTCTCCACTCCACGCTTCTTTTCCTCCTAGCCTCTCCACTCCACGCTTCTTTCTCCTAGCCTCTCCACTCACGCTTCTTTCCTCCTAGCCTCTCCACTCCACGCTTCTTTCCTCCTAGCCTCTCCACTCACGCTTCTTTTCCTCTAGCCTCTCCACTCCACGCTTCTTTCCTCCTAGCCTCTCCACTCCACGCTTCTTTTCCTCCTAAACCTCTCCACTCCACGCTTCTTTTCCTCCTAGCCTCTCCACTCCACTTTTCCTCCTAGCCTCTCCACTCCACGCTTCTTTTCCTCCTAGCCTCTCCACTCCACGCTTCTTTTCCTCCTAGCCTCTCCACTCCACGCTTCTTTTCCTCCTAGCCTCTCCACTCCACGCTTCTTTTCCTCCTAGCCTCTCCACTCCACTCTTGTCCTCACTAGCCTACTCAACTCACGTCATCTTTCCGTCTAGCCTCTCACTCCAACGCTTTCGTTTCCTCCTATGCATCAAACATCCACGCTTCTTTTCCTCCTAGCCTCTCAAACTCCACGCTTCTTTTACCTCCTGAACCTCTCCACTCACACGTTCTTTTCCTCCTACCTTCTCCACTCCACTTTCGTCTGAGCCTCCCACTCCCTTTTCTCTAGTTCTCCATCCACTTTCCTCCAGCCTCCCCCTCCACACTTTCCTCCTAGCCTCTCCACTCCACTTTTCCTCCTAGCCTCTCCACTCCACTTTTCCTCCTAGCCTCTCCACTCACTTTTCCTCCTAGCCTCTCCACTCCACGCTTCTTTTCCTTTCACACATAAGACATCAGCAAACTTTAACAAACTTCCTACATGTCTTTAAGGGAAACAATACCAGTCAATAACAATCTGACGATTCCTACCAGTCCCTATAGAGAGAGAGAGAGAGAGAGAGAGGGGAGAGAGAGAGAGAGAGAGAGTAAGTGAGGAGAGAGAGAGAGGAGAGAGAGGAGAGAGGAGAGAGAGAGGAGAGAGAGACGAGAGAGAGAGAGAGAGAGAGACGAGAGAGAGAGAGAGAGAGAGAGAGAGAGAGGGGAGAGGGAGAGAGAGAGGAGGAGAGAGAGAAAAAGAGAGAGACGCAGAGAGAGAGAGAGAGAGGAGAGAAAAAAAAAAAGTTAAATGGTAAAATCTGGACACATTAATAGAAAAAAAAAAAAAAAAAGCCTTTCACTCTCATCCTAAACATCAACACCACTACCCCTGCAACACCTGCCATGCACCCACCACCAACACCACTACAACACCTGCCATGCACCCCCCACCACCTGTGCCACCATGCCATACACACCTGTAGAGGCCCAGTTTGACCCACACCACGTCGCCGTACACGGGGAACTTGCCGCCCTCGCAGTCCTCGCACACGTACCCACCCTCGGGAGCCTCGATCTTCATGCAGTCGGCGTGGAAGGCGGCGGGACACTGGTCACACAGCAGCAGTGACCCACCCTGGAAGAGAGGCCAAAACAACACATGACTTTGGTTCCTTAATTGCCATCTTCTTCAAGCCTCTATCATTATCTTTTTCCACTCTTTTCTTTTATTGCCATCTTCTTCAAGCCTCTGCTACAGTAAAACATCTCGTATTCGAACTCTCATTATTCGAACCTCCTCCTTTGGGGGGGGGATTCAGCAATAATTATTATACAATCACACACTACTTTTTTTTTTTTTTTTTTTTTTTTTTTGAGGTTGAAATTTCCTATACCTGGAATTGTTTTTTTTTTGTTTTTTTTGAGGTCGAAATTTCCTAGCTATATATATATACACACCTAGAATTATTATTATTATTATTATTTAAACATATCCCCCCCATATATAATCCCCCCATTATTCGGATCCTGGCATTACTCGGACCACTCCTTGGCCCAATTAGTCCGAATGAGAGGTTTTACTGTAATATCTGATTTCACTTTTTCTTTATTGCCATCTTCTTCAAGCCTCTATCACTATCTTATTTCACTATTCTTAACCTTGCTTCCTTAATTACCATCTTCTAGCCTCTACACTATCTGATTTCACTCTTTTTATTATATCTTTATACTTTCTAACATGTTTCTAATCTATTTCCATGATGTAGTCTCATTCTGAACTGCTGATCATTTTAATCTTTATGTCTTTTAGTCTTTATGATATAGAAATGTACATGAATTTAAAGCCATTATCCCGTTCTTACCTCCCTCAAAGCCTCATGCATTACAAAATCATAACATATTTCCTTTTTTTAACAAGGCAAAAAACCATCTAATTTAGAGTCACATGCTTAAAGTGCTGTGTTTACCTGGTATAGGGTTTCACTATGATGACATACACCGACATTAAGAAGCGTAGTATTCCCTCTCCGGGGCATCAAATATCATCAGTAGGCAGTGGCAGAAATTTTGCTATAAAAAATAAAACATAACAAACCTACCTGAACAACAGAAACACATTAACATTGACTATAGTTATTCTTGGTAGCTGGAGGTGTTTGGTGCATATGTGGCTGCTTTGGGACACTTCCTCCGTGCCGGCAGCCATACAACCCTCACCTGGGGACAAACAGACATACAGTAGTGCGATGTCCCCGGCAAATATCACCAAATAAGATGAGAAGTCAGAAAACCGTCGCGAATCCACAGGAAGCAAACAAACGTACTAGTACATTATTTAAAAAGTCAGTGCTTAACCCCTTCACGCCCAGATCTTTCCTTGGCTATATAAAATGGTCTGTTGTCGAGCCATAAAATAACGAAGTCACTGAATATACCAAATGAGTTAGTGGAAAGGATACTAAACAGGTCATAGCTATAAAACATTGCTTATAGTCACTACAAATCGTCTAATGGCATCCAAATTACAATGGAAATTACGTTCTGGGCCTCAAGGGCTTCAGGGGATAAAACAAAACAAAATGTAATCAAAATAAATAAATAAATAGTAATGATGATGCACAAGGCAGCCGGGCCATAAAGCCTCCTCACCCGTGTGGTAGGTGGTGGGGCAGCGCAGGCACCGGGTGAAGGGCGGCAGTCTGGCCAGCGAGTCCCCGACGTCGTCTGCATTGGCCGCACACATGTGGCAGATGTGACGGGGACACACGAGCTTCTACAGGATGAACACATCATATCAGGATTGCAGACAATTAAGTGCCTGTTACTGGGACTGAGAAGACATTGTAAATAGCGAAATACTCAAGTTTTCTCAATAATAGTATCTGAATGCCTTCCAAATTTTGTAAACACAGCTATCTAACTATCTATATATATGTATGAGTGTAGCACAAACCTCTTGCTGCCTCTGCCTGGCGACTTGTGGCCACCGCTGGATGCAGGCATCGTGGTAGAATTTGCCACAGTGAGGCACGGAGCAGCGCTGGACGGGGGCCGACACGGAGGACTTGCAGATGAAGCAGGGGTGCCGCTCGGTGAGGCACTCCTCGCACTTGAAGTCCCGGCGTGGCATGGTGGCGAGGCCCAGGCAGCCCAGGTGGAAGACGCTGCAGCAGAGGCCCTTGCAGCGCACCATGTCCGACCCGGCACGCACGCTCACGCCCTCGCAGCGGCTGCACACCTTCTCGTTGCGCACCACCTTGTACACCCCCCGCCCCCCATCCTCCTCCAGCCTCTGCCGCTTGGTCGACCCGCCGCCGCTGCTGCTGCCTTCCTCGTCCTCCAGCTCGTTGGAAGACTCTCCCCCTCGCTGGTGTTTGCGCTTTCCTCCCGCCCCTTTGGGCCGCCCGCCCTGGGCACCGTTTAGCTTTTTCCACCGCCAGCGTAGCTTTTTCAGGGCTGCTTCCTCTGACATTCCTGGGTTCTCCTGCACCAAGGCTTCCAGGTTCTCCCGGGCATAAGACTCCGCCTTCTGCCTGTGCATCCTGGAGGCCAGCGACGCCCTTCGCTGCTTGTTCCCTTCAGTTGTCACGTCCTCAAACCCTGAGAACTCGCATTCCCTCGAGTCTCCGTCTGTCTTGCTCGCCTTACCGACTGCCTCGCCCAGGGAAGACTTTCTGGGTCGGCCGCGCTTCTTCTTCTCCACCTGACCCTCAGAAGCCTGGCCCTGGCTGCCCTTGGGGCCTTTGGAAGACAGTCTTGCACCTGCGTGTGTGGCTGCCTGGTTTGCCTCGGCATCCAGGGCTGTGACGGCGTGCTTCTGGATCCTCTCATACCTGTGATTAGCAAAGATACTCATAATGGCAACAGTGTGACCAACGATGGAAAGAAGAAAAGATCAACATTCATCATCAACAACTACTTCTAAATGTGACCGACTTACCTGTCCATTTCATTGGCCGTGTTGGCCTCTGCAATGGCCGCCATCCATTTGTCATATTTTCTCCCCCTGGACGCCTTGTTGATATGTATCAGCGTCTTGAGGATGCCCTCGTACGGCCCCCGCCTGTACCTGCGACTGTACTTCACCTGGGCAAGGGAAGCACAGGTTATCTGGCGTTATCATTTTTTATTAAAAGTTCTTATGGCTATTAACCAGGGTAGAACAAGAAGTAACGGATTCAAGCTGGAAAAGCGTAATTTAAAAAAGAAATAGGGAAAAACTGGTTCACAAATACAGTGGTAAATGATTGGAATGGACTCAGTAGACAGGTAGTTAGTGCGGAGTCATTAGAGAGCTTTAAAGGGAGGCTGGATAAATTCATGGATGGGGATGAAAGGTGGATGTAGGTAGTGTTAAGTAACAGGAACTACCTCGTGTAGGTCTCACGGCCTCTTGTAGCTTCCTAATTTTCTTATGTTATTATGTTATCATCTCTGCTGTCAAAGTTACTATCAAACTAAATAGCTTTTATGGATGAAGATCACTGAAAAGAATATCTACTATCTACTATAGTCTACTACTACTACTATAGAATATCTTTAATTTCCAGAGAATAATGATCCCACGCACCTTAGACTTGAGGTCCACCAGGAAATCCTTCAGCTTGTCTAGGCCTTCATAGGGGATGATGCTGGCGGGGCTGATCCAGTTGGCGAGGGAGTTGTCGCTGAAAAACTGCACTAAATCTTTAGATGGTCACGGAATTAGCTCCTGGAGTAGCTACATCATAGAAATCTACTTCAGAGAAAATATCCCCCACTTAGACTTGAGGCACAGAAATTTCCTTGTCTAGGCCTTCCATAGGAGATTGCTGGCTGGCTGATCCAGTTTGAGAGGAAGTGTCGCTGAAAAACTAATGATATTATCCTTTTCCCGTTGTAGCGTACAAGCGTCCTCGGAGAGGAGAGACACAGTCAGTGAACCCGGCCTTAATACACTCTTAATCCTCTGAGACCAGAAATAATCATTGATTTGACTACCATAAGGCTTTTTACAGTACATAACAAATTATTTTAAACTAAGACTGATTAGTACTCTGGACAACTAATAAATTAAATAACTTTGTATTCTTTATGGCTACAACAGACAATTTTATATAGCAAAGAAAAGATCTGGGCGTGAAGGGGTTAAAACATGAATAAAAACAAATGTGGATTAAACTGAAAAAGATCACTATTAGCCTTAACAAGTACCTTGTATACCTTACCACAACATAATATACCTCCAAACTCAAATAGAAAACAAACCAAATCTAAACAAAACTTAAAACAACTCATACCATAGACACTATAGCTCTGGTCTGTTACTTGGACAATGTGTGAAATTGCAGGCTTGCAAGGCTGTGCGCCCACCCGACAAAGATAAAGTATATGGACTACATATGACTGGTTTATTAGTATATATGATATACTGAATCTTCGTAATTTGTTATATTTTTCTATAATTATCAAAAAAAACAGTAAAACACGCTAAAGAAATGCCATTACGAGACTCTGATTCACTTCAACTCTTCGCCACTTAAAACTTTGAGTCAACTTTTATCATGAAGGGTATCAATAGAAGCGCAATTTTATTAGCTTTCCATTGATGTATTTCATTTTCTGATAAATTAATTAGAACCATACATAAATTAGCATTAAATAAATAAATAAATTCATCAATCGGGTAATTTTCCCGATTGAAGAGGTTGTTTATTTAGTTAACGCTAATTTATACATGGTGCTAATTCATTTATCACAAAAAGAAATATATAAGTATATAAATAATATCAATCGGGAAAATTACCAGATTGATTTTATTTATTTATTTAACACAAATTTATGCATGGTTCTAATTCATTTATCCGAAAACGAAATATATCAATGGAAAGCTAATAAAATTGCGCTTCTATTGATACCCTTCATGATAAAAGCTGACTCACAAAGTTTTAAATGGCGAAGAGTTGAAGTGAATATTAAGTTTATGCATATTTCTTCAGTCTGGTAATGGCATTTCTTTAGCGTGTTTTACCGTTTTTTATTTGATAATATTACAGAACAAACATTTACGAAGACTACAGTATATCATATATACTGATAAACCAGTCTATATGATCCGTATATACTATATATATGAATCCGAGCGGCCCTCGACTTCAGGCCCTTGTGCGACAGGCCGACATTCCGTGCGCAGTCCAGGTTTACAGTGGTCTATGACTATACATATAATCAACAAATTAAGAGTCCATGATGACCTCCAATCCCATTTCCACCAAAACACGAAGCCCCAAAAAGCAGGAAGGAGGACTCACACTTGGTGGTCATCCTGCTGTACATGCCGAGGACGGGGTCGTAGGAGATCATGGAGGGCCAGAGGGGGCTGCCGCGGATGTGCACCCACACCAGGTCCCCCACCATGAACTGGCAGGGGTGCTCCTTCTCCAACACCTGCAGGCTGACCGTAGACATGCTGAGCTCCTGGGGGCGGGTGAGGAAGGCGGTGTTATTGGTGTGACCGTGTGTGGGGGGGTGAGGAAGGTGGGCCCTGGTTGGGTTATTGGTGTATCCCTTGTGGACATGAGAGGAAATGCAATGGTTCTCTAGATACCAATACAAGGCTGTTTCATTATACATACTACAATGAGGGTGAAGACACTACAGGATGAATTGGAAAGAAATAAGAGAGCAATAAGGGATGAAAAAAAAGTAAAGAATCTCATGAAGATCCGCCACCCCACCTATACTTGGGGTGACCGAT
Source organism: Chionoecetes opilio (assembly GCA_016584305.1). Taxonomy (NCBI): domain Eukaryota; kingdom Metazoa; phylum Arthropoda; class Malacostraca; order Decapoda; family Majidae; genus Chionoecetes; species Chionoecetes opilio. The sequence goes on from JACEEZ010000480.1 coordinate 228,108, forward strand.
CTTCATGTGGGCGAGTGGTTTAATAACCCAGTTAGGTTAGGTTACGTAACCAATGTCCAGGTTAAGTTAGTGAACTAGCAGACCGTTGTCCCAGTTAGGTCACCCCAAGTACAGGTGGGGTGGCGGATCTTCATGAGATCCTTTACTTTTTTTTCATCCCTTATTTCTTTCCAATTCATCTTGTAGTGTCTTCACCCTCATTGTAGTATGTATAATGAAACAGCCTTGTATTGGTATCTAGAGAACCATTGCATTTCCTCTAAAATATTGGAAAATATGAGAAAACAGGCAAGAGAGTAAATGAAGAAATATGGCTTAACCATATACACTTTATGAACTCTTAAAATGAGGACTGCTTAAATAAAATAAAATCTAATGGAAAATAATAACAAATCTGATGAAGACTTGTGCTAATATCTGTACCATGATACCAATAGGAGCTATATAATCAACTCTTCCTTAACCCTTCTAAATCTGTCCCTCTGTCACAATACCAAACCATGATACCAATAGGAGCTATATAATCAACTCTTCCTTAACCCTTCTAAATCTGTCCCTCTGTCACAATACCAAACCATGATGCCAACAGGAGCTATATAATCAACTCTTCCTTAACCCTTCTAAATCTGTCCCTCTGTCACAATACCAAACCATGATGCCAACAGGAGCTATATAATCAACTCTCCCTCCTCCTCCCTAATCTGTCCCTCTGTCACAATACCAAACCATGATACCAACAGGAGCTATATAATCAACTCTTCCTTAACCCTTCTAAATCTGTCCCTCTGTCACAATACCAAACCATGATGCCAACAGGAGCTATATAATCAACTCTCCCTTAACCCTTCTAAATCTGTCCCCCTGTCACAATACCAAACCATGATGCCAACAGGAGCTATATAATCAACTCTCCCTTAACCCTTCTAAATCTGTCCCTCTGTCACAATACCAAACCATGATACCAACAGGAGCTATATAATCAACTCTTCCTTAACCCTTCTAAATCTGTCCCTCTGTCACAATACCAAACCATGATGCCAACAGGAGCTATATAATCAACTCTCCCTTAACCCTTCTAAATCTGTCCCTCTGTCACAATACTAAACCATGATGCCAACAGGAGCTATATAATCAACTCTTCCTTAACCCTTCTAAATCTGTCCCTCTGTCACAATACCAAACCATGATGCCAACAGGAGCTATATAATCAACTCTTCCTTAACCCTTCTAAATCTGTCCCTCTGTCACAATACCAAACCATGATACCAACAGGAGCTATATAATCAACTCTTCCTTAACCCTTCTAAATCTGTCCCTCTGTCACAATACCAAACCATGATACCAATAGGAGCTATATAATCAACTCTTCCTTAACCCTTCTAAATCTGTCCCTCTGTCACAATACTAAACCATGATGCCAACAGGAGCTATATAATCAACTCTTCCTTAACCCTTCTAAATCTGTCCCTCTGTCACAATACCAAACCATGATACCAATAGGAGCTATATAATCAACTCTTCCTTAACCCTTCTAAATCTGTCCCTCTGTCACAATACCAAACCATGATACCAACAGGAGCTATATAATCAACTCTCCCTTAACCCTTCTAAATCTGTCCCTCTGTCACAATACCAAACCATGATACCAACAGGAGCTATATAATCAACTCTTCCTTAACCCTTCTAAATCTGTCCCTCTGTCACAATACCAAACCATGATGCCAACAGGAGCTATATAATCAACTCTTCCCCCCCTCTCCCTAATCTGTCCCCCCGTCACCTCATCTAAGCTGGAGTTCATGAGGGCCTCGTTCTGCCGCTGTTGGTCTCGGGTCTCCTTCTGCCGCTTGGCCTCGTTGGAGATGTCCATGAGTTGCGGCTTCTTGGTGACCCGACCCGACTTGGTGATGGACGACACCTGCAACGGAGGACCGGACGCTGGTTATACGGCTCATCTCTTATCTATCTATCTATGGTCATATGTCTATCTATTTCTATCTATCTATTGGTCATCTCTATCTGGCCCTTCACCTATATTGGCGAGGTCCACAAATCTCCCCCTTACTTATTTACTTTATTTCACCTTACTTATTCTTATTTAATTCTTTATTTCCCCTTACTTATTTACTTTATCCCCCTTACTTATTTCTGTGTTTCCCCTTACTTATTTATTTTATCCCCCCTTACTTATTTACTTTACCCCCTCTTACTTATTTCTGTATTTCCTCTTACTTATTTACTTTATTTCCCCTTACTTATTTACTTTATTCCTCCTTACTTTATTTCCCTATACGTATATCAGAAGTTAATCTGAATGGCAACTGACCCACACCTGCTCAGACAATCAATATATATACTCTTGAAGAAGTGCAAATGTATTGAGTAACAATAAACATTAATGTGGGTAGTTTGTTGACTTATATGACAGCAAGATGGATTTTGGACTTGTAATTATCTGATTAATGGGCATTTACTGTACCACCAGCCACTATATACTTTATCAACTACTGTACCACCAGCCACTATACTTTATCAACTACTGTACCACCAGCCACTATACTTTATCAACAACAGCAAGGGTTCTTACCTGTTCCTCTTCTTCTATCTTGACTTCTGCGGCGCCGAGGTCATCGTCAGCAGCGGCACCTTCCTGAGCCCCACCCTGGGTGACATGTGAAGGCAGCGACTCATCCCCCTGGCTGGCATCCACTGGCTCCTGCTTGATCAAATCCTCCGTCACCAATTCCTCTTTGATGCCTTCCTCCTCCTTCTCGGATTGGTCATTGGTGGTCTCTTCAGAGGCAGGGAAGGAGCATGCCAGGATGGCCAGGGCCGTGGCAGAGCGAGAGGAGCGACGGGACAGTGGCTGCGGCAACACCTCGCTGAAGTCCAGGGAGGCACTGGCCCTGGACTTGCCCCTGTAGCGTTGCCGCTTGGGCTTCACCGGCGCCTGGCTGGCTGTGGCGTCGCTTGCCTCAACAGCATCAACACTCTTTGTGATAGAGGCTGCTGCTTCTTGACCGGGATCTGGATTGGGCACCTCTCCTTCAGCCACAGGGGTGGTTGTGGTGGTGTGGGTGGGGGTGTGGGTGGGGGTGTGGGTGGGGGTGGGGGTTGTGGTGGTGGGGGTGGGAGTAGTTGGGGTGGTGGGCGTTGCTGCTACAGTGCTGCTGCTGCGGCGGCGGCGGCGGCTGGCTGGCTTCTTCTTCTTCTTGGTTTTATGTTTTTTGTTTTGTACTGTTAAAGTGGATTCTTTGGTTTGGTCCATTTGTACTGTTCCTTGGGGTGGAAGGACCACTTCTTCCTCCCCATTGATGGGGTGGCCATCCAGCGTGTCAATGCCATTCTCATTGAGATCCGTGAGGTCCTTGGCTTCCATGCCTACCGGGACACTGGGCTGAGGCTCCTCCCTGGCCTTGGCCTTCACCTCGGGACTGGTGGTCTTGGGGGTGGTGGCCTTGCTGCCCTTCTTGGGACTCCCCCCGGAGGTGATCTTCCGCAACTCATTGAAATTGATAGTGCCGAAGAAGAAACCATCGGCCGTCTTCCGCTTGCGGGTTCGGCCGTAGCGGCTGGTGGCTGCCGTGTTGATCTCCTCCTTGAAGGCCAGCTGCAGCTCCTGCTCTGACACCAACGCTGCCGCTGCTGCACTCTCAGAGCTTTCTAGTGATGATCTGGCTTTTGAACGCAGCGCCTTCCTGGGTTCCTGGGCCACCGAGGCGTCAGCAGGAGAGTCCCACTCCTCCTTACTTATGGCAGGAGGAGGGGACACACTGGCAAAGGGTGCTGGCAATTCAGCCTCCCCTGGGTCTTGATAGGAGGTGGTGAGGTTGCCATACTCATCAAAACACAGAACGGGACGGGAAAGGGGTGATCCTGCGGTATCGGCTGCCACTCCCCCTGGCTTCTTCTCGCATTCTTCAGCACTTTCTGTTTGGCTGGGCTGTGCCTCCTCACTGCTGTCACTTTGCCAATCCTCCTCCGGGCCTGGACTCTCTTCCTCCCTATAGTCCAATTTCAGTTTCCTTCTGGGTCGTAATACCTTCTGATCTTGGCTTTTGAAGTCTCGACTGTCTGGGGCGATACATTCTGCTTCAGGGAATGTGGCCGGCCCTTCAGCCCCATCTTCATCCTCGTCACCACTCACTGTGCCTTCAGTGCTTGAATCACCGCCCTCGCTGCATTTGGCATCATCTTCGGTGCTGGACTTTTCTTCATCATCACTTTTAATCTTATTATCTGAGTTGACCTTTTCCTCCTCCTCCTCTACATCTTTCTCTTTCTCTGCCCTGGCAACCCTTACATGCCCCTGCTCCTCCTCTTCCCCTGCAAGCCAGTCCACCAGACTCGGGCTGTCATACGGCCTTCCGTCACAAAGCTTGTCCATCTTCCAGCCGGTGCTGTCCCGCTGCTGTGCGTTCAGCTTGCCAACGTAACGATAGGCAGCATCAGGATCCTGTGTCAGATTGTTTGCTAGCTCCCTAGACATGCCAGATGCCAAGTATGGGTTTCCATATCCCATGACAGAGCTTGAGGAGTCATCATCCATTGAGTCCCCAGCGGTGGTCCTGCCAGCAAGTCCTGTTGGGGAGAGGTGTGGCAGGTGCATAATGCTGCCACCACCACAGCCTGCCAACAAAACACGGGTCAATATCTATGAGCTGGGATGGATGCACCTGTGGCTATGCTAAAATGTAGGCACAAAACTTACTGGAAGATCCTCTAATTGGTTCTCCGCACGAAACTGACATCTAAACCAATCATAATATTGTAGTTATGGCAATTTTCATATTTATATCCGTGACACTAATGAAAACAACCCAAATAGCAAGAAAAGTGACTTTTTGAAAGTTTCAAGGCCTTTAAAATACAACTTTAGGTAACACACTGCATGACATCCCTGTCCACATTAGTGTGCGGTAAGGGTGTCACTCTAGCCTGTACCAGGAAATAAAGTAATACGGAAGATAAAATATTTCATGGATTGACGTCATGATGTCTGTTTATTCACAATTGTGGGCCTGGCTACCTTTGCATAGCTTTATCAAAAGTTTGACATTAATTGGTCTGCCATTTGAATTAGTGTCTATCAAATAGCTGCTATTCACGAACCTCCACAAGAAAATTAGATACATGGAAAATCAAATAGTAAATTGACAGCCTATCAATCAATGATGATTGGAACACTAAAAACATCTTGACAAGACATTCTTTTCTATAGATTTTGAGGTGAGTTTCAACAATGTGATATTGGTTCTTGGGTAAAACTGCAGCTTGATACAATACTCCCTATTGACCAACACTCTCCTGACATAACTGTGCCCCCCAAACAACACTCTCCTGACATAACTGTGGCCCCCCAGACCTCCCCTCTAGTTCACTAACCTAACCCGGGAATTGATTACGTAACCTAACCTCTCGGTGTGTGGGGGGGGGGGGGGGGGGGGCCTAGTGTTATTTTTTTATTATTTCCGACGGCAGTTGTAGGAGTTAGAAATACTGCAAATCATCAGATCTACAAGTTGAGGACGTTATAACTACGTGTCTTGTAATGCATTAAACTGCAGTAGAGCCGGTTCTTGAGCAAAATAACTTTTCTTTTAATTTGGCCCTACTTTATAAAAGCAATTTTAGAGAGCAGATAAAGAAAATATAATTTATGTAGGTACGTAGGTATATTATTTCTAGCTAAATCAAACCGCACATATAACCTCCTAACCCCCCTTGGTTGTATAAGGTACCCTCCATAAAAAAGCTAAAAGAAAACAATCAGACATACATATAAATCTACCGAAAAAGAAAAACCTAAAAATAACGGAATACTGAGAAACCAGATACATCATACCCTATAGATACCATTATTAGCGTCACACGTCAGCAGAAACACACACACACAACACACACCTTCGTTCCCCACCACAATCCCTCCGCCTGTACAACAAACAACCCATTCAAACCCAATCACTTAAATAACAGCATAAGACCAGTCAGGTGAAGGAAACAGACAGACGCAACGAAACAACGTACAAAATAATGCCGTGAGCTAATAATCTGAGTCATCCCGCAGGACACGTAATGGAAGACCACAGAACAGAACCATTGCAGCAAAAAATACCATAGCAACAAAAAGGGGTGCAGTCAGTTCGTACACAAGTGTTTCGTACACCAAAAAGTTGTTTCGTAGTCTATATGAAACCATAGTCGTTTCGTACACTCAGCTCAGAGTTGAACTTGACTCCTAGTTACGAAACGACACCAGGGAAGTACGAAAAAACTCGAAATCAGTGTACGAAACAACCAACACAAAACCTAGGTACGAAACAACTTGTGTACGAAACTCCCTGTAACCCACGTAATGGAGGAAGACCAGAGACAGAACCCTTGCAGCAAAAAAAAAAAATACTTCAATAAAAGACAATGCCACCAGGTGAAGGAGACCAACGTAAGGAAACAACGTACAAAATAATGCAGTGAGTGAATAATCTGAGTCATCCTACAGGACACGTAATGGAGGCTGCCACAATAACCACAACCACTGCAGCAAAACAGAAATATCTCCCCGGTCTGACCCACAACCTAAAATCACAACATAAACGGCACAAACACACGCACACGATCAAATTAACTCATGCAATAGAACGTAGACATAGATACGCACCCACAGACGATAGGAAAAGCACAGAAACACTGGTATATAACGCCAGGCAGACAACACTTGAACAATAACACTACTGACCTCCCTTCCACAGAAACACACACACTTCACACAGGCTCATTAAAAGCACACACACAAACACATCTTCCCCCCAAACAGCACTGACGTTTAAAATACCTGATAGAATACACGACAGGGAGTAAATTAAGGTTATTGGGGGACAGACAGCCAGCCCAGCGCCATGGCAAGAGCTTAGCGTCCATGTGCAAGAACCACCGAGCTTACAATCCCGAAATTTCCCTTAACCTAACCTATACCTCAAATACGTTCTTTTTACCGGTCCCTACAATAACGCGAGGATATAGTCAATCACTCTACCTCACAGGACGTTTAGTCGGGTCAAAGGCACTGTAAATAACACATAAAGAGGTGAATTTCAAGCCGCCATTTCGATGAGAGAAATAACACTGCAGGAAGAAAGGTTAGCCCCGCTCTCACTACGGAACTTTCGCTATCCCCTATTTCCTCCCTTTCCCCCGGTCCCTACCCTCTTATCTCCCCTTATTTGCCTCACCTCCACGTTAATTCCTCGTCTCGTATTGGTAATTCCTGCACAGGGGTGATTATTTAGCCACTATCGGCGTTTTAAGAGTTGTATTTACGGTGCATCTCCTAGTCGGGCCACCGCCATTGGTCCACTGAGGAGCGGGAAGCACACTTGAATGTGATTGGTCGAGGCAGCCAGGGCGGGAACCATCCTCAACACCCATTGGCTCGTTAGCAAGGGAATTTAAACAGTACGCTGAAGATATGACGACATGAATGCGTGTGTATTTTACTGTATTAATCCAGGCATTGATATAGGAGGAAGAGGATATTCATATAGTGGGGGAGTATTTGTTCGGAGACGGGAATGTGGAAGAAGCAAAATGAACTATCAACAGTTTTTGGATGATCAGAGAAAATAAGAAGAAAGAAACAGAAAGAAATTAATAAGATAGAATAAGAGAAGAAAACTAAGCAAGAAGAAACACGTCAGGGAGTGCCGTTGAAAAAGGCCTGCTGACTCCCGACCAACAACTGAACTGAACCAGAGAGCTTCTACTGTAGAAGCTCTCTGACTGAACTATAGATACACCAAAAAGAAGACAAGGAATTGAGATCCAAAGTGTAATAGCCAAGGGAAGAGTTGACAAGATTGTTAACTAAGGAGACCAAGTTGAAGAGGACCTGAAATGAATTAAGCGATACTAAAAAAAAAAAAAAAAAAAAAGCGTCAAAGGTCACAAGAAGAAGAAGAGGGGCATAGGGAGACTCAGGATAGGAGATGTGGGATAGATAGGGGATAGTACATGTTTTTTATTGCTTTGTATTACGTTATAGGTTTGAGACACCTCGAATATTTTCTCCTTTACACCTTGCACTTACCTTTATAGATTTTCCAATGCCTTTCTCTTTTCTACATTGGTTGCTATGTCCTCGTAATGAATAAATAATTTACGCGAATACATGACGCAATGCTACTCTGTCTCCCTGTTTTTATTGCTTTGTATTAAGTTATAGATTTAAGTATCCTCGTATTATGTTCTCCTTTACACCTTAATAATTTATAGATTTTCCAATGCCTTTTTTTCTGTTCTACATTACTATATATATAATAGTCCCCTTAATGAATACTTATATCTCTATTATATTGAATCTCTTTTTCTTCTTCTAAAATTTTCAAACCCCAAAGACAATAAACATTCTTACTTAAACCTCAAGAAGCAAAATGTACAAATATGCAATACAATAATATATGTAGTAGGTACTTATAATCAATTTTAAAGGCGTATTTTAATGTTAGTGGTTATTTAGTTAATGTTAGTAGTTAGTAGTAATGTTAGGTACTATCTACGGTAGTTATTAGGTAGATAGTAGTAATGTTTGTACCTACGGGTAGTAATATTAGTTTGTTTGTTATAATCAATTTGATGATAGTGGTTATTTAGTTACCTAACGCGAATACATGACGCAATGCTACGATCTGTCTCTTCCCCCTCATTGCATATGCTATGATGTTGTATTGTCAAAAGAAATGCATGAGTTTGCCCTTGATGCTATAGTAGCTGTTATTACTCAAGTGGCGTAATTACTCGTAATAAAAGAGCACATCAATATCAGAGTTGGCACACTGCTACAAAAAGTCCTCCTGGTTAAAGAGATAGGGAGAAACTGATTCACAAATAGTAGACAAATAGTAGGGTAGAGTTTATAGTAGAGTCGACGATTAGGAAAAGACTCAGGAGTGTTATCAGGTTAAATGAAGAAATTTTTACTGTGTCAATACTTATATGGGTCGATATTCAATAAATTCCATCTTTTTAACCTACTATATATATGTCCTCTATATGGCTACCTATCATTGTTATCCTGTCCATCTGTCAACCTGGTAATGCAAGAGTACATACACCTTTAATTAGCGCATAATTGATTGATTGATTGATTTAATGCCCAAAAAAGAGGAATGTGCCAGACATCAGAGGTCATCAGGCATCAGCGCATAATTTTCATCTCATTTTTGGTAAACTAGCTGGGGAACATTTCTCGTATTAATTTTGACATTGAATAGTTAGGTAGAGAAGTCATATGTCACTAATTATTCTGATATATCCAAGTAGCCTACCATAGCTATTATGAAGCAGGATTTTCATTCCCATAGTTTCAAGCCATTTGCCATGTTTTTGCCATGTTGGAGAATGAGGTTGCGGACTAACTGAGATAGATGAATGTGAAGGCTATCTATCTAGCTGTCCCTTTCTCGTTTTCTCTCTCTTTCTCTTCCTCCTTTCCTATTTCTCTCCCGACACCAATTTTATCTCTCCCTCTCTCTACTTTCTCTCCCTCCCTCCCTATTTCTCTCTCCCTGCCTCCCATCCCTCCCTATTTCTCTCTCCCTGTCTCCCATCCCTCCCTATTTCTCTCCCTGTCTCCCATCCCTCCCTATTTCTCTCCCTGTCTCCCCTCCCTCCCCATTTCTCTCTCCCTGCCTCCCATCCCTCCCTATTTTTCTCTCCCTGTCTCCTTCCCTTTCTATTTATTTCCCACCAAATTTCTACTTTCTCACTTTTTCTCTCCCTTCCTCTCTCTCCCTCTCTCTATATAGCTATACCTTATTTTACCTACCTTACCTGCTTATTTCTTAACCAGCTGGCAGGGGTGTAGCTCTGACTGGGCCAACATAAAATTATAGTAAAAAATAAGAGATTTGGTTAGATGTTACTTAGCGTATGCTGATGGCATCCTTTTTATGAGCAGGACATGAGAGAGGTGGAGAGAACAGGAACAGAGGAGATATGAGGAGTGCATGACAGAGGAGACACCAAAAGACCTTTAGGAGAGATGACGAAGAGAATATCAGATGGACAAGACACAGAGTTAACAGAAATGCATTTTTTTCGAAGTGCATTTTTTTTTTCTTTTTTTTTGTGTCCTTGGCCAGTCCTTTGTGATGTCCAAAAAAAAAGTACGTAGTTATAAGGCCGATCGGTTGGTCAGATTTCAGTATTGAACAAAGCATTGGGAATATACAATCTATATGACTGCTTCATCACGCCAAAGCTCTCTGTTTCTTAGGGTTTTACTCCTACTGATGAAAATAAAAATAATAACGAAGTTCAACCCCAACTCAGATTGTCTTAATTTTATTTTAATTTCATGTTTCGAAAGTTATCCTAAGCAAATTACCGGAGCCTTTTGGTAGAGCACAGTGTCTCACATCTTATATTCATTATACTCATAAATAAATTGAAAATTATCCTGTAAAAATTTAAAGATCTCTTGGCTGGGCTAAGCCCCCAATGTTTCAAGATCCTAAATACGCCCCTGTTCTTAACCGACACCAATTCTGATGTAGCTACAACTATGAAGAAATTATAGGACCTCCTCTTCTCCAAGTGTCATTGTATAATCAAAGAACAGTGTGTCAAATGCTGAGAACTTGCCTATGTGAACACTAGATATGCCATAAACTGCCTATTTACCGATCTCTCTGAAATAAGGCAAGGGTCGAAATGTTGAAGAAATAAGATATAAGAAATAAGATAATAAGCTATATATGTACTTCTGCTTTATCCCCTGTTTTCTCACCACCATTCACACTCACAAACTGGATCGTTGGGTTTTTTAACAAGTATTCCAGTCATCATGACTTGAAAGAAAATGTCATGACTTGACAAGAAAATGTCAAAATCTTTCTATAAATCAAACTCCTCTCGTGACTTCTGGCATCTACCGATAGCTAATAACATCTCAAAAAAAAAAATCTTCTTCATCTTTCCCTCCTATGCTTCACCCAGATGGCTCCACAGCTCTCATCTATTTCTAAGCTCAACCCTTTGCTCAAACCTTTGCAGAAAATTGCACTTTGGTTGATGAAAGGCTTAATTGTTCCTCCTCCTCCTCCACCCTCTGACTATATTATGCCTGTTATTAAGATCCTTCGTAATGATGTTTTCTTTGCCCTTTCTGGCCTAGATCCTTGAAAGGCTTACGGTCCTGATGGAGTCCCTCCTATTGTTCTCAAAAACTGTGCTTCTGTGCCTGCACCTTGCCTGGTCAAACTTTTCCGTCTTTGTCTATCTACTTCCACCTTTTCTTCTTGCTGGAAGTTTGCTCACATCCAATGTTCCTATAGAAGAAGGGTGACCGTTCTAATCCTTCAAACTACCGCCCTATAGCTTTGACTTCCTGCCTTTCTACAGCTTTTGAGTCTATACTTAATAAGATTCTTAAGCATCTATCTACTCACAATCTTCTATCTGATCGTCAGTACGGTTTCCGTAAAGGGCGATCTACAGGCGATCTTCTAGCTTTCATAACTGAATCTTGGTCATCCTCCTTTAGGGTTTCAGTGAAACTTTTGCTGTTGCCCTTGACATATCAAAAGCTTTTGATAGAGTCTGGCACAAATCTTTAATTTCCAAACTATCCTCATATTCTATTTCTATCCTTCTCTTTGCACCTTCATCTCTGGAACTCTCTTCCTGTTTCTATTTTTCCACCTTCCTACAACTTAAATCTTTTCAAGAGGAGTGACAAGATACCTCCCGAACTAAATTGGCCCCCCCCCCTTTCTTTATTCTCTTACTGTCTTCTCTATAGTGATTGGCAACTAAGCAGACTTTTTGTTACCATTTAAAAAACAACAACAACAACAACAACAACAACAACATATAAGAGGTGTGGGCAGAGTCAAGCAGGGATGGGGGACACGTCTGTTATACTGCCTTTGATTCCTAGATACTGTACCTACTATTTTATTTGTATTGTGGAGACATCTGAGAGAAATAAGTAAGTGTACAAACTGCAAAGGTGTATCTACCACTTAACTTAACGGGCTTGCGATGAATATACAAAATTGATATACAAATGTGAGATGAGATGGAATGGACCTCAGAATTCTACAAGTTTGCAAGAATTATGCAAATTGAATTATGTTAAATGAGATGTAAGATATGGCACAGAATCTTGCAGACTTACAGGAAATAAGAATAAAAGAAGAAGAAAAGGTCATACCCAGATATTTTGTTACAAGTGATATGATTAAGGTAGGCAATAGATTTCCTGCTGTTGCTGTTTTATATTACTTACTTACTTGGTTTACTTGGTGTTGTTGAGGTGCCAGGCCTCACAGTGGTGGTGGTGGTCCATCGCTGCTTCCAGTCCTGGCGTCCCTATCTAACAGGGCCACCTGGTCTGGTAGGGTGTTGGAGGCCTACACTTGGCAGGGTGTCCCGGTACTGGAGGTTCATGCGGCACCGTCTGTAGTATCTTGTCCAGACCATATTTTACCCCTTGAGACCCAGAACATAATTTCCATTGTAATTTGACTAACATTAGACGATTTGTAGTGAATATAAGCAATATTTTATAGATACGACCTGCTTAGTATCCTTGTCCACTAATTAATTTGGTATATTAAGTTACTTTTCGTAATTTTATGGCTAACAACTGGGCGTGAAGGGGTTAACCGTGTTGACAGAGCACCCTGTGATGTTTCTCACATTTTTGGGGAGGCTGTTGAAGATTTTGGGTCCTTCATGAGCCAGACTGACAGCAAGTAAGGTCTTGCATCTCCCCACATACTACACCACAATACTGAAAAGGGATTAGCAAACTTTATTGAAGATTAAGGTTCAATCTTCCTTTAAAGGAGTGTGTTGCATGCAGGTGTAATAAAAAAGAATGTCAATCGAGGTATGGAACTTGCTAATGTCAAAAAAGAAGTTCTCACCACACCCTCAGAGGAGAGAACAGGAAAACAAATCACTCCGGAGGGGAAAAAATACAGTAAACCCTCTCATATTCGGACTAATTGGGCCAAGGAGTGGTCCGAGTAATGCAAGGATCCGAATAATGGAGGGATATGTATATAAAAAAAAAAAAAAAAAAAAAAAAAAAAAAAAAAAAAATCTTGGTGTAGAAATCTTGGTGTAGGTAGAACATTCGACCCTAAAAAAAAAATAAAAAAAAAAAAAAAATAACCAGTCTATAGGTAGGAAATTTCGAACCCTAAAAAAAAAAAAAAAATTTTTTTTAAGGTGCATAGGTAGGAAATTTCGACCCACCCCCCCCCCAAAAAAAAAGTATATAGGTAGGAAATGTCGACCCCTATAAAAAAAAAAAAAAAAAAAAAAAAAAAAAAAGAGGAGGCCCGAATAATGTCAAAGTCCGAATAATGAGAATCCGAATACGAGAGGTTTTACTATACAAGATAAAATCACTCGACTGGAAAAAAGTCAAGTTGAAAACAACAGAATAAAACCCGTGGGAGATTGTGCCGTATATAATTCCTTCTACACCGACTATACAGATGGCTGGCTGACCGGCCTGGCACGAGGTCACCAGGCCCTGTATGGGACAAGTACATACACACAGGTCATAAATATACAGAAAAGAGGCGTCAGCTGGCCACTACCTTACAAGGACAGGGTTAAGGAGCTACTGTACTGCACGAAACAACACAAAAGTAGGTCTGGCTCTTGCTAAACATCCTTCTTGTGCCTAACTATTGATACATATTTTTCATAGACAGGCAAATATCTATAATACAAGTACATACGTTTTTCTGGTACAGGTGACTCGCCAAAAAGAACTACATTTTTGATATGGCGAAAACACATGCCTACTGATGTTCAAAATGTCATATATAGTTTTTTACGTACTACTTTAAAAAATATCCCCCAGCAGTTTATATGCCAAAAAATAACTCAGATACAAGAGGCGTTGAAAAAAATATCCTTTCCACCTCACATTATAAACTGCTTCGGAATATACATATGACAAAATACGTAGAAGAAAAAATCAATGATAAGAAAAGGAAGATGTTTAACAAGACCAGATTATGTAGGGATGCCTCAATAAATTATAAGTCAATAAGGCTACAATGGCAACCTAAACATGAGTGCTACCTATATATAATATGTACTCTATATATATAATTTGTAATTCTTATTCATATTTGTGTATATCTTCTACATATATATATATAAAACTTCAGCATAGTTTGATAGCATTCCGTCATGGCAGTTAATAAAAGGAATGCATTTTATTTAGAGTCCGTTTTTTCCTTTATTGAATCAAGGGAGACTGATAAAGGTATTTTGTGAATTTGTTATTATCATTATCTTTATCATTACTATCATTTTTTAGTGTTACAATCAAATGTAACATAAGTAGAGATCTTGTAATTATGTGTATTTAGGGCTATGTATGAGAGAGAGAGAGAATGAAGCTATGAGACAAAGAATAATGCATTTCACCTTGGAATCATGTCACTTGTCTACCACTGTTTCTAGCATGGGGAAATGTTTGCACTGAGGAAGAAAGTTCAGGTGGTGGACTAAGGCAAGTCTGGATGGCTTCTGTGGGCATCCTATTTTCCCTTAAGGCCATGTCACACGGACACTTTTTCTGGCATCTTTTGGTATTCTGCTACCATTTGATGCCCGTAGTGGTGGCAAAAAAATGCGTGTTCGTCACACGGCGTTTCGGCTACGAGCATCTTCTACTGGCATCTTCCGGGACCCGCAACCAAAACGAACATTATGGATCGTGCAAGAAGACTTCAATCGTATTCTTCAATTCAAGACTTATGAATCGTGCAAGAAGATGCCCGTAGCCGAAACGTCACGTGACGAACGCGCATTTTTTTGGCCACCACTGCGGGCATCTTTTGGTTGCAAAATACCAAAAGATGCCGGAAAAAGTGTCCGTGTGACGAGGCCTTTAATGAATGAACAAACTTTCAAAAAACTTATTCCAATTTTTTTTCAACTTTCAAAAAACAGATTAAAATTTTTTCAACTTTCAAAAAACAGATTCTAATTATTTTTAACTTTAAAAAAACCAGATATCAATTCTTTTTCATAGTAACCCAACTTGGGGAAGGATAACTTTCTTCTTGACCTAATGGATTGGAATTGTGTAAGCATTTGGTGGTTTCCTCTATTACTTATTTCTATAATGATACAGTGTTGGTTTACTATAGTCTATTTTTTTTATTATGGTCAAAATGCACTAAGGAAGCCACACCCCCTGCCTGCCCTTCTATTCTACGGGGCAGCTGATTGGTGCATTCCTCGTATCATCACTACCAATCACAGTATCTTCACTACTTAACAGCGGCGTGACCACTGGGTTAGACATCTTCACTACAGAGGGTGACAAAATCAAAAATCCCTCTGTAGTGAAGATTGCTCTGTCCAGTGGTCACGCCGTTGTTAAGTAGTGAAGATACTGTGATTGGTAATGATGATACGAGGAATGCACCAATCAGCTGCCCCGTAGAATAGCAGGGCTGACAGGGGGCGTGGCTTCCTTACTGCATTTTGACCTTAATAAAAAAAATAGACTATAGTCAATGTTAAGGTATAATTCTAGGTAGTATTTTTGTAACATTGTCATTATTAGGTGTTAATTCTTGTATATATCAATTTTCACAATGTATGATTAATGTCTGAATAACTGGTGTAGGTTAATGCAGGATTTAATTACCATGAAATTACGATGAAGAATTACTGGGCTCCAGACATGACACAGACACGTACCATTCACCTATGCAATGAATTACCAATGACATCTACACTGTACACACCTTTAATTACAGGTAACATACAGAGGTGAATGTGGATGCAGGTATGTGACAATATGGATGTATAATTGTCTAAGTATAATATTTCCCTTATCATTACTCATATTTATCAACATCATCATCGTTATCAATTTAATTCTCATTATAAAAGTGTTCTTCATCAACATTAACCTTTCTCTGACCATGATTTTTATTTTTATTAAACCATTAACATCATCACCATTCTGACCACTTTTTTTATCACCATCATCAACATTATTTCTAAGTCCACATAAGTGTCAATCATCAATGTCACCTTGTTCTAACTCTGTACAAAAGAATTCCTCTCTGTACCAACATCATAATTTATAATATTAATTCCCTGTACACAAAGTCATCAATACCTTTAATATCACCAACACCAACGTCATTCATGGTACAAAATGGTGTATACTTCCATTCTACATCACCCTTACATCAGAGGACTCATTATTGCACTGTCATAAACTCATAAATAATTGTAATTGCATGAATATATGTGGTCATCTGTCCATAATATCATCTTCTTCGACTAGATTCAGTTTCCTTTAATTATCTTTTCTCGGCACTCTATATTTTTTTCTTCAGAATGTCTTCACCCACAAGATTTCATCATTCTTTTCTACGTAAGATTTTTCTCTATACGTACTCCATCGATTCTCATGTACATAATTTCTCTTCAAGCTGTGACCTCAAACACACAAGTCATCACTGATATTGGGCGACACTACCGAGATCCCGTTTTCTCCAGGACTCGAGGGCTGGAGTACATAGATCAATGGGGGGACACTGGTATTATTTCAGCCACATGGAATAAAAATAGATGCAATAAGCTGCCTAATAATTCATGCAGCACCGATAAATTATAGTTTAAGTATGTATGTTTATGAAAAAAAATCTTACACAGTTCACTTAGCACAGGAACATAGTAGTAGTAGATAGTAGTAGTAGTAATAGTAGTAGTAGTAGAATAGTAGTAGTAGTGGTGATAGCTATAGTAGTAATACGTTGCAAAACATTGTGATAGTACATACGAAGCAATAACAGGATTTTACCATCCCTAAAAGAATTATATACTTATTTATATACATTATTATTTTTTCGATTTTTTTCTTGTTTTCTTGTTTTGTCGTACAGGCCGGGCAGTTCCCATCACTATCAGAGACTCAAGTCCTTTTTTTTCACTATTATCACAGATTGGCAACTGGCAATGGACTGGGAAGGAGAGGAGGAAGGGGGGAAAGGGAAAGGAGAAAGGGTATTTAGGGGGTACTGTGAGGGAAAGGAGGGAGGGAGGGAGGAAGGGAGAGGTGTCAGGCTAAGGGGGGAGGGAGGAAGGGAGAGGTGTCAGGCTAAGGGGAGGCGGGAAACAATTCTTTGGTGCCGCTGAGAGCCAAGTGGGTGATTGGGTTAAAGCATTAATATAAAGCAAGGGACGAACGGAAAGATCGCAGCTCGGAGATTCTGCTTGCCAGGCACACGCGCAGACACACTCGCACACATGTACACACAGACGCACACATAAAAACAAAGGACACGCATACTACCGTAGATAAATGAATAAATAACATGTGCATCACCGTCATCGTCGGTGTCTAGGTCAAGCATAGGTCTTCAAACACGTATAAAAAAGTATGCATTACAGTAATCCCTCTCTAACTCGAACTAATTGGGGAGAGACCTGGCCTGGGTCGCATTAGCCAAAAGTCTGAATTATCCAATGGTTACTTTTAGCCCCTTCAAACTACAAGAACTCACTAAAACATGCCAAAACAGCACAAATTGTTGTACTTGTAGTTACCAAAACATGGCTGATACTCAAGTCTTGAAATGCAGCACTACTGTACACCGAGCACTCGGGCGTCACTGATGACGTCTTCGTTACGACTGCCCTGGCCGGAATTGAACCCGGGCCTGCGGATTTCTAGGTAGGCGCGCTAGCTAGGCACATAATAATCCACTTCGAGGCTAGAGAGGCAACAATAGAACACGTGGTTGTATGAGCGAGCACTCTGCGAGGAGATGTTGCCAGGAGGAAACCGCGCGAAAAACTGAGGCAGCCGCGGCCCACATGGAAGAGGTCGGACTCGCACTAGTGAGGCCTAGATAATTCAAACTTCAGTTCGGATTATGGAAAGTTGTTGAAAAATTCGAACTGGGCCTGAAACAAGTCGAATTATCCGAAGTTCTAATTATACGTGTTCGAATCAGGGAGGGTTTACCGTAAGTCAACATTAGACAAGCTGCCGTGAGACTAAAATATTACATCTCCATCTAGAAAAATGATGTAAATAAAATATCTTAAACTAACATCACATAGAACAAATATAAATTTTGCCGTGTGCAAATAATCAAATGATGAAAACAATAACAATGATAATGGTCGTTACAATAATGATACAATGATAACAAGTAAGTGATGGTGTTGGGCAATACTGTGATACTAAAACACAAATGCAGGCGAGTGGAGCTAAAATAACCACTCCTAGATGCCATAACAATGCACAGAATATTCATAATACTCAAAAATTGTGACAAAATAACACATTCACATATGTACGTAAATTTGTTACATACTTATTTGGTTTCTACTAATTATGGCACTACCACACACACGCACACACACGCACACACACACACACACACACACACACACACACACACACACACCTATCTCCTCTACTCAAAGGGAAAAAATCAATAATTTGGATGAGGCAAATTTTTAAAAGTAAGGTAAGGCACCTATGCATTCAGGATTTCTGGCCTGAATGCAATGCTGAATGAATGACATCTGTCACCTTATTGAATGCTGCTGAAGATATAAGAAAGAGAGAGAGAGAGAGAGAGAGAGAGAGAGAGAGAGAGAGAGAGAGAGAGAGAGAGAGAGAGAGAGAGAGAGAGAGAGGAGAGAGAGAGAGAAGAGAGAGAGAGAGAGGAGAGAGGAGAGAGAGAGAGAGAGAGAGAGAGAGAGAGAGAAGGAGAAGACAGAGAGACAGAGACAGAGAGAGAGAGACAGAGAGAGAGAGAGAGAGAGAGAGAGAATTTTAAATTTAATGAGCTTTATCACTTAGAATTATGGTAAAATAGGAAAGCTGTACAAAATGACAGAATGCCGCCGTGTACAATAACCCGATGCAACACAAATTTTTGCAAAGATGCCAATTCTGGATCCAATTATTTCACAATGAATTATTTTTAAACCTAGACATGAACTCCCAAATCCCCGTTTTTTTCATGTTTTGTTCATATTTTATTAAATTTTAAAGTGCCTACAAAAAATTTCACCAGCTTAATTTCTACACTTATTAATATTGAGAGAGAGAGAGAGAGAGAGAGAGAGAGAGAGAGAGAGAGAGAGAGAGAGAGAGAGAGAAGAGAGAGAGGAGAGAGAGGAGAGAGGAGGAGAGAGAGAGAGAGAGAGAGAGAGAGAGAGGGGAGAGAGAGAGCGAGAGAGAGCGAGAGAGCGAGAGAGAGAGAGGAGAGAGACGAGAGAGAGCGAGAGAGAGCGAGAGAGAGCGAGAGAGAGAGAGAGAGAGAGGAGAAGCAGGAGAAATTAGAGTAGGAGAGAGAGAGAGACGAGAGAGAGAGAGAGAGAGACTAGGAGATAGAGAGAGAGACGAGATAGAGAGAGAGGCAGAGGAGATGAGAGAGTAGAGAGATGAGGAGAGAGAGAGAGAGAGAAAGGAGAGGTTTGAAAAACAGGAAAATTAGGTCTGTAGAGTTAAAGTATTTGAAATGTATGGTATTACTTAGTGTAATTAACTATGCCTAATTAACCTCAGATTTAGTGCATTTCCTTTAGGTGATTAAATTTACAAGTTGCCCTTAATTAGAGAAGAGACATAGGTGGAGCTTGCAAAAACAAAACTGAGAAAGATTCAAAGTCGCTCCATACACTCCCCTTCTCTCACACACCACCCACCACACACCACACCACACACATACCCACCCACAACACACACACCCACCCACACAACCACACCACTCAAGTATCTCATTCAAAAGACCTCCTATACCCTCACCCACACACCACACACTAGAACATCCACCACTCAAGTATCTCATTCAAAAGGCCTTCTATACCCTCACACACACACCACCCACACTAGAACATCCACCACTCAAGTATCTCGTTCAAAAGTCCTCCCATACCTTGCCATACCCGACACACAAACAGTGCCACACAGCAGATACACACAGCACACACCAGGTCCTCTCTGTCCCTCTCAGCATCCCCGTAGCTGTCGCCACTCGGGGAATACACAAGGCGTCCCGGAGCCACGCCCTGCAGCCTCCTGAGGGAGTACATGACAGGGGTGAGGAGGCTAAGGGTGTCAGGCTCCCCCCACTGCGCCAGACACAGCTCAAGGCGCCTCTGTAGGGGTGGTGTGAGGCGCCATAGCACCCTCTCAAAGCAGCGGGGAGGCAGCGTGTCTCTCCGAGTGGCACATCCCCTTCTGAGGAGACAACTGAAGCTTCTTGGGAGATCTGAGGTGAGTGGAGGGCGAGGTCTGGGGTGGAAGGACATACTTTTTCTCCAAGTGTGGGAAAGAGAGGTAGGAGATAGAGAGGAAGAGGAGGAGGAGTAGGGATACCTATGTGGCAGGTGAGACATCCTCCACCTACCACAGGAGGAGGAGAGTGAGGATGGTGATGTGGCGCAGCAGTGATGTAGGTGAGCCGCCGCGGCCACACACCGCTTGACTTGAGGTCGACAGTGATAGCAGGTGCGCCGAGCCCCGAAAGGCCCCACGAGAAGGCGACAGCACCCTCCCACGACCTCCTGAACCTCAAGGGATGCCTCCAGACTTACCGTGGCAGCCCCGAAGCCCTCCCCCGAGGCCTCTGGTGTCTCAGGGGTGGCTTGGGGCTGCTCAGGGGGCCTCTGGGGATCCTTGAAGTAGCCTGGGTCGCTGTCGTCGTCGTCGTCGTAGTGGTCCTCGGTGGCCCGGGCGCCTGGCGGGGTCCACGGGGGTGCCGGTGCTACTTGGGCACCAGACCGCGGGACTTTGGGTACAGCGAACTGTCCGGCACCTGGGAGGGGGGGCGAATGCCACTCTTGTACCTGGCCGGGCGGGGGGGGGGGGAGAGAGAAGGAGGGTGATTAGCATTGCTTTAAACTGATCATCTTCTGTGCACGTTGGGGAAAGATTATGCTCATGATGACCTTATCCTTTCCAGCCATAGAGTGTAGCCATAAAGAAGTCACAAGTGTCAGTCTCTCTTTTTGTAGAGACTTCACGTTGTCTTAGTGAAATCGTAGTGACAGTTGCATTTCTCAAATCATATTTCTGAACACAAAAATGTTACATTATTTTCAAATAAATTTCATATGAATTGTAAATCTACAAGTAAAACACAAAACGTTAGACAATTTGGTGTTAATTCTTCAATCATTATAAGTAAGTAATCTGCTATTAAAAAATGCTTCCCTTTTAGCATTGTAAAGCAAAAAACAGTCTTCAAAGAGTATTCTATACAAAACATAGAATAAGCAAATACTGCTTTGGAAAGAGAGTATGAGGCAAGATTATATTAGTGGGCAAGCAGCAACGTGTGGAGACACAGGAACTCCCACCTCGGAATCCAAATAGTCTGTCTGACACAATTACATTTATCTAGATACTTCACTGTGTGAGTGTGTGTGTGAGCAGAAAATACATGAAAAGTAAGAAAGTTGAATAGTTAAATAAAAAAAGAGATGTTAAAAATAATAGATACAATTCCTGATAATGTGGCATGACAGTCTAAAGAGAAAACTCCCATACTTCATAACCCGATGGAAGAAAACATGTACACACAGTCAAAGGAAAGTGAAGCATCACTATTCAATGGATTTACTGCATAATGTTGGATTGACCTTGAAAATATATGAGTCAGCAAAGTGTTGCTGCATTGATAAACTGACTCCGTTCTCTCTAAGACATAAATAAACAAATCTAATAGTGTTTCAATGTCATATCTGTGGATAATCTTGACAACATATTTCCATGGAGGTAGTGAGTATGAATTACCATCACTGATATTATTGTTATTGTCACCCTCACAGCCTGTACACATGGCGACTGGTGGACAGGCATACTTCAAGCCCTTGATTCTATGTACAACAATGGAAATAAGATACAGCACACAAGGCCAGAATGAGGCGCACAAACAGTTAGGTATGAGCGGGCAGGCTTCCCGAGAAAACAGCCGTGTTAGGTATTTCAAGTCACCCCAAGGCAGGCCAGGCAGGTAAAGAGGCCTTGACGGGCCCCAACACACCCAGGTTATTACAGGAACACCCGAGAGGAAGGCAGGGTTAGGGGAGTGTCAGAGGTGCCTTGTATGTGGGGAGGGGGAGAGACCACTGCATGTGTTGGTGTGATGCTTTCCTCACATGAACCAAAGATAAGTGATGAAATTTACTATCAAAACAAAGAAAAAAATAAATGATAAATAACTAATGAATATTGAATGTTTTTTCGTCAACAGGGGAATGTCACAGGCGCCTTACATGTGGGGGGCGGGGGAGACACCTCTGCATGAACGTACAAACTTAAGAAAATAAGGAAGCTACAAGACGCTGTGAGACCTACACGTGGTAGTTCCTGTAATGAGTTTTTGCGATGCTTTCCTCACATGAACCAGAGATAATTTTTTTCCCCTTTTTTTTTACATCACAAAGGACTGGCCAAGGGCAAAACAAAAGGATGATGATGCAATTTACTCTCAAAACAATAATAATGGATAAATAACTAATGAAAAATGTACGTTTTTTCGTCAATACGTATGGAAAAGTGTCCTAAATTGCCATCCCTCATCCTGCATTGCATCACACACGTGGTGGGACTAACTACAGGCAGGTCCATGTCTTTTAGTGTCTTTACTCCAGGAGGTTTGTGAAGGCTCGTTCCTCCCTCAGAGTGGCAGTGTGGGTTTGGAAGTCCCATTAGCCATCCTATAAACAGGGAAACGGTAAAGATGGGGCCTACGCTATGCTGTGCGCCTCGGTGCTCATCTCCGTCGCATTAGCCTTTGAGCCTGTGGTGGGTGAGATCCCGTTACCCCGGGACCAGGGCTAGTGTGACATCTGGGTTACTACAGTTACCATACACAGGTACCCATTTATCAACCCCGAAAGGAAAGATGAACAGCTGGTAGGGCTGGCCGCCTACTTGCCCTGGCCCAGATTCGAACCAGGGCCCGTAGATTTATAGCTAGGCGCGCTAGCCACTACACCACGGAGGCAAGAGATAGAGTGAAGACATGGACATTGAAGTGTTTGATTGGCGATTTAGCGGAACAAGGGTCAGGGTAGTAGTGGTAGTACTGTACAATACAATCCCAAGTTCAGAGCGGCTTAGTGGAACAAGGGTCAAGGGTCAAGGGTCGCGAAGGGTGGTAGTAGTGGTAGTACTGTACAATACAATCCCAAGTTCAGGGCGGCTTAGTGGAACAAGGGTCAAGGGTCAAGGGTCGCGAAGGGTGGTAGTAGTGGTAGTACTGTACAAAACAATCCCAAGTTCAGGGCAGCTTAGTGGAACAAGGGTCAGAGTAGTAGTGGTAGTACTGTACAAAACAATCCCAAGTTCAGGGCGGCTTAGTGGAACAAGGGTCAAGGGTCGCGAAGGGTGGTAGTAGTGGTAGCACTGTACAAAACAATCCCAAGGTCAGGGTCCCAGTTAGGGTTAGGAGGCTCAGCGTAACTAAAATAGAACAACGTGTGATACCTCCAACAGGATAGTGCTGAGGGTCTTTTTGTGACTGTTTATGAGGTCTGCAAAGTCCACTCTAGCCCCTGGGGACACTCTAGCCCCTGGGGACCTCCTGAAAGGGTCGGGGGAGGGGGAGTGAGAGGCTGGTCCTGGGGCGAAACTTATGCAGGGAGAGAGGATGAGGGAAGAGAATGAGAGGACAAAAAAGAGGAATATGTGAAGTAACTGAGGAATGATGATGAAAGGTATGAAATAAGAAGAAAAAGAAAACTAATAGGAGGGAAGAAGAGGAAGATAATGAGAGAGAAAATGAGGAATATGTAAGCAGGGAGAGAGCTTAGGAGATGGGTGAAGAGAATGAGAGGACAAAAGAGGGATAGGGATATGTGGGCAAGGATAGATGAGTGAAGAGAATGAGAGGAAAACAAGAGGAATATATAGGCAGGGAGACAACTTAAGAGATAGATGAGGAGAATGACAGAGACTGAAGAGAAAAGAGAGTGAATAGAATGAGAGGAGAGAAGAAAGAGTGAAGAGAATGAGAGGCGAGAAGAAAGAGTGAGGGCGTCTCAGGGCGTCTCCACCCATACTACCTCCATGGGTGAGACACTTGAGTGGGGAGAAGAGGATATAAAGTGATGAAGGAAGCATAGAGAGAGAGAAAAGGCAATGAGTGAGTGAGAATATTCCTAGGGTAGAAGAGACTAAAGGGCAAATAAGTGCAGTTGGTAAGAGAAAAGGCAATGAGAAAGAGAGAATAGTCCTATAGTAGCAGAGAATAAAGGGCAAATAAGTGCTGTTGGTAAGAGAAAAGGCAATGAGAAAGAGAATATTCCTATAGTAGAAGAGAATAAAGGGCAAATAAGTGCTGTTGGTAAGAGAAAAGGCAATGAGAAAGAGAGAATAGTCCTATAGTAGAAGAGAATAAAGGGCAAATAAGTGCTGTTGGTAAGAGAAAAGGCAATGAGAAAGAGAATATTCCTATAGTAGAAGAGAATAAAGGGCAAATAAGTGCTGTTGGTAAGAGAAAAGGCAATGAGAAAGAGAATATTCCTATAGTAGAAGAGAATAAAGGGCAAATAAGTGCTGTTGGTAAGAGAAAAGGCAATGAGAAAGAGAATATTCCTAGGGCAGAAGAGAAAAAAGGGCAAATAAGTGCTGTTGGTAAGAGAAAAGGCAATGAGAAAGAGAATATTCCTATAGTAGAAGAGAATAAAGGGCAAATAAGTGCTGTTGGTAAGAGAAAAGGCAATGAGAAAGAGAATATTCCTAGGGTAGAAGAGAATAAAGGGCAAATAAGTGCTGTTGGTAAGAGAAAAGGCAATGAGAAAGAGAGAATAGTCCTATAGTAGAAGAGAAAAAAGGGCAAATAAGTGCTGTTGGTAAGAGAAAAGGCAATGAGAAAGAGAGAATAGTCCTATAGTAGAGGAGAAAAAAGGGCAAATAAGTGCTGTTGGTAAGAGAAAAGGCAATGAGAAAGAGAGAATAGTCCTATAGTAGAAGAGAATAAAGGGCAAATAAGTGCTGTTGGTAAGAGAAAAGGCAATGAGAAAGAGAGAATAGTCCTATAGTAGAGGAGAAAAAAGGGCAAATAAGTGCTGTTGGTAAGAGAAAAGGCAATGAGAAAAGAGAGAATATTCCTATAGTAGAAGAGAATAAAGGGCAAAAGTACTGTTGATAAGGGGTAGGGAAGGAGCTCACATCAATAACTACAACAACACAACAACAACAACAACTACTACTACTACTACTACAAACAGCCATCACTATCATTCAACAACAGAGTCATTCATGTCAAGGCAATACAGACCCAAGTAAACTGGGAAAAAAGGATGTGCATATATTTGTCTCGCATTCATGAGTAAAAAAACTACTTAAACTAGATTGAGATGTGAAATATTGAAGACAAATGTTTAGAGAATGGAAAGATCGACTCAGGGATGCAAGTAGTGCTTAAAAAACGAGAGAGAGAGAGAGAGAGAGAGAGAGAGAGAGAGAGAGAGAGAGAGAGAGAGAGAGAGAGAGAGAGAGAGAGAGAGCCCACATACTGTTCATTCATGTCATTAATTTATTATCTTAGTGCATGAGAGAAAACTGTCCCCCCCAAAAAAAAATTCATTCACGTGCAAAACATTACTACTTACAAAAAGACAACACATGAGAGAGAGAGAGAGAGAGAGAGAGAGAGAGAGAGAGAGAGAGAGAGAGAGAGAGAGAGAGAGAGAGAGAGAGAGAGAGAGAGAGAGAGAGAATAATCATGCAGTGTGGGCAAGTGCGAGAAAGGAAGAAAATGACAATAAATGATAACAAGAAATAAAGATAATAAATGATAACAAGAAGGAATACAATAAATAGTGATGATAGAAAACAGTTGGAAGAAAGAAATAAAATAAAAAAAGATAGAAATAAATAAATAATGACAATAGAAAACAGTTAAAAGAAAAAGAAAGAAAAAAAGAAAGAAAGAAAAGAAAGAAAGAAAGAAAAAGAAAGAAAAAAAGAAAGAAAAAAAAGAAAGAAAAAGAAAGAAAAAAAGAGAAAGAAAAAATGAATGATAAGAAATTGATGGGATGATGAAATTCTGACATTCCTTTAAGCTTTTATATAGTTACTCCTGAAAAATAAAAAATAATATATAGCTGAATAAAGAAATAATAGTTGCAAATTAATTATGATAACAAAAGATGCAAAAAATAATAATAGTATAAGAACATAAATGGAAGTGATAGAAATGTGATAATAAAATAAATACTAAAATAATGGACAAAATTATTAAATTCAGAGAGAGAGAGAGAGAGAGAGAGAGAGAGAGAGAGAGAGAGAGAGAGAGAGATGAAAAGAAAAGAGAGAGAGAGAGAGAGAGTGAAAAGTGAGGAAGGGAAATAAAAATAAAAAATGAGAGAGAGAATATAGAATCGAGAGAGAGAGAGAAGAGAGAGAGAGAGAGAGAGAGAGAGAGAGAGAGAGAGAGAGTGGAAAAGTGATAGAAATGTAACAATAAAATACTAAAAAAAATGGACAAAATTATTAAATTCGGGAAAGAGAGAAGAGAGAGAAGAGAAAGAGAAGAGAGAGAGAAGACGAGAGAGAAGAGAGAAGAGAGAGAGAGAGAGAGAGAGAGAGAGAGAGAGAGAGAGAGAGAGAGAGGAGAGAGAGAGAGAAAATCTATAAGACTCCTGTGTACAATAGGAAAAAATAGCAAAATTCAATATATTCCTACAATAAAAACTAGTAAAATTAAGTGACAATAAACAATAAAAAAACATATGACTAAAAAACATGTCAGGAAGAAATAATAAAGATGTAAATAGCAACAACAATAAAAACAACAAAAAGAGTGCAAGAAAACATACAAAACACACGAGAGAGAGAGAGAGAGAGAGAGAGAGAGAGAGAGAGAGAGAGAGAGAGAGAGAGAGAGAAAAAAAAAAAACTCAGAACAGGATCAAGCAAACAAACAACACAACACAGACACCAATAATAATAACAACAACAAACAACAACAACAACAACAACAAACAAACATACCCTAGAAAATAATATAAAAACAACAAATAAAGATAAAATAATAATGACGATGATAATAAAGACAATGACGACGACAACGACAACAACAACACTCACTTTCCCTTCGTCTTTTCTTTGCGCGAAGAGACAACAGCTCGCGGCCGGCTTAACGTGGCCAGCGAGGCGTCAATACTCAGGTCGTCGTCCAGGGGCGTGAGGGCCGCCTCGAGGGCCGCGGCCACCCTGGGGGCCACCACGGGGCCCTCCCAGTCCCTGGTGGTCCTGACGGCGGGGTCCAGCTCCACCACCATGATGTTTTCACCCTGGGGGGAAGACAGATCAAGTCAGGGTTTGTAGAGAAAGATGTGTTGACAGGGTGGGTACAAAAAGAAACCTTAGTACAGTAAAACCTCTCATATTCGGACTAATTGGGCCAAGGAGTGGTCCGAGTAATGCAAGGATCCGAATAATGGGGGAATTATATACACACACGCACCTTATACCGAGGGTTGTGGTCGACGGAGGCTTGGATGCGTGCGTACTCCGAGGTGGGTCTGCGTGAGGCGGAGGACACGGGCCGCTTCAGGTTGCCGCCCGTCTGCCTCACCACCGGCCGCAGCTAATAAGATAACATGTTCATTAGGGTCTGCTTGGCTGTTTTATTGCAAATGTGTCTATTTTATATATTTTTGCGTTGCTGTTATAGTGACTCAATTTTGATATTAAGTTTGCGAGTATCAACAACAAATGAGAGAAAACAACACACTATACACATAAAGCAATGTAAAAGAGTGAGACAAAATTATACACGTTGATTAGGATCTGCGTTGGTGTTTTATTGATCTGATTTTGATACTAAGCATGTGAGTATCAGTAACAAATATGTGAGAAAACAACAAACTAAATAAAAATCAATGCAAAAGAGTGAAAAAAATCTCTTTGTACTATAAGAAAGCAATCATGAATAAGAATAAGACACAAATGACACTGTGGGGAAGAATAATGGCAAAGAGAATACAACAGAAATGAGACCCATACAGGGAATGCCTTTGTTTCCTTACCTTCCAAACATCCTCGTCGTCGTCAAAAAAGGCGCGTGACAAAATCTTTCGTTTCTCTTCTGGCGATATGAAGTTTTCAATGATGAGAGCCTTCAACTTCAGCTCTCTGTGGGAGGAAGAAATGGAGTCAGAGAGAGAGAGAGATGGATAGATGGATAGATAAGAGAGAGAGAGAGAGAGAGAGAGAGAGAGAGAGCGAGAGAGCGAGAGAGCGAGAGAGAGAGCGAGAGCGAGAGAGAGAGAGAGAGAGCGAGAGCGAGAGCGAGAGAGAGAGCGAGAGCGAGAGAGAGAGAGAGAGCGAGAGAGAGAGACCCTATGATGTATAGGCTCAACTATATATATGTTATTATTAGTGAAATATAGAAAAGTAAAATGTTAATAATAACACATAATGTTGTACAAGTATATAATAAGTTCAATTAGTAGTGGAATAGTGAAATATAAAATCAGAATACTAACTCATGTATGTATGTATGTTAAGCTAGGAATAATCTAAACATTCCTGTAAAGTCAAAGATAGTTCTCAGTAGTCCAGGAAAAAAAAAAAAAAAAAAAAAAAAAAAAAAAAAAAAAAAAAAAAAAAAATAATAAATAAATAAATAAATAAATAAATAAATAAATAAATAAATAAAAAATAAATAAAAAAACACCATGGCAAATCAAAAACAAATAAACATATCACTAAAAATCCCCCCATGACCTAATCTACTCTTTAACATCACTTATGACCTGACTGCCATGACCTGACCTGGTGAGGACGTCTTGTGTGTGCTGCAGGTCAACCCGGTCGCGGCAGAACTCCTCGTGCAGGTCACCCATCTCCTGCTTGACGGACTGAAGCTTGGCAAACAGCTTCTTCAGTTTCCGTGTCTTGGCCTCAACCTCTGCTTGCAAGGAGGAGAATGTGGAGGCTATTTCGCAGGATGAGTCTTCCTCTTTCTCCAGCCTCTGCAACATCTCTCTCTCCCTTTTCTATTACGAGAGAAGCGAACATAAGAACATAAGAAAATAAGGAAGCTACAGGAGGCCTCGAGACCCATACTGTACTTCTTATTAACCCTTCACGTCCAGATCTTTCCTTTGCTATAAAAAAATGTCTGTTGTGGAGCCATCAAATTACAAAAAGTAACTGAATATACCAAATTAGTTAGTCGACAAGGATACTAAACAGGTCATATCTACAAAATATTGCTTATATTCATTAAAATCGTCTAATGGTACCCAAATTACAATGAAAATTACGTTATGGGTCTCAAGGGGTTAAAGTGCCGTCACACGTTAGTCTATTTTTTTTAACGAGGCGAAAATTCCATTCTATCTTAAGGTCTCATGCTTAAAATTATGCCTAAGTTTACCTGATCATATGGTTAACTATGATAAAATACAGCTGAAATTAAGAAGAACCGTAGTATTCCCTTCTCTTGGCATCAAACATCAGATATATATCAGATAATATCAAATTTATGCCTAAGTTTACCTGATCATAGGGTTAACTATGAAAAAATACAGCTGAAATTAAGAAGAACCGTAGTATTCCCTTCTCCTGGCATCAAACATCAGATATATATCAGATAATATCAAATTTATGCCTAAGTTTACCTGATCATATGGTTAACTATGAAAAAATACAGCTGAAATTAAGAAGAACCGTAGTATTCCCTTCTCTTGGCATCAAACATCAGATATATATCAGATATATATATCAGATAATATCAAATTCATGCCTAAGTTTACCTGATCATATGGTTAACTATGATAAAATACAGCTGAAATTAAGAAGAACCATAGTATTCCCTTCTCCTGGCATCAAATATCAGTCAGTAAGCAGCAAGGGGTCAGGATTTTTCACCTTGTAAAAAAAAAAAAAAAGAGAGAGAGAGAGAGTTTAAACAAAAAAGAGAAAAACAACAACAACAACAAAAACAGTATAGCTACCTTCTGGTCCATCAGCTCCTGAGTGCGCAGCTGCAGGGCGCGCTGCTGCTCGTTGGTGTGGTCGATGATGTTCTTGCCGCCGCACAGCAATTTGCTCTCCATGGTGTGTATGCGGCCCATCAGCTTCTCCTTCACCTCCCTCGACGTGTTCAGCTCCCCCTCCTTGTTCTTCAGCTCCGTCAAGTAGCTCTCCTTCTCCTGGGTGGTGGGAAGGTGTGGCATGAGTGTGGAAGGTGTGGTATGAGTGTGGAAGGTGTGGTATGAGGGTGGAAGGTGTGGTATGAGTGTGGAAGGTGTGGTATGAGTGTGGAAGGTGTGGTATGAGTGTGGAAGGTGTGGTATGAGTGTGGAAGGTGTGGTATGAGGGTGGAAGGTGTGGTATGAGTGTGGAAGGTGTGGTATGAGTGTGGAAGGTGTGGTATGAGAGTGGAAGGTGTGGTATGAGTGTGGAGGGTGTGGCATGAGTGTGGGAGATGTGGTATGAGTGTGGGAGGTGTGGTATGAGTGTGGAAGGTGTGGTATGAGGGTGGAAGGTGTGGTATGAGGGTGGAAGGTGTGGTATGAGGGTGGAAGGTGTGGTATGAGTGTGGGAGATGTGGTATGAGTGTGGAAGGTGTGGTATGAGGGTGGAAGGTGTGATATGAGGGTGGGAAGGTGTGGTATGAGGTGGAAGGTGTGGTATGAGTGTGGAAGGAGCTAAGTGGGTGTTTCTTTTTTTCTTTTTTTTACATCACAAAATAATGGCCAAGGGAAATAAAGAAGACGTAACAAAAAGCCCGCTATGTTGCCAGTCTATATACAGATAAAGAAGACAGTAAGAGAATAAGGAAAGAGGGGTGGGCCCATTTAGTTTGAGAGGTGTCTTGTCACTCCTATCTAGAATAAAATCAAGTCGTCGGAAGGTGGGAAAATAGAAACAGGAAGAGAGTTCCCGAGTTTACCAGTGAAAGGGATGAAAGAGTGAAGATACTGATTAACTCTTGCATTAGAAAGATGGAGAGAATAGGTATGAAAATGAGTAGAAAGTCTTGTACAGTGAGGCCGCGGGAGGGAGGCATGCAGTAAGCTAGTTCAGAGGAGCAGGAAGCATGAAAATAAAGGTAGAAGATGGCAAAGATACTTAATGTTGAAGATATGCAAGTAAATGAGACACATATTACACATACAGCAAAATTCCCAACATCCGACCTCCAAACATCCGACTTGTCCAAACAACCGACTTTTTTCACCACCACATTGTGTCTTGTTTTGGCCATTTATTTTACTTTTTTTTTATTTATTTATTTATTATTATTTTTTTTTTTTTAAATATTTTTTTTTAATACTTTTTAGAAAACATTGATTTGTGGCTTTATTTATGCATGAATTTTACTTTCGTGTCTACCACTGGATCGGCCTTCAAGAGCTGCATCTTTTATGTTCTATACCATTTTGTCCTTACGTTTATGGTTACTGTGATATCCGAACATCCGACTATTCCAATTATCCGACCTACCTTCGGTCCCCCAAGGTCGGATAATTAATACTTAGCTGTACACATACATATACAAATCAGTACTTAAGGGGAAACCTACTTCTGCAATCATGTGTTGGTCATTTAGGATTCTGTTCCTCTCCTCATCCAGTTCTTGTTGTTGGTGGAAGATGTCCTCCGCCTCCACTCCTTCTTCCTCCTCCTCCTCCTCCTCCCCTTCATCGTCTTCTTCCTCGGGCGATACTTCTCCGTCCGCACGTTTCTTCTTTTTCTTCTTCTTTCTGCCGCCTTTCTGAGTAAGCTGTGCCTGCGAGGGCGAGGAAAAGGGAAAAATATAAATAGCTCACTTCTTTGAAAAAAATATACAGTAAAACCTCTCGCATTCGGACCCTCAATATTCGGACTTTGACATTATTCGGACCTCCTCTTTTTTTTCTTTTTTTTTAGGGGTCGAAATTTCCTAGCTATATATACACCTAGAACAAATTTTTTTTTTTTTTTTTAGGGGTCGAAATTTCCTAGCTATTTTTTTATACACCTAGAACAATTTTTTTTTTTTTTTTTTTTTTTTAGGGGTCGAAATTTCCTAGCTATTTTACACCTAGATTTTTTTTGGGGGGGGTCGAAATTTCCTAGCTATACATTTTTTTTTTTTTTTTCACCCATTATTCGGATCCTTGCATTACTCGGACCACTCCTTGGCCCAATTAGTCCGAATATGAGAGGTTTTACTGTACCTCTTAACTTTTCATTCCCTTTTTCTTTCATCTCTTCATTTTTTCCCGTCCTACATTTCTGATTCTCTATATCCTTCCCTGGTCTTGCACATCACTCTCATTCTTTCTCATTACTTTCCTTCACCTTACTCCACCCTCAATATATCCTCCTTCTTCCTTCTCCTTCTTCCTTCTCCTTCACCCTCCTCCTTCTTCCTTCTCCTTCACCCTCCTCCTTCACCCTCCTCCTTCTTCCTTCTCCTTCACCCTCCTCCTTCTTCCTTCTCCTTCACCCTCCTCCTTCTTCCTTCTCCTTCACCCTCCTCCTTCTTCCTTCTCCTTCACCCTCCTCCTTCACCCTCCTCCTTCTTCCTTCTCCTTCACCCTCCTCCTTCTTCCTTCTCCTTCTTCCTTCTTCTTCCTTCTCCTTCACCCTCCTCCTTCTTCCTTCTCCTTCACCCTCCTTGTACTAGTAGGGGAGAGCGGGGCAGGTTGCATCGAGGGTAGGTTGCATCATTGCCTCTTAACTCGCATTAACTTTTTTTATTATTATTATTGTTGTAGTTGTAGTTTACAGTAGTAGTAGTTTATAGTAGTAGTAGTAGTAGTAGTAGTAGTATTAAGACGATGTACGTGTGATACCATGCGAGTTAGAGGCAATGATGCAACCTACCCTCGATGCAACCTGCCCCGCTCTCCACATACTCTCTTTCTCTAAGGGTTTCAGTGTGGCCATCAGTAAGGAATGTGAGGAAGGGTAAAGTGAGTGGATGAGTGTCTCTCTCTCTCTCTCTCTCTCTATCTCTTGTTTATTGGCCTACAGTTAGTTGCCACTCTAATGCTAAAGAACTAGTACCTTAAGCCGTGCCAGCTCCTCTTGATACTCCTTCAGGATGGCGTCTTTAGGGTCCTCGTTCACCTTGGGTTTGTTCTTGATGTTCTTGGCGCGGTTGGCGTAGCGCAGCGTGGTGATGGTCTCGTCGTAGTTGTAGCTCGCCGGCCCGATGTTGGCAACCATGATCGTCTTGGAGTTGCCGCCGAGGGAGTCTGGAGAGGGAGTCAAAGTGGTCATGTGTTTATCTACCGTAGATAACAGTATAGTCGCCAGGCGCCATATATTACGAATTATGGCACCACTACTGATTTGTATGAGCCACTGAAGATGATACACAGTAGTTTATATAATGACTGTATAATCTACCCTGTTTCAGCGTTGTTTTAGGCTTTGTATCTGCAAGTATATACGGTTTCAAATTTTCCTACTCGTTTTTTTTTCGGGGGACGACGACGGCGGGAGGACACTCAGAATATAAACACTAGATGGCGACTTTAATGTAGCCCGTTATCAACGTCACCACTCATTTTTATTTTTGTAATTTGTTCATTTATAGCCGTAATATGCACAGATGAAGACACAAAATGACACCGCCTCTCCAGATAGCCCCTTCTAACTTTCCTGAAATCATGGCTGTAGAAATGTAAGTATTAACGCGACCAGACGTCTGTAAATATAGAAAAAACGTTGTCCTGGCGACCTTAGTGTTATCTACGGTAGTTGTAGTATTTTTTTTTTTTCCATAAAGGACTGGCCAAGGGCAAAAATGAGGTAATAAAAAGCCTGTTTAGTTGCCAGTCCCTGTGTTCTGTCTTACTCATCCTTATGTCTATGCTACTGTCAGACTCGTAAGGAAGACAGTAAGAGGATAAAGAAAGGGGGGGCGGGCCAGAAGGCAGGTTTTGAGTCAAGCTTGTGTTGTCATGTTCCTTATATCTACTTTCAACTATACAAAACATGATTCTCTCTCTCTCTCTCTTTTTCTTCTCTCTCTCTCTCTTTCTCTTTCTCTCTCTCTCTCTCTGTCTCACCCTGGAGGAGGCGGGTCAGCTTGGAGTCTCTGTAGGGTATGTGGGTGCTCTTGCCGTCCACCAGCGCCGAGATCACGTTGCCCAGAGCCGAGAGGGACAGGTTGATCTTGGTGGCCTCCTTCAACCTCTCTCCCTGTGGTGGTGAGAGACACACAAACCATCATCATCATCATCTTAATTGTTTAACGTTAGATTTTCCCATAGCGTCTTTAAGGTTAGACGGTTGATAATACACTTCCACACAAACCATCAACATCGTCATCTTATTGTTTAAGGTCAGATTTTCCCATAGCGTCTTTAAGGTTAGACGGTCGATAATACACTTCCACACAAACCATCAACATCGTCGTCATCTTATTGTTTAAGGTCAGATTTTCCCATAGCGTCTTTAAGGTTAGACTGGTGGATAATACACTTCTAATTCTGTTGTCGGCGTTCATCATTTAGATTTCCGGCATGAGTTTTACGGCTCGGATGCTCTTTCTGACAGGTACAAATCCTCACCCAAACCCGAAAAGACGACACAAGCTATCACCCACTGAGCTCTAAACTACACCACATTAGAAATACTACACACATAATATAACAAAATGACCAACAAACGCAAATTATCATCCCCTTTTAACCCTCACACCATCATCAACTCAACCCCAAAACTACACCAGAATAGAAATACAAGATATAGAATACAACATAATGACCAAACACCAACTATCATCCCCTTTTTAATCAACCCTCACACCACAATCAGAGCATGAGTAAGAGCAACAGAGGAAAGCTTCAGAGTAAAGAGGAAATAATACAGATTCCTCCTCCTTCTCTATCTTCTTCCTCCTCCTCCTCCTCCTCTATCTCCTCAAACATAAAATCTCCTCTTCTCTATCCTCCTCCTCCTCCTCCTCTTTCTCCTCAAACATAAAATCTCCTCTTCTCTATCTTCCTCCTCCTCCTCCTCCTCCTCCTCTTTCTCCTCACCGCTGTTCCCGTTTTGGACTGCCTCTCGGAGCCGGCCAGGTCGACCAGGTTGAGTTTGCCGACCCTGATGGTGCCGCGGCCTCGCTCGTCCATGGTGCTGCACTCGATGGTGATGATGAAGATGGCGTGAGACCGCGAGCTGTGCATGTTCATGTTGGTGGACCTGAAGGGGGAGCGGGGAAAGGTGAGGAGGCGTGTCACTAGTGTTATTCTTTTTATTCTCTCACATTCACTCTTATCAGTAATTAACAAAGTATCAAGTGTCTATACAAATTTTTTTTATATGGGAAACGTTGTGGTGCCTTTGTATTATTTTCACATTAAAATCATACTTCCATGTAATATACTGTATAAGGTAATAGAAAAGAAATGCAAGGATCCGAATAATGGGGGGGATCAGTAAAAAAAAAAAAAAAATGTAGGTGTTTATAGGACGTATAGCTAGGAAATTTCGACCCCTATATAAAAAAAAAAAAAAAAAAAAAAAAAAAAAAAAAAAATCTAGGCGTTTATAGTATAGCTAGGAAATTTCGACCCCTATATAAAAAAAAAAAAAAAAAAAAAAAAAAAAAAAAAAATCTAGGTGTTTATGGTATAGCTAGGAAATTTCGACCCCTAAAAAAAAAAATAATAATAAAAAATAAATAAATAAAAATAAATAAATAAATAAAAAAAAAGTAGGTGTTTATGGTATAGCTAGGAAATTTCGACCCCTAAAAAAAGAAAGAAATAAAAAAAGGAGGTCCGAATAATGTCAAAGTCCGAATAATGAGGGTCTGAATACGAGAGGTTTTACTGTCAGCGCATCTTCAGTCAGGTCAAACATTCACCCACTCACCCCACGGCACGGTTCTGGTTGCCCACAGTCATGACGTGCTGTATCTCGTTGACACTCTTGCACACAAACTGCTGCAGGTCCTTGACGTAGATGCCCGTGTCTGGCCGCTCCTTCAGCTCCAGCCGCCGCTTCTGGTCCTTCCCCAACAGGTCCCTGCCAACCACGGAGCATGGTAAATAACGTTAACAATAATAAGCTCAGGAACAGACAGGAACTACCACGTGTATGTCTTACGGCCTCTTGCAGCTTCCTTATTTTCTAATGTAATAATAAATAATATATAATAATAAAGTTGATAAATAAAGTAAAGGTATTATTATCAAAGCTATTATAATATAAGTATTATTCCTCTTGTTATTAAGGTTATTGTTTTTTATACTTTCAAATCAGGCTATTTAATTCTCTTTCTCTCTCTCTCTCTCTCTCTCTCTCTCTCTACCTGATCTCCTCCTGGTAAATTTCGAGATAGGACGCCCTGATAAGAAACTGTTGATTGCTGCTGCGAGCGATGTAGTTGAAGACGTGTTCAAAGGAGTTAGGAATGACACCTCTTTGCTCTGGGTCATCGCGGATACCTGTAGGAGGGGAAGAAGGGGGTCTGGAGTGAGGGGGAATGAGTTAGGGGGAGAGATAGAGTGAGGGAAGGAAGGGTTGTGTGAGTGAATGAAGGAAAAGGAAAAATGAAGGGAGTGGATGTAAATAGGGAAGGCAAAGAAGAAAAGTCTGATAAAAGAGAGAATGAGGACACACACACACACACACCGCCACGATGGTCAAGTGGATAAGAGCGTTGGAGCGCCCTTCTCTGGTTAGCCGGTTTGAAATCCTCACTGCTCTCGAGGATTTTTCACTGACAAATTCAGGCAGTTACTAACCCCTTTGAGCAAGGGGATGGGTGTGTGTGGTGTGTGAGGTCCCAGCATTACCTAAAGATCGGTAATAATGAGCTCCAAGGTCGCTCCGGGAGGGTGAAACTGGCGATCGCAAGTTTGACTCGCGTGGACAAGACCATGGGTGAATGACACACACAAACACAGGCACACAGTCACTCACCCTCCATCGTGTAGGTCTTCCCGGTGCCTGTCTGTCCGTATGCAAAGATGGTCCCATTGAAGCCACTCAGCACTGAGTCGATGAGGGGCCGGAAGGTTTCGTCATAGAGCTCCTGTTGCTTAGAGCTGAAGGAGGAGCAAATAAAGGATAATAAATAAAATATGTAAAAAATAAATCAAATAAATAAAAATAAATAAATAAATAAATACCCCCACTGAGGGCCACTGACACATTCCTCTCTTTCATCACCTTTACAAGTGATACTAATACAGACCTTTTGAATCTAACCCTTATATCTCCCTCCCTACCTGTACATCACACTGCTCCTACACATGAATAATAGCACATGAACACAGAATAACACATAAGCACATACATCATAATAACACATAAGCACATACATAATAACAACACATGAACAAACACATACTTACACACGAATACTAGGAATAACTATACAAATCAATGACTGAATAAACATAGTAAGAGTCGACCACCTACTTCCAGTCATACACGGCATCAAAAGTGAAGGTCTTCCGAGGGTCTGAGTCGGCGGCCTTGACGTTCCGCAGCTCCACGACGCCCCGGTCCACGTCCATGTCCACCACTCTGAATGTGCGGGAAGGTGGAAGGGCGAGGGTCAGGACGATGAGGGTGTGAAAGAAGGTGGAAGGTGGAAGGGTTCTCTCTTTAGATATTCAAAGTTAACATATCATACACAGGAAAAAACCCTTCCAAATAATTTCTGAAGTCTTTCACTTAAACTCTATTGAATATTCAGGAAAGAAACACTTCATTTCTTACTTTCTTCTACTCTACTCTACTCTACTTCATCATAGTCTGGTATATCAAGAGAAACTAGTCAAGATCACTATTGGCACGGAAAAGTATCAAATATGACTACGTATTAATTTTTGTCTCTGTCTCTCGATATGTATGTCTATCTCTGTCTCTGTTTGCTTGCATGTTTGTCTGTCTGTCTCTATCTCTCAGTATGTATGTCTTTCTCTGTCTCTGTTTGCTTGCATGTTTGTCTGTAGACCTGTCTCTATCTCTTGGTATGTATGTCTTTCTCTGTCTCTGTTTGCTTGCCTGTCTGTCTGTCTGTCTCAATCTCTCAGTATGTATGTCTATCTCTGTCTCTGTTTGCTTGCCTGTCTTTGTCTGTCTGTCTGTCTGTCTCTATCTCTTGGTATGTATGTCTTTCTCTGTCTCTGTTTGCTTGCCTGTCTTTGTCTGTCTGTCTGTCTGTCTCAATCTCTCGGTATGTATGTCTATCTCTGTCTCTGTTTGCTTGCCTGTCTTTGTCTGTCTGTCTGTCTGTCTGTCTGTCTCAATCTCTCGGTGTGTATGTCTATCTCTGTCTCTGTTTGCTTGCCTGTCTGTCTGTCTCTATCTCTTGGTATGTATGTCTTTCTCTGTCTCTGTTTGCTTGCCTGTCTTTGTCTGTCTGTCTGTCTGTCTCTGTTTGCTTGCCTGCCTATGTCTGCCTGTCTCAATCTGTCATTCCATACCTTTCATGTCGGTTTGCCGTTTCCTGTTCATTCATCGGCCGGCACCTGACCACCACCTTCACCGCCTCAGCGTCCGCCGGACCACTGCTGCTCTTCATCTTCCCTTCAGCCCCTTGAACCATCCCTGAGGAGGGGCAGAAGGAGATACTTAGTGAGGAGGAGGAAGGACGGTTGAGGGGAGGGAAGGAAGGAGAGAAGGATGGTTGAGGGGTGGGAAGGAAGGAGAGTAGGATGGTTGAGGGGAGGGGAAGGAAGGAGAAAGGATGGTTGAGGGGAGGGAAGGAAGGAGAGAAGGATGGTTGAGGGGGTGGAGGAAGGAAGGAGAGAGGATGGTTGAGGGGTGGGAAGGAAGGAGAAGGATGTGAAGGGGTGGAAAGGAAAAAAAGGATGGTTGAGGGTGGGAAGGAAGGAAAGAAGAGGTTGAGGGGTGGGAAGGAAGGAGACTAGGATGGTTGAGGGGAGGGAAGGAAGGAGACTAGGATGGTTGAAGAGTGGGAAGGATGGAGGGAAGGATGGTTGAGGGGAGGGAAGGAAGGAGGGAAGGATGGTTGAGGAGTGGGAAGGAAGGAGGAAAGGATTGAAGGAGTGGAAGGAAGGAAGAAGGATGGTTTGAGGGGAGGGAAGGAAGAGGGAAAGGATGGTTGAGAGTGAAGGAAGGAGAGAGGATGGTTGAGGGGAGGGAAGGAAGGAGGGAAGGATGGTTGAGGGGGGGAAGGAAGGAGAAAGGATGTTGAGGGTGGGAAGGAAGGAGACTAGGATGGTGAAGAGTGGGAAGGATGGAGACTAGGATGGTTGAGGGGTGGGAAGGAAGGAGAGAAGGATGGAGTAGCATTTAAGAGAGGAAAAAGATAGTAAAAAAAAGAGGGATAAAAGGAAAAATATAATTGGGTTAGAGAGAGAGAGAGAGAGAGAGAGAGAGAGAGAGAGAGAGAGAGAGAGAAGAGAGAGAGAGAGAGAGAGAGAGAGAGAGAGAGAGAGAGAGACAGAGAGAGAGAGAGGAGAGAGAGAGAGAGAGAGAGAGAAGAGAGAGAGAGAGAGAGAGAGAGAGAGAGAGAGAGAGAGAGAGAGAGAAAAAAAAATAAAGATACATTTCATCAGAAGAGAAGAGATCATTGAAAGCGATTAAGGATGAAAGCAGAAAATGGTAAATATATCAGAGTTACTACAGGTTTTAACACATGAGGAAACTGACAGCAAAAAGAATGACACGAACAAAACTTGAAGCAGAGAAGACCAGGATTCACCAGCAATGTTGAAAAACTACCCTATTGACACAGAAAAATTAAATAGTTCACTCCTGGAAATAAAAGAGTTCCTTATCGGCCTAACAATTACCCTTATAGTGATCTAACAGCAATAGTAACCAAGCTATTCTTTACACCACATAGCAAGCACCATATAACTACTAAGGAAAGATCTAAATAAAATAAACCTAACCTAACCTAACCTAATCTAAATAAAATAAACCTAACCTAATCTAAATAAAATATACCTAACCTAACCTAACCTAATCTAAATAAAATAAACCTAACCTAACCTAACCTAATCTAAATAAAATAAACCTAACCTAACCTAACCTAATCTAAATAAAATAAACCTAACCTAACCTAGTCTGTAATATTAACCTCCTAGCCTTTGCCTTTAGACTTAGAATTTCCAGGCACCTCAGACTTTGTAGAGGCAGTGTGGTATAAAAAAGGCCTGACCCCACACTGAAACCTTTACAGATATGAAGTACAGTAAACAGTGTACTAGGTATATATGCTGCTGTAATGTCATTCAGATCAGCTTGGAGCAGTGATTATGCAGTTTAACCGATAGGACTTTAACGCTAGAAACAACTATACAACAATGGGAAATATATAATAACAACAACTATGTACAAGCAGCGGGTATGGGCATTAAAACATTACTCAAGGTCACGGGAAAGTATGGTTATGTAATGCCAGAAATAACGGTTATTTCTGACAAAAACGAGTGCCAGATTCATTCATAGCACATCAAAACTATTCAATATAACTAAGTCTCGGCCTCGAAATCGGTGAATGCCCACTACCGAAATTTTACCGACGTGTCTAGAAATACGGCAGAGGCATGATACAAGTCAGCGTTAGAATAATCTACACAAATTATTCCTGACCAACCTACTCCTTGCACAACACTACCAGCTTCTTATAGACACAGCGGGACAAGACTACAACCCTAAAATTAGCCCTGCACCAACGGGAAAGGAATAATTATCACATAAATTCCAATTTTCAGCAGTGACTCATAATATGACTCACCGAAGCCAACGATTGCCTAGCCAAAACAATCAATATTAACCCTTCTATACGGTTCAAATAGGTAAATGTAGTGTATATAAGAAGCTCACCTGTTTATTCAAGATAGGCGCATGGTTGAGGGGTAGGTGGCAGCCCGGGTGGCCTAAAATACAGGTGTAAAGGGTAAGGTGTCCTCCGTGGTGTCTGGAATGTTTTGTTTTCGATCCCAGCAGACGACAGCGACCACGCACGCCCACCAACCCTACCGACGCCTCACAAATCATGTTTTCTTCTCTTTAAACTAATTATATGTGAATTATTGGTATTATTATTAAGTACATTACATTTCCAGACTTTTTTGTTAAAGGTGTATCGTAATTTTTTTTAGTTATTGTAGTTTTGGTTATTCTCTGGGGGGTTTAAATGTTGGTAGGCGTGGACCCAACCCCTCACCTTTGCATTTAGCTCAGTTTTAAGTAAACAAATATTATAAATCACCTTAATCTATCTTTAGTCTACGGTAATCGATAGCTTGTGAGGGGAGATATGAACGTTAATTCCATCCTCAAGCATAAACGTTACCATCATCATCATCATCATCATTGTAATCATCATATATTGCTCTCGAAAAACTGGTTCACAAATACGTAGAGTGATGATTGGAATGGACTCAGTCGTCAGATAGTTAGTGTGGAGTCAATAGGGAGCTTTAAAAGGAGGCTAGATAATTTCATAGATGGGGATGCAAGGTGGATGTAGGTATATAGTGTTACTTAACAGGAACTACTACCACGTGTAGGTCTCGCGGCCTCTTGCAGCTTCCTTATTTTCTTATGTTCTTATGTATGATTTAAACAACATAATCAAACCTGTATGACGTTGAAAGCTCAAAAGTTAGACCTCGCACGCCAGTTACATAACAGACAGGAAGAAAAGGATTAATATATTGATTTCAGACGCGCCCCGACCGGCAGCAAGGTGTCAATATTTAGTGTATAGCGTGGCTGTGTCTGGGACGGAATTTCCTACTATAGTCTATTTTTTTTAATAAGGCAAAAAATCCGGCCCCCTTGCTGCTTACTGACTGATATTTGATGCCAGGAGAAGGGAATACTACGTTTCTTCTTAATGTCAGCTGTATTCTATCATAGTTAACCCTATTATCAGGTAAACACAGGCATCATTTTAAGCAGGAGACCTTAAGATAGAATGGAATTTTTGCCTTGTTAAAAAAAATAGACTATAGTAAAACTCTTTGGGCTTTGTGACTGTGTGTCTTGCAAGCCATTCACGAGAGGATAAAAGTGTAGCCTATGCAGTGCAAGGGGGGGAGGGGGTCAGATATAAAGGGCCGTACGTTGAACTCCTGTAATCTATATAGAATCAAGAATATTATACACACGCACTTATCTCTCTCTCTCCCTCTGTTATTCACCCATGGTCTTGTCCACGCGAGCTGGCTCGCGATCGCCAGTTTCACCCTCTCAGTGCGAGCTTGGAGCTCATTATTACCTATCTCAGGGTAATGCTGGGACCTCACACACTACACACCCCCATCCCCTTGCTCAAGTGGGACAGTAACCGCCCGAATT
Source organism: Chionoecetes opilio (assembly GCA_016584305.1). Taxonomy (NCBI): domain Eukaryota; kingdom Metazoa; phylum Arthropoda; class Malacostraca; order Decapoda; family Majidae; genus Chionoecetes; species Chionoecetes opilio. Next base: position 270,406 of record JACEEZ010000480.1, read on the forward strand.
TGTCAGTGAAAAATCCCCGGGAGAGCTATGATTCCAACCACCTGCATATTCCCCACGCCTTGCCCATTTCGGCAGCTGGCTGCCCTCTACGCATGGCTGTAGCTCCGAAACTAGCCACAGGATTTTCTTGAAAATAACCTCATTGTGATTCCCACACAAAGTTACATGTATGAAGTCAATTCACCACCTATCCTATCATAACCTAACCTAACTTAACGTTTTTCTAACCTTACCTAACCTAGTGGTCTGCCGAAAAGGGAGAGCGCCTGGAGAATATGCGAATCGCCTACCCACAGAGTGGGAGACCAGCACGCTTTCAACCTGACCATCGCACGGTCAGTGTATGTGTGTGTATGTGTGAGTGCGTGTGTGTATTCACCTAGTTGTATTCATCTAGTTGTATTTAACAGGGCCTGAGCAACGCTCGTATGGCCCCGTCTCCATATCAACATTCTAATCATTCATCCTTAGTCTTTTTAGTGTTGGCCGAAACCATCACCCCGGGAGGCGGGTCACAAACCCCCGGCTAACACTATTCACGGTATTCATTCGCGGTACCCATTCACTGCTAGGTGGACAGGGGCTCGGGTTTTAAAGGAAACAGCCCATCTGTCTCCTGCTCCGCCCGGGGATCGAACCCGGGACTTTTCGGTTGTGAGCCGAGCGTGCCTCCCCTACACTACGGAGTACCCTAATGTGTATGTGTGTGTGTGTGTGTGTGTGTGTGTGTGTGTGTGTGTGTGTGTGTGTGTGTGTGTTATAGTTTTGTGTCTGATAACTTATACGGAATGTCTTCACTCATCGCAGGCTCGAGAGAGAGAGAGAGAGAGAGAGAGAGAGAGAGAGAGAGAGAGAGAGAGAGAGAGAGAGAGAGAGAGAGAGAGAGAGAGAGTGATATTTGAGAGTCATGGGAGGGCATTGCAATAAGGCGTCGCAGCGAAGCAAGGTTGCATACAAACTATAAAAATATTCATGACAAGGGAAGTATAAGAAGTGTAAAGCCGAGAGTTGCAAGTGTCATGAATGTGGAACCCAAAGACCGTCAAGGCAAGCCAGACAAAGGATACAACACCCTTTGCTAAGCCTCTTTCAATCAGCATAATAATCAATAGGCAATCAGATCACCTTATGTATTACGTTTCGTTTACATATTGTTTTATTCTGAAATTATTTGACACCGGGTTTGTTGAGTAATTTTTCATGTGATCTCTTAATGATAGTAGGTAATTTCTATATATTGATTGGATTTGAGTAGTAGTATAGTAGTGGTGGTAGTAGTAATAGTAGTAGTGGTTAATGATAGTAGGTAATTTCTATATATTGATTGGATTTGAGTAGTAGTATAGTAGTAGTGGTAGTAGTAATAGTAGTAGTGGTAGTAGTAGTAGCTAGTAATAGTAGTAGTAGTGGTAGTAGTAGCTAGGTAGTAGTAGTAGTAGTAGTGCTAGTAGTAGTGGTAGTAGTAGTATAGTGGTATTAGTAGTGGTATTAGTAGTAGTAGTAGTGGTAGTAGTAGTAGTAGTGGTAGTAGTAGCTAGTAGTAGTAGTAGTAGTAGTAGTGGTAGTAGTAGTGGTAGTAGTAGTATAGTGGTATTAGTATTAGTATTAGTAGTAGTAGTAGTGCTAGTAGTAGTGGTAGTAGTAGTAGCTAGTAGTAGTAGTAGTAGTGGTAGTAGTAGCTAGTAGTAGTAGTAGTAGTAGTGCTGGTAGTAGTGGTATTAGTAGTATAGTGGTATTAGTAGTGGTATTATTATTAGTAGTAGTGGTAGTAGTAGATCGACTTACCCAATGAAAGTGAAAGGAATGAAATACAGACACAATATAAAGGCTTATAGAAACTTCATTATACATAGGTAAGCTTTTTATGCGTTATTTTTTATTATATATTTCACGTTAAGTAAAATCGCCAGTATAGTCATTTCCGTGAATTCATGGTCTTCTACTATACTCATTGTTATTTTATCTGCCACATCAAAAACTCTATAACAAATAACTTTAATAACAGTAATAACTCTATAGCTCTACAAAAACTCTATAAATTCCGTGTATAGTGATAGAAAGGAGGCTATAGTGCGTTGTTCCTCTGTTGGTCAGTACGCAGTAACTATAAAAACTCCCTTGTGTGAGAGCTATTTCCCCTCTCTCCCTCCCCTCACTCGCTCTCATTATCCAGGAACCCCTCAGTGACCCCCTCCCTCCCCTCAGTGACCCCCTCCCTCCCCTCAGTGACCCCCTCCCTCCCCTCAGTGACCCCCTCCCTCCCCTCAGTGACCCCCTCCCTCCCCTCCCTCCCCTCCCTTGCCTCTCCTTACCCCTCACGATCACCCCCTAAGCGAACACACACACACACACACACACTCACATACACACACACCGTTTCTGAGGTCGAGGAAAGGAGACGAAGAGGAATTAAGAGAAGAAAAGAACAGCGAAAGAAAAGAAAAAGAAAGAAATGAGGGAAAATAGAAGAGAGAAGAAAGAAAGAAGAGGAGGTAAAGGAGAATAAGGAGAATAGAGAAAGAAGAGAAAATAAAGAGAAACAAAAAGAGAGAGAAGAGAGGAAGAGGAGAGGAAGAGAAGAAAAAGAAGATGAAGAGATAAAGAAGAGAAAAAAGAGAAAAAAAGAGAGAAGAGAGGAAGAGGAGATAAAGGAAAATAAGGAGAAGAATAGATAAAGAAGAGAAAAAGAAGAGAAAAAAGAACAGATAGAAGAAAGAAGAAGGAGGAGATACAGGAGAATAAGGAGAATAGAGAAAGAAGAGAAGAAGAGAAAATAATTATGAAAGGTAATAAGGAGAAGGAGATAAAGGAGAATAATAAGATAAGGAGGAGATAAAGGAGAATAATAAGATAAGGAGATAAAGGAGAATAATAAGATAAGGAGATAAAGGAGAATAATAAGATAAGGAGATAAAGGAGAATAATAAGATAAGGAGAAGATAAAGGAGAATAATAAGAGAAGGAGAAGATAAAGGAGAATAATAAGATAAGGAGATAAAGGAGAATAATAAGATAAGGAGAAGATAAAGGAGAATAATAAGAGAAGGAGAAGATAAAGGAGAATAATAAGATAAGGAGATAAAGGAGAATAATAAGATAAGGAGAAGATAAAGGAGAATAATAAGAGAAGGAGAAGATAAAGGAGAATAATAAGAGAAGGAGATAAAGGAGAATAATAAGATAAGGAGATAAAGGAGAATAATAAGAGAAGGAGATAAAGGAGAATAATAAGATAAGGAGATAAAGGAGAATAATAAGAGAAGGAGATAAAGGAGAATAATAAGAGAAGGAGATAAAGGAGAATAATAAGATAAGGAGATAAAGGAGAATAATAAGAGAAGGAGATAAAGGAGAATAATAAGATAAGGAGAAGATAAAGGAGAATAATAAGATAAGGAGATAAAGAGAATAATAAGATAAGGAGATAAAGGAGAATAATAAGAGAAGGAGATAAAGGAGAATAATAAGAGAAGGAGAAGATAAAGGAGAATAATAAGAGAAGGAGATAAAGGAGAATAATAAGATAAGGAGATAAAGGAGAATAATAAGATAAGGAGATAAAGGAGAATAATAAGAGAAGGAGAAGATAAAGGAGAATAATAAGAGAAGGAGATAAAGGAGAATAATAAGAGAAGGAGATAAAGGAGAATAATAAGATAAGGAGATAAAGGAGAATAATAAGAGAAGGAGAAGATAAAGGAGAATAATAAGAGAAGGAGATAAAGGAGAATAATAAGAGAAGGAGATAAAGGAGAATAATAAGATAAGGAGATAAAGGAGAATAATAAGAGAAGGAGATAAAGGAGAATAATAAGATAAGGAGATAAAGGAGAATAATAAGATAAGGAGATAAAGGAGAATAATAAGAGAAGGAGATAAAGGAGAATAATAAGATAAGGAGATAAAGGAAAATAATAAGAGAAGGAGATAAAGGAGAATAATAAGAGAAGGAGATAAAGGAGAATAATAAGAGAAGGAGGAGATAAAGGAGAATAATAAGATAAGGAGATAAAGGAGAATAATAAGAGAAGGAGATAAAGGAGAATAATAAGAGAAGGAGATAAAGGAGAATAATAAGATAAGGAGAAGATAAAGGAGAATAATAAGAGAAGGAGATAAAGGAGAATAATAAGAGAAGGAGATAAAGGAGAATAATAAGAGAAGGAGATAAAGGAGAATAATAAGATAAGGAGATAAAGGAAAATAATAAGAGAAGGAGAAGATAAAGGAGAATAATAAGATAGGGAGATAAAGGAGAATAATAAGAGAAGGAGATAAAGGAGAATAATAAGAGAAGGAGATAAAGGAGAATAATAAGATAAGGAGAAGTTTAGGTATAAAGGCAATTAGTATATGAAGATTTTATTAGATTATATGGCAAGATGAATAATGATACTGCTAAATTATGATAAATGTACTCGTAGTGTTGGTTGCATTCCATGTCAGGTGTTGCCAGACGGAGATATTAACCCCTTGAGGCCCAGAACGTAATTTCCATTGTAATTTGGGTACTATTAGATGATTTTTAGTGACTATAAGCAATGTTTTTATAGCTATGACCTGTTTAGTATCCTTGTCGACTAACTAATTTGGAATATTCAGTTAGTTTTCGTTATTTAAGGGCTCACAACAGACGAGTTTATATAGTGAAGGAAAGATCTGGGCGTGATGGGGTTGATAGTGTTGCTGATTGTGTTGATGATGGGAATTATTTTGTAGTGTCGATAAATTAAAGAAGATAAGAAAACAGATAAATTAAAGAAGATATGAAAACAGATAAATTAAAGAAGATAAGAAAACAGATAAATTAAAGAAGATAAGAAAACAGATAAATTAAAGAAGATAAGAAAACATAAATTAAAGAAGATATGAAAACAGATAAATTAAAGAAGATAAGAAAACAGATAAATTAAAGAAGATATGAAAACAGATAAATTAAAGAAGTGAAAGGAGTAAAAGAGTGAATAGTGAATAAAAGAGTGAAAGAAAGTAAAGGAGTGAATGAATATAGAAAATTAAGACGAATAAGAGAGTGAATGAATGAGTTAGTAATTTAGTTGAGTAAGATAATGAATAAAATGAATTAGTTTAGGTGACTAATTAAGAGAATGGAAATCTAAATAAATAAATAGAATAACTAAAATAATTGTGATGAGAGAATAAAATAGATAGTCATTTAGTTGAGTAGGATAATGAAAAAAACACTTAGATTACCGTAGATAACAGTAAAGTCGCCACCTGCAGTAATGTCGCCAGGCGCCATATATTACGAATTATAGCATTACTACTGATTTTTATGTGCCACTGAAGATGATACACAGTAGTTTATATCATGACTGTATAATCTACCCTGTTTCAGCGTTGTTTTATGCTTTGTAGCTGCAAGTATAGACGGTTTCAAAATTCACTACGCGTTTTTTTTTCGGGCGACGACGACAGCGGTACGACACTCAGTAAATAAACACTAGATGGCGACTCTACTGTTGGTAGCCACTTTGTAGATATTCTTGTAATTTGTTCATTTATAGCCATACTATGAAACAGATGAAGACACAAAATGACACAGACTCTCCAGATAGCCCCTTCTAACTGTCCTGAAATCATGGATGTAGAAATGTAACTATTAACGCCACCACACGGCTGTAAATAGAAAAAAAAGTTGTCCTGGCGACTTCACTGTTATCTACGGTAGTGACTAAAAGAATGGAAAATGAATGAAATGAATGAAATAATGGAAATGAATGAGTTAAGAGAATGAAGGAATGAACATATATTGTAACTGAGATGATGAATAAGAAAAAAATATATATAAACTTAGATGATTGAGAAAAGAAATAAAAACAAAAACAATAGATGATATTTTTTTTTTGATGCACCGTAGATAACACTATAGTCGCCAGTCACTTGCCACTGCACTAATGTCGCCAGGCACAATATATTACGAATTTTAGCATGACTACAAACTTTGATGTGCCACTGAAGACATGTAGTGTGATGTACATAACATAAACAACTGTGCATGCCTTTTCAGTGACACATAAAAGTCTGTAGTGATGCTATCATTCGTAATATATTGTGCCTGGCAACATTAATGCAGTGGCGAGTGACTGGCGACTATAGTGTTATCTACGGTAGCTAATATGAAATAATAAAGGAGGATCTAAAATAAAAAAAGTAAAATATATTAAAAAAAAGAAAACTATAGATGAATGAATAGATATTGTAATTGATATGAGTCTATAGGGGAATGAATGTATTAATAAATATATAAAATACACCTTATCTACCTTACTACTACTACTACTACTACTACTACTACTACTACTACTACTACTACTACTACTACTAACACCACTTCTACTACCCTTAAATTGGCTCTTGGGGCGAAAAAAGGATAGAAATAAAAGCACTCAAGAATCCTCTATAGTTTATACACACACGTCAGCGCATAAATATGTACATACACACACACAGACACGGATATGTACAGAATTATGGTTATGTAGAAAATTTATGTACTAGATAACCTACGTACAGACAGACAGACAGACAGGCAGACAGACAGACAGACAGACATATGTTCAGCTTACAGACGCACTCTTCTTCTTCTTCTTCTTCATTTCCTTCTTCTACTACTACTTCTTCTTCTTCTTCTTCTTCTTCTTCTTCTTCTTCTTCTTCTTCTTCTTCTTCTTCTTCTTCTTCTTCTTCTTTTTTTCTTCTTCTTCTTCTTCTTCTTCTTCTTTTTCTTCTTCTTCTTCTTCTTCTTCTTCTTCTTCTTCTTCTTTTTCTTCTTCTTCTTCTTCTTCTTCTTTTATACAACGCACCAATGACAGCAAACAAATACACTTACTTGAGGCACACACACACACACACACACACACACACACACACACACACACACACACACACACACACACACACAATAAATAGTTACAAGTGTGAGCAAAGTGGAGTTTGGGACCTCGATTTAATTAACAATGAAATATAATAATAATGACAATAATGAAAATAGTAATAATGATAATAATAATGATAGTTATAATAATTTCCGGGATAAAACTCTCCACTCATTATACTGTAGTCTCTAGTATATAACATAAGTCCATTTATAATTTATACGTATGTATCTATATAATACTGTAATAAATTTAATCTAACATTCCCTGGAGTGATATAATTCTGACTTCACTGAATTACATGATATCCTGTTTCGTCTTCATTATTTTCTGCTTGATTAATACTCCTTCACAAATAATTAATACTCCTTCACAAATAAATATAATTAATACTCCTTCACAAATAATTAATACTCCTTCACAAATAAATATAATTAATACTCCTTCACAAATAATTAATACTCCTTCACAAATAATTTTAATACTCCTTCACAAATAATTAATACTCCTTCACAAATAATTAATACTCCTTCACAAGTAATTAATACTCCATCACAAATAATTAATACTCCATCACAAACATAAACGAACTTAACAATTGTGAAAGTATAAGTGTTAGAAAGTAAGTAAAAGCAACTGGTAGAAATTTAAAAGTATTATTATTATAAAGAAGCAAATAACTGGTAGGGGGAAAAATTGAAAGTTTGTATTATAAAGAAAAATAAAAGCAGGGAGAAATTAGAAAATATTTGTATTATAAAAAAAAGTAAAAGAACTGTAGAAATTAGAAATTTTAGTATTATAAAGAAGTAAAAAGCAACGGTTAGAAATTAGAAAGTATTAGATTATAAAGAAAGTAAAAGCAACGTAGAAATTTGAAAGTATTGAATTATAAAAGAAAGTAAAGCAAAATGGTAGAATTAAATATAGTATTATAAAGAAAGTAAAAAGCAACTGTAGAAATTAGAAAGTATTAGTATTAAAAGAAAGTAAAAGCAACTGGTAGAAATTAAAAAAGTAAATTTTATTATAAAGAAGTAAAAATCAACTGGTAGACATTAGAAAGTATTAGTATTATAAAGAAAGTAAAAGCAACTGGTAGACATTAGAAAGTATTAGAATTATAAAGAAAGTAAAAGCAACTGGTAGAAATTAGAAAGTATTAGAATTATAAAGAAAGTAAAAGTAACTGTTAGAAATTAGAAAGTATTGGTATTATAAAGAAAGTAAAAGCAACTGGTAGAAATAGAAAGTATAGAATTATTAAAAGAAAGTAAAAGCAACTGGTAGAAATTAGAAAGTATTAGTATTATAAAGAAAGTAAAAGCAACTGGTAGAAATTAGAAAGTATTAGTATTATAAAGAAAGTAAAAGCAACTGGTAGAAATTAGAAAGTATTAGTATTATAAAGAAAGTAAAAGCAACTGGTAGAAATTAGAAAGTATTAGTATTATAAAGAAAGTAAAAGCAACTGGTAGAAATTAGAAAGTATTAGTATTATAAAGAAAGTAAAAGCAACTGGTATAAATTAGAAAGTATTGGTATTATAAAGAAAGTAAAAGCAACTGGTAGAAATTAGAAAGTATTAGTATTATAAAGAAAGTAAAAGCAACTGGTAGAAATTAGAAAGTATTAGAATTATAAAGAAAGTAAAAGCAACTGGTAGAAATTAGAAAGTATTAGAATTATAAAGAAAGTAAAAGCAACTGGTAGAAATTAGAAAGTATTAGAATTATAAAGAAAGTAAAAGTAACTGTTAGAAATTAGAAAGTATTGGTATTATAAAGAAAGTAAAAGCAACTGTTAGAAATTAGAAAGTATTAGAATTATAAAGAAAGTAAAAGCAACTGGTAGAAATTAGAAAGTATTGGTATTATAAAGAAAGTAAAAGCAACTGGTAGAAATTAGAAAGTATTAGTATTATAAAGAAAGTAAAAGCAACTGGTAGACATTAGAAAGTATTAGAATTATAAAGAAAGTAAAAGCAACTGGTAGAAATTAGAAAGTATTAGAATTATAAAGAAAGTAAAAGCAACTGGTAGAAATTAAAAAAATATTAGTATTATAAAGAAAGTAAAAGCAACTGGTAGACATTAGAAAGTATTAGTATTATTTAAAAATAAAGCAACTGTTAAACATTAGAAAGTAAATTTAAAATTTTAAAGAAAGTAAAGCAACTGGTAGAAATTAGAAAGTTTTTAGAATTATAAGAAAGTAAAAGCAACTGGTAGAATTAGAAAGTATTAGAATTATAAGAAAGTAAAAGCAATGGTAAAATTAGAAAGTATTAGAATTAAAAAAGTAAAAACAACTGGTAGAAATTAAAAAAATATAGTATTATTTAAAAAGTAAAAGCAACTGGTAGAAATTAGAAAGTATTAGTATTATAAAAAAGTAAAAGGCACTGGTAGAAATTAGAAAGTATTAGAATTATAAAGAAAGTAAAAGCAACTGGTAGAAATTAAAAAAATATTAGTATTATAAAGAAAGTAAAAGCAACTGGTAGACATTAGAAAGTATTAGAAAGTCAGTTATATTTCTTATTTCAACGTTCAAAATCTTTCCAATAAACAACTCTTCATTATAAATACATTGATATTATATTGTACACATCAGCCACATATGATAGATTTCTTTTTACATCAGCCATTTCTCGCTTAATCAATTTTACTCTTGCGTGGGTTATATTATATTAGGGAGAAGGAGAAGGAAATTACGATGAATAAATGAAAAGAAAATATACCATGTAGAAATCTATATTGTCTGTATTTTGATGAAGATTAAAACGAATGAGTTATTTTTATTTCATTTCAAAGCGATGATGTGTGTGTGTGTGTGTGTGTGTGTGTGTGTGTGTGTGTGTGTGAGAGGAGAGAGAGAGAGAGAGAGAGAGAGAGAGAGAGAAGAGAGAGAGAGAGAGAGAGAGAGGAGAGAGAGAGAGAGAGAGAGAGAGAGAGAGCCTAATAGCACCTACTCTTACTCCAGGGAAATCTTGAAAGCCTCAGCCTGTGTTACCTTGTTGACTGTGTGAGGGGAAGGGAGAGGGAGGGGAAAAGAGGGGAAAGAGAGGGGACAGGGAGGGGAAATGAGGGGAGAGGGAGGGGAGAGGGAGAGGGGAGGGAGAGAGAGAGAATGAGGTTACGTGGAAGACTATAGAGTATGTGATTTGAGTGTAAAACGAAAAGAGTAAATTGAGAGAGAGAGAGAGAGAGAGAGAGAGAGAGAGAGAGAGAGAGAGAGAGAGAGAGAGAGAGAGAGAGAGAGAGAGAGAGAGAGAGAGAGAGAGAGAAGAGAGAGAGAGAGAGAGAGAGAGAGAGAGTAGATAAGATAAGATTTTCATCCTATCTAGACACTTTGCAAGTACCAACTACAAGGTTATTGACTATACAAAGCGCCGCCACGTCAGCACGAACTAGGCGGACTCGAACCGCTGACCGAATGCACAGGGACGCTGCACATTGCGAGCTCACATCTCTACCAACCTCGCCTTGACGGGCGAGAGAGAGAGAGAGAGAGAGAGAGAGAGAGAGAGAGAGAGAGAGAGAGAGAGAGAGAGAGAGAGAGAGAGAGAGAGAGAGAGAGAGAGAGAGAGAGAGAGAGAGAGAGAGAGAATATTATATACTAAAAAAATATGTCTGAAAACTTGAATTCAACAATAAATAAAAATAATAACATACGTACGATAACATACATATACATGAACAAATATATATGTAAATTAATAAATAAAAGAAAACAAACACACATCAGGTAGTGCAATCATTTCAGAAACTCTTTACATAGATCAAAACAAATGCAAGATATCTTTTTTTGCTCTATTTTTAGGAGGAATTGATGAAGCGATAACCCGATTGGTGGCTGAAGACGTTGTTATCTCTTTTTCTATTGGCTAAGCAAATCCCAAGGGCATGCCTGTGATTGGCTGAGACGAGCGAGCATCAAGCGCTGATTGGCTGCTTTTCGTCATGTAGGTTTGCCTTCTTGAATGACTCGTAGAAAGAAAATATGCAATAAATTTCTTTCATGAAGAGTCGCAGGTACATTAAAAAAATGCAAAACACAGAGAGAGAGAGAGAGAGAGAGAGAGAGAGAGAGAGAGAGAGAGAGAGAGAGAGAGAGAGAGAGAGAGAGAGAGAGAGAGAGAGAGAGAGAGAGAGAGAGAGAGAGAGAGAGAGAGAGAGAGAGAGAGAGAGAGAGATAATAGAATAAATATCAACGCAAAATCAACGCGTTCTTTAGGTATAAATTCATTACCAGCAAGAAAATGAAAACAAACCCCACATAATTAACATCCACGTAAATTCTCCTTCAGGTATTATCAAATCTGTGGCTCCTGACGAAGAGATGGTGCCTTCCCCGTCAGTAGGAATCAGCAAGGGGCGTGTCAGCGAGGTCGGGAGGTGACGAAGGCGCTGACGAAGACTTGGGGAGGCGAGGTGAGGTATAGAGAGCGAAGGGGCGTCTCAGAGATTCGCGTGAGGCTTTGCGGACCACGGCAGCAGAAGTAGCAGCAGGAGTAGCAGCAGGAGGACCAAGGAACAGCGGCATGAGCAGGGACGTGGGCCTGTTGGAGGGGTGTGTGTTAGAGAGAGAGAGAGAGAGAGAGAGAGAGAGAGAGAGAGAGAGAGAGAGAGAGAGAGAGAGAGAGAGAGAGAGAGAGAGTCCTGCTTTAGTTAATAATGAGGAAGCAGAATAATGTTACGTAAAAAGAAGGAAAAAACAGAATATCAGACCTTGACGTCTTTTCTGTATTAAAGAAGAAAATTATAATAGGCAGAGAATAAGACGAATAATGATAATGATGATAATAATCTTTCTAATAAGAACATAATAAAGAAGATTAGGAAGAAACAGAAAGAAAATGTCTATCCTCTCGAAACACTTCTGTCGCAACTACTACTAGTCTACAACAACAACAACAACAACTGCTACTACTACTACTACTACTACTACTACTACTACTACTACTACAACTACTACTACTACTACTACTATACTACTACTACTACTACTACTACTACTACTACTGTATACTTATACTACTACTACTACTTCTATAGGAATAACAACTACTACTATATACTATTACTACTACTATAGGAACCTCAACTACTACTATAACTATATACTACTACTTCTACTACTACAGCTACTACTACTACTACTACTACTACTACTACTACTACTACTACTACTACTACTACTACGTACTATACTACTACTACTACTACTACTACTACTACTACTACTACTACTACTACTACTACTACTATTATTACGACTACCGCTACCACTACAACAACAACAACAACAACTACTACTACTACTACTACTTCTACTACTACTACAACAACTACTACTACTACTACTACTACCACAAGAACCATCAATTTCACCGTCAGGAGCAGCCGAGCCCAGAGACCGAGGCTTGGTAGGGCGGCCTCGTCGTTAGAATATCCTGCGCCGATTGGAGATAAATGCCCGGGATCTCGGCGGCGCATCGCACTCGCAGACTCCCCGCGTCCTGGTGCAGAAGGCCCGGCAGGAGGGAGAAGCGAAGACGAAGCCGGGAGGTGAAGAGCTTATCATCGTCCTCCTTGTCTACTTGAGCTTCTAACCAGCCAAGAGGAGCCTGAAAGAGGGAGAGATAGATGTGATTCTATATTTTTTATATATGATTAAGATATTATATTGATTGAAAGAAGGGAGAGGGAAAAAACCCTGATGATTCGTTTGCGTACTATAAGAACAGAAACACATAAGGAAGCTACAATATCAAACAAATAGATTATAATACAGGATATAGAAGAATATAATTAGAATAGAAGAAAGATAGATAAATAGATATGTGATTTTCTTTTTTTTATATTGGATTAAGATAAATGATTGATTGAAACGGGAAAAATGGGAAAAAAGCTGATTTTTTCGATTGCGTATTCTAGCTACTTGTTATGGTTTTTATTAATTCAGAGGAAAAAAAAGCTGATTAATCGATTGTGTATTATATTTGTCTTGGGTTTTTATGAGTGGAAGTGTCTGAGTCATGTGTTTTTACAACTGTTAGAAGAGATGATGAGACTTGAATGTATAGACGGAGGGAGAAGAGACAGGCTGAGGAAGAGATGGAGGTGCTGCAGAATGAGTGAATGAGTAAAAATGAGTAAAACACCAATGGGGATAAACAAGTACAAAAGTGAAAATGAGTAAATCTGAGTAAAATTCCAATGTGGATAAACGAGATAAAATAAAGGTGAGTAAATGAGTAAAAATGAGTAAAATATTAATGAAGGTAAACGATATAAATAATAAGCAACCCTACTATATTATGAACACCCGAAAAAAATACAGGAAAAAGAATAGGCTCTAAAAAAAAGGAAAAAGTAAAAAAAAAGGGAAAAAAAAGGAGTCATGTAAAAAAAGAAGTAAAATGAGAAAAAAGTAAAAATAGTCAAAAATAAGAAAGTAAGGAAAAAAAAAAGTAAAAAGAAAAAAAAGTAAAAATAATAAAAAAAAAGAAAGTAAGGAAAAAAAAAAAGTAAAAAGAAAAAAGAAAAAAAAAAAGTAAAAGAAAGGAAAGTTATGTAGAAAAAAGTAAAAGAAAAGAAAGTTATGTAAAAAAAAGTAAAATGAAAAAAAATAAAAAAGTAAAAAAAAAAAAGTAAGGAAAAACAAAGTAAAAAGAAAAGAAAAAAATACAAGAAAGGAAAGATAAAATTATGAAAAAAAAGGAAAAGAAAGAAAAGTAATATAAAAAAAAAGTAAAAAAAAATCAAAATAAAAAAAGTAATAAAATGTAAAAAAAAGAGTAAAAAGAGACTCACAGGCTTGGTATTGACGGTAAAGTTGAGGATGGCAGCAGGCTTGGATTTACCCGAAGTGCACATGAGATCCACCCAGTCCCCGGGGAGGTACTGGGTCCTGACGCCCGAGATGACAGGGGCTCCGTCAGGCAGGTCTGGGCGGGAGAGAGAAACAGTTTTACAAAGTTTGGACAAAGGTACTGTAGGTAGAAGAGAAAAGATAGGGTAACAAGCGGGGAAGAGAGGTAGTTTTATAAAGTTTGGACAAAGGTACTGTAGGTAGAAGAGAAAAGATAGGGTAACAAATGAGTAGTTTAACAGTTTTATTGAATAGCATGAAATCTTAACCTCACGTGTACCGTATAGATAACAGTTAAGTCGCCAGGACAACTTTTTTTTCTGTTTACAGCCGTGTGGTGGCGTTAATACTTACATTTCTACATCCATGATTTTAGGACAGTTAGAAAGGGGCTATCTGGAGAGTCTGTGTCATTTTGTGTCTTCATCTGTGTCATAGTATGGCTATAAAAGAACAAATTACAAGAATATCTACAAAGTGGCTATCAACAGTAGAGTCGCCATCTAGTGTTTATTTACTGAGTGTCGTACCGCTGTCGTCGTCGCCCGAAAAAAAAAACGCGTAGCGAAATTTGAAACCGTCTATACTTGCAGCTACAAAGCATAAAACAACGCTGAAACAGGATAGATTATACAGTCATGATGTAAACTACTGTGTATCATCTTCAGTGGCCAACATAAAAATCAGTAGTGATGCTATTATATTCGTATAGTTTTGGTCGAATGGCGACTCATTGCAGGTGGCGATTTTACTGTTTTCTACGGTCATGATTGTCTATTCGACAATGTTTTGATATAATTGCATGACCAGCTATTTATAGTTTTGTCTCATCGAGTCTGAATTACAGTAACCTGAGACATGATTAGTACGATATTGTTAGCATTTTATAAATCAACCTAGTCTACACCAAGAGAGCTAGATAGAAAGTAAATAGTGATCTGGCTACGCATAAGAGTCTGCGCGATTGACCAACACTAACATGGCAGGTAAACGAATTTGAGAGAGAGAGAGAGAGAGAGAGAGAGAGAGAGAGAGAGAGAGAGAGAGAGAGAGAGAGAGAGAGAGAGAGAGAGAGAGAGAGAGAGAGAGAGAGAGTAAAAAATAATGTTTACATGCCGTGTTATTATTATTTTTTTCTCGCTTGGTACACACATAAGCTCCAACATATTTTATAACACTAATTTCTTTACTATTTCATATATTCTATGCTATAAGAGAGATCAGACATCATCTCTATAAAATAACACAGCCCTTGAAGCATCTGTGAATGATTCAGTCGTCAGTAAGATTGTGAGCGGGCGTGTTGTTTCATCTCGCTGTTAAGTTACGCAGCTGTTACCGTGGATAAAATAGTGTTTACAATCTATTAGGCATCATTTCACTATCAGGTAAGTGTGTAGATGTGTTAGGTGTTGTGTGATATTAGCTAAATAACTGAATAGGACGGAAAATCGTGAAAATAAGCGAAAAAATAAACTTGTCCTTGCCTTGTCACGGGAAAGACTCGAATATTTACATTTTTTAGTATGAAAATAACGTATTTATGATGATTTTCCCGCATGCCCAGTGGCTTAAAGGTTCCTAGAAGTGTGTGAAGGTGTGACAGTGGTGTAGGGTAAGGTAGGTATGTAGGGAAAGCAGGAAATAAATGAAAGGAAATATTCAAGTGGTGATTTGTTATGGTCAATATTTCTGTCTTTTCAACGGTGCTACCTTTCAGTATTTTTTGGTAATCTCTATCCAGGAATGAAAAAACTACATGTAGGCCCTAACATGTTCAAAAAATGTCCACAAAATTTCTAGTGCCAAAAAAATTTGAGTGCCAAAATTTTTAGTGGCAAATTTTTTGAGTGCCAAAAGATTTTGAGCACCAAAATTAATTTGAGTGCCAAAAAGTTTGCGTGCCAAAAAATTTCGAGTGCCGAAAAAAATTTAAGTGCCAAAAAATGTTGAGTGCCAAATTTTTTGAGCGCCAACAAAATTTGGGTGCCAAAAATGTTAGAGTATTTTGATGATTTTAATGAAGTATGATTTATTTCTTGACGTCAGAAAACGATGGTTCGAAGCCCTGACAACATAACTATCTCTCCAACCTGCACCACCACCACCACACCACCACTCACCACCACCCCACCGCCTCCTACCACATGGGTGTAAGGTAAGCAGTGCCGTTTCTAGCCTTTTGGGGGCCCTATGCGAAATGCTATTTGGGGGCCCTATTTGTAAAACTACGATGGGGGCGTGGCGCTGGGGGGATTCCAAGCCCTCTAAGGTGGTCCGTTGGCACGCCTTAAATATTTAAATGCATCAATCTGCTGCACTTAAAGAGGAAAAGAGACTAGATTATAAAAAAAACCCAAATACTGGCAGCTTGGGGGCCCCTTGGTGGCTTCGGGGCCCCTTGGTGGCTTCGGGGGCTTTCTTGGTGGCTTCAGGGGCCCTTGGTGGCTTCAGGGGCCCTATTGCAACCGAGCAGTTCGCATATAATAAGAAACGTTCCTGAAGACAAGTACAAGTATCTGTTAACAAGCAACCATATTTACCGTGCTATTGTTGCCACTAATGCTGGATGATCTTTTAAAGCCTTTACCTTACTGTATGCCACTAAACTACACCTCTGTTCTCGTGGGGTGAGGGACGGGTTTTGTGGTGTGTGTGTGTGTGTGTGTGTGCGTGGTCGTAAGTTGTCCATTGGAGCAGTCAACTTTTTTTCCCGCCCCCTCTCCTCCTCCGCCCCCTCTCCTCCTCCGCCCCCTCTCCTCCTCCGCCCCCTCTCCTGCTCCGCCTCTGCCCCCTCTCCTCCTCCTCCTCCTCCTCCTCCTCCTCCTCCTCCTCCACCTCAACACAAACTTCTCATTTCCTTTCTCTCTTCTTTACTCTCTGCACCTCATTGTTATCTCTTCCGCAGTCCCATATTTTTCTGCCGCCACCACCACCTCCTCCTCCTCCTCCTCCTCCTCCTTTCCTCTCTCCTCCTCCTCCTCCTCCTCGCCTCCTCCTCCTCTTTCCCTCCTCATCCCCATCTCCTCCTCTCCTCTTCCTCCTCTTCCTTCTCCTCCACCTCCGCCCCACCTCCTCCTCCTCCTCCTTCCTCCCCCTCCTGCTCCTCCATTCGTTCTAACAAAAGTTGGCTCGAGTAACACACACACACACACACACACACACACACACACACACACACACACACACACACACACACACACACACACACACACACACACACACACACACACACACACGTACAAAACAACGCATATTTTCAATTTCTAATGTAATTATTATCCTTCAATTTGTAATATGAAGAGTAATTAGTACGTAATTACCTTAATCACCTTCGTTCTTCCTTCTCTCCTCTCATATATCCTTCAGTCTTTTTATTTTTTTATTCCTTCCTTCCATCATTCTCTTTGGTATGTCTTCTTTTCTTTCATCCTTCATTCTTTTGTTTATTTCTTCCTTTCATTATTCTTTACCTCCGCCAACCAAGTTGGAGGGGTTATGTTTTCACCCCGATCTGTCTGTCTGTCTGTCTGTCTGCCTGTCTGTCTGTCTGTTAGTGTACAGGATTTCGCGAAAAGTTACGAATAGATTTGGACCAAACTCGGTATACCAAGTCTATTTGGTATAAGGAAGAACTGATTTAATTTTGGATGAAATCTATTGACAAGTGTTGCCATGGCAACCAATTGATGAAATATTCGGCCGGAGGTATGCGCTCATACTGAGAGCATATATATATATATATATATATATATATATATATATATATAATATATATATATTATATATATATATATATATATATATATATATATATATATAATATATATATATATATATATATATATATTTTTTTTTTTACATTTTTTTTTTTTTTTTTTTTTTTTTACTTTTTATATTCGGGCTGAGGTATGCGCTCTACTGAGTGCCCCCCCCCCTAGTTTTTGTATGTTTTCCTTATACCCTCTTTCCTTTTCCTTCTTTTTTGGTTTTTTTTACTTTTCCTTCTCTTTTTTTTTTTTTTTTTTTTCTTCCTTCCTTCATTCTTTTTTTTTATTCCTTCCTTGCATTATTCTCCTATGCATGTCTTCCTTACCCTCTTAACATTTCTTTCCTTCATTTTTCCTTCTTTTTTATTTCTTCTCCCCATCCAGTCACAATTTCCTGAAACCCCTTCCCTCCCCCTTCCCCTCCCCTTCCCTCCTTCCCTCCCATCTCTCCTTCCCTACCCTTCCCTCCTGTCCCTCCCTTCCCTCCCTTCCCTTCCCTCCCTTCCCTCCCTTCCCTCCCATCCCTACCGTCCCTACCTTCCCTCCCTCCCTCCCTTCCCTCCCTTCCTCCCTTCCCTCCCATCCCTACCTTCCCTACCTTCCCTCCGTCCCTCCCTTCCCTCCCTTCCCTCCGTCCCTCCTTCCTCCCCCTCCTCCTACCTTCCCTCCGTCTCCCTCCCTCCCTTCCCTTCCCTCCCTTCCCTCCCTCCCTCCCTCCCTTCCCTCCCTCCCTCCCTCCCTTCCCTTCCCTTCCCTCCCGTCCTTCTCCTCCGCCCCCTCCCTTCCCCTCCCTCCTTCCCTCTCCTCCCTTCCCTCCTTCCCTCCTTCCCTCCCTTCCTTCCCCTCCCTTCCTTCCCTCTCTCTTCCCTTTCCTCCGTCCCTCCCTTCCCTCCCTTCCCTCCCCCTTCACCCCCCACCCATACCTCCCCATTTACCTACCTTACCTCCTTTCCTTCCACACAGGTAGCCTAAACCAACGGAGGCATTTACCTTCCCCTCTGCCCCCTTCCCCTCTGCCCCTCTTCCCCTCTCCCTCTTCCCCCTTCCCTTCTCCCTTCCTTTCCCTCTTCCCCTCTCCTCCCTTCCTTCCCCTTCCTTCATTACACATTGAGAAGTCGGAAGCGGTGAGGGGAAATTCTGACCCCTTCCTTCCCGTCCCTTCCCTCTAACCCTCTCGCCCCTTCCCTTCCCTTCCCCTAACCCTCTCGCCCCTTCCCTTCCCTTCCCCTAACCCTCTCGCCCCTTCCCTTCCCTTCCCCTAACCCCTTCGTCTCTTCCCCTCTGTATCTATCTAAGCATCTATGTGTTCTTATATCTATCTCTGTCTATCTCTCTGTGTTTCTATATCTATCTATACCTCTGTCTGTCTGTCTTTGTATGTCTATCTATCTATCTATACCTCTGTCTGTCTATCTCTGTTACTATATCTGTCTGTCCTGAGTGTGTGTGTGTGTGTGTGTGTGTGTGTGTGTGTGTGTGTGTGTGTGGTGTGGTGTGGGTGTGTGGTGGGTGGGTGGGTGGGTGGGTGTTCATTTCTTGGTATTCTTTTGTCCTATTTACTATACACTTTATACACTTATAAACTTATACTTTACTATACACTTTATTACCTATACGCTATCTTAGTTACCCAATCTACCTTACTACTTACTTACTACTACCTTATTTACTACCTTACTTACTACCTTACTTACTACCTTACTTACTACCTTACTTACTACCTTACTTACTTACTACCTTACTTACTACCTTACTTACTTACTTACTACCTCACTTACTTACTACCTTACTTACTACCTTACTTACTACCTTACTTACTACCTTACTTACTACCTTACTTACTTTACTTACTACTTACTTTACTTACTACTTACTTACTACTTACTTACTTACTTACTTACTACCTTACTTACTACCTTACTTACTTACTTACTTACTACTTACTTACTTACTACCTTAGCTTACTACCTTACCTTACTACTACCTCACTACTTACTACTTACTTACTTACTTACTTACTACTACTTATACTTACTTACTTACTCTACTTACTTTACTTACGACCTTACTACCTTACTACCTCACTTACTTACTACCTCACTTACTTACTTACTTATTAACTTACTTACCCACCACCGTGATCTGGGCGGAGTCAGAGGCCGTGTGGAAGGTTGGTCCATCGGCCGAGACTTCGCAGTGAAAAGGTCCCTCGGCGTCCAGACTCACGTTCGAGATCCTCACACTGCCGCCCCACGATTTTTCAAGCTGAGAGAGTTAGAGAGAGAATGAGAGAGTGAGATAGAGAAGGAGAAGAGTGAGAGAGAGAGAGAGAGAGAGAAGGGGAAGAGTGAGAGAGATGGGGAAGAGTGAGAGAGAAGGGGAAGAGTGAGAGAGAGAAGTGGAAGAGTGAGAGAGATGGGGAAGAGGAGAGAGAGAGAAGGGGAAGAGTGAGAGAGAGAAGTGGAAGAGTAGAGAGATGGGGAAGAGTGAGAGAATGGGAAGAGTGAGAGAGATGGGGAAGAGTGAGAGAGAGAAGTGGAAGAGTGAGAGAGAGAGAGAGATAAAGAGATAGATAGATAGATAAATAGACAGAGATAGATGGATATATATATATAAAGAGAGAGAGAGAGAGAGAGAGAGAGAGAGAGAGAGAGAAGATGAGAGAGAGAGAGAAGAGAGGGGAGAGAAAAGAGAGAGAGAGAAGAGGAGGAGAGAA
>JACEEZ010000481.1:0-16440 GCA_016584305.1 Chionoecetes opilio
ATAATACTAAAGCTCGCTGAGCAACAAACTGCCTACAGCTCCACACCAGCGTGTCCCCGCCACTCTGAGCGTCGCAGGACACAAGTGGAGCTGCCCCGTGAGGGTCTCGCCTGTCCCATAACAGCAGGTTTCCCACCCTTAGTGCTTGCTACCTTTAACTAGCCCTCTGAGGGCCCCCTTGCGTCACTGCTCTATGCCAGTGACCAGCAGGGTTCGCCTCCGTCTCACACCAAGGACGCTAAGGGCGACACTGAATTGCAACAACGTTGAGCAACGCGGTAAACAAAAAAGGGACCTCCTGGGCAGCCACTACAGCCCTGTGGGGAGCGCCGCGGTTAAAGGAATCACAGACAGTGTTATATTCAGCTAAATCAGTTAACTCTGTTAACACGAGCACTGGGACTAAATCCCGCTCACTGTGGCTGTCAGGTCCAGAGACACGTTGAAAGTGAACAGTGGCGAAACCAGGCAGCCTGAGGCATCTAGAGCACATCAGGACACGAGGGGCGACCTGTTAATGGTCGCACTGCGTTGTGGTATGAGCGAGGACGGCAGAACCTTCCACGACGGCTGCCGGGCCAGATTTGGCTGCTGTATGTTACTGGCCCAGGGCAGGAAGCCAGCAACAAAGGTAGTTGGGCCAGCAACGACGATCTCTCCGAACTTCGTTTCCTAACGACGAAAGCTACAAAGCCTCCCTTTTCGGTCGTTAACGTGTCGGAAGGCGCTGACTGGCTAAGGCGAGTAATGACGTCATCAAGCGCGTCATCAGCCACCAGCCAATGATAAACAGTTTTTAAAATTTCTCGACCAATCACAAGTCAGCGAGACATATTTCCGGGGAAGAATGGCATGCCAGACTGCCTCTCCCCGCCTTGTCCCCGTCATCTCAAACTAATTCTCGTTTTATTCGGAATGCTTGCGTTTTAAGGAGTTTTAATGTATCAGAAAGTAAGATGTATAAGTAAGGAGCCTGTGTTGCTAGTGTTTTGGTGGTAGAAGGTGCATGTGTGTGTGGGTTGAAATAGTGAATATTTGTGATATGGGGAGGCCCGCGGCAAGGCCTCTCCGTCACTCTGCCTCGCCATCAGTCACCTCATCATAACATCTTTAAATCACCCTTATTTAAGGTGACACACGGTGCTACATTGATTTAGATAATGACAAGTATATATAACATCTCACCATAATCACTAAGTTGTATAATAACGAGTAATAAGACGTTTAATCCTGCCCAAACCTACAGTGGCGGAGGAGCTGGCGGCTCCAGGGGCGCCGCCACTAAAAACTTTTGGGGAAAAACCCGCAGTTATCCGCCCCCTGTCCCTTCCGAAGAAGACGTCGCTCCCCCCCTGTATAGCCCCCGGGGATCATGGGTTTCCCCAAAGGGGGTTCTCGCCCCCCCTACTAATATTTACCAAAGAATCTATCCCCCTTGTGAATTTGGTTTGATATCCACCCACGGGCTTCTCTGCTGCTGCTGCGGCTGCCGAAGGCCGCGCGCCGACGAAATTTAGTCCCTTGCTTGTTTTTCTCTCTTTACTCATTATAGGAATAATATCCCCCAAATGCAATCATATTCTCCTTCACCTTAAAAAGTTTTTCCCAAGATACTAAGCATAATGAGCATGTTGGAGATTCCGACCCTGCAAAACCCGGTTTGACAGTGTTGGCCAGTGTGCACGTTAACGACGAAATCGACGAATTTTCCCGCGTGGGGGTTTCCGTCGTTGGACTAACACCAAAAAAGGGTCTTTAAGTGTTTTGGGGTTCCCGGCCCTGAGCCGACGGGAACTGAACACGTACCACACGAGTATAGAACTCTGTACGAAACGGTAAAATAAAACGACATATGACGGTACTAATGATTTACAATTTTATTGTTATGACTTAATATGAACCTTTTGGACTCCGGTGGCTAAGACTTATTGTTGACAGACAAATAATTATAAAATAATTCCAGTTTCCCTTATAAATATGACTTGCTTTATTGGTCCATGTCTCGTAGCCCCGGTTAAGGTTTCTACCCCTGGGGGACAGGTCCCCCGGGTTTTAAAAACCCAGTGCCTGATAGTGTCACAGGGCAAGTATCCAAACCCAACAAATCAGCAATTTGGTGATTCGGGGAACCGTTTTTAAATAAAATATCAAGGATAATACCCCCTGACCACTAAGGAGTTAAAGAAAAAAATTTTTAGGCCTACTTTATTAGCCGTCTTTTTCGATAATTGATATTATTGTTGCGATTTATGCAAAATACGACCCAAAAATTTTCCCAGGAAGACGATGGTGGCACTTTTTTTTTTTTTCAATATAAAGGTGGTTGGGGAAAACAGGGGGGGAAAAAGGTTTGTAACCAGCTGTCGCCGCGCAGACTGGGGGCGTCACTCATCACACTACGCGGATGCGGGACTCCTTTCTAGGGTTTTAAAACCCTTTGGGGTGGCTTAATTCACTCTTTATGTAAAAGACGCAGAATGTAACTAAATAAAACAGTGATGGTGAAAAAAATGTACAAATAATAAAACAATTTAAATCCCCGCGAGTATCTACGCCGAAAAAATCAGATTAAGAAAAGATCAGACTTATTATTTGTTGTTTAAACAACGACTTAATAGGGGGGCTTAGCAGTGACTCGCATTTTTGCTGATGACACTAAATAGGTAGCATTAGACAGTCGATATAAACGGTTCGCAGGGAGATTTAAAAATCCCTCGAGTTAACAAAAACGCAAGAAAAAATTGCACACATCTAAAACTCTTGCGAATAAAAAATGTACATTTTCCGGCTTTTGGGCTTCCTCTCCAAAATTCGCCTCTAGAGAGAGAGCTCGACCGCGCCGTCTAGTCTAAAGGCGTAGAAGACTGAAGCGCATTTGTTCGTAAAAAAAAAAACCTTTTCCTTGGGAAAGTATCATTTCAGGCTGCGGAAAATGGGGGAAGCAAAAGTTTCCATAATATCTCAAGAAACCCTTTGGTACAAAAAAAACTTATGGAGACCAAAATCCTATTTCAACAGGTCCCTGTAGTATAAGCAATTTTATTCCTTGTAAAAGACCAAAAAAAATTTGTTTTAAGGGATATTTTTCCCCAAAAAATATTCCAGAAATCAAGGGAAAAAAATTTTTATACAGCGGAAAAATTTGCGATAAGAAATAAAAATTTTTCAAAGTGGAATCGATTCCTGCAGACAAGGTCTCCATCAAGACATAAAATATGTTAGACGGGTGAAAATAGATTATGGGCACAATAAGCTGCTGGTCTTGAACCCCGGGACAAGGGTGCGCAAATAAAAAACTTATATCTAAAAAACTGTATAAGGAAAAAAGAAACGGATAGGCTTAGGGGAGATCTGGTTAGCTTAACAAAAAAATATTCATGCCATTTTTGATCAGGGTCATAGTTTTTTAGTAAAAATTGGGGAAAGAAAAAAAGGGGAGTGTTCTGACCCTTTTAAGCTGCCACAAAATTGGTCGAGTTTTATTCCACAGACGTAAAACTATCTCAATACCATTGTACTCTTGCAAAAACAATAATTGTTCTATATATTTTTTTCACAAACCCGCCCGTCAAAGAACAGTTTTGAAGTTTTTTGATAGTAAAGAAGCTTTCCCATAGATACGGAAAAGTCAAAACAGCAAAATTGTATGCTCCAAAAAAACCCCGCCCTTTTCTTGGGGCCAAATCCGCGCTTTTTTTCCAGTATTTGACCCCCCAAAAGCCAAAAATTTTTTTGTGCACGGAACTGTTGCAAGTGCTCACCGTACCCACAATTTTACACACTCTATAAGAAAATGTATTACATACCCAACGGGGGAAAGTGTACATACCCCATGGATGGATTGGTTAGAGGCCGACAAATATAACTCGTCACGGCATCCCTTTCTGACTTTTTTGGCCCGGTTCCCACCTTCCCGCTTGGACGGGGGCCCCCACAAACAAAAAAGACGTCCAACAAATCTAACCCTCCCCCTTTTCGGCCGCCCTAAAAGTTAAATTCAAGCATCTCTCCCGCTCGGCGGTGTCCGCCGAGCGAGGTTTTCCAAAACCCAGTTCCCAAAACCACTTAAACGGTGATGATGGGGACGTCATTGTTGTTGTATGGCGGCCGTACAAACGGGGAAATGGGAAAACCGGGGGTTTTACTCCCGTCTCTGTCTTCACTGGATAGGACACTATTTCTTTCGGCGCCGCCGCGTCAGTCCTTTTGAAAACCATCCATTGGGAAAGACCTGTCCCCCCCAGAAAAGAATGTCCCTTGCTGTATTAAAGTAACGCCAGACCATTTCTCTTCCTGATTTAAAACAAACAAAAATATCCATTAACGGGTTTCACAATATGTCGCCTTTTTGCATCCATCAGCCGTTTTTTTAAAAATAGCAATCAAATCGCAAATTCCCCGAGCTTCCAAACGCCCCTCACGACAAGCAGACGATGGCCACGGCTCGGTGACGTCACAAAGGAAGCGCGCTGATCAAGCACGTTAACACAATAGATAAAAATAGTACTTAAACATTTTTGGGGGTTTTTTATAGATTTTTTTGCGATATGCCCCTCTGACCCTTTATGGGTGCAGAAGACAGTTGTTTCCTTTCTCTCCTCTCTTCCTTCCTTTCCCTTCTTTCTCTCCTTATCTCCTCTCTCTCCTTCCTTTTCCCCTCTCCTCTCCTTCCTTTCCCCTTCTCTCTCTCTCTCTCCTTCCTTTCCTTCTCTCTTCCTTAGTTTTTTTCTCTCTCTCTCGTGTGGAGGGGAAGAGGGAAGAAAGAAAAGGAGGAGGAGAAGAAAATAGATGATAAAGAAAGAAAGGAGAGAAAGAGAGAAGGGAAAGCAGGAGAGAGAGAAGAGAGAGAGAGAGGGAGAGAGAGAGAGAGAGAGAGAGGAGAGAGAGAGAAAGAGAGCGAGAGAGAGAGAGAGAGAGAGAGAGAGAGAAAAAAAATTGGAGATGAGAGAGAAAGGGAAGGAAAGGAAGGAGAGAGAGAGAGAGAGAGAGGAGAGAGAGAGGAGAGAGAGAGCTGAGACGAGAGAGAGAGAGAGAGGAGAAAGGAGATGAGAGAAAAAGAAAGGAAGGAAAGGGATTGAGAGGAGAAGAGAGAGAGAGAGAGAGAGAGAGAGAGAGGGGAGGAGATGAAGAGAGAGAGAAGAGAGAGAGAGAGAGAGAGATGCAGATTCAGATTCAGATTCTTATTCCACTCAATGGTGTTATTAAGCACATCATACATCTTTACAGATATGAATAGATACAAAAAAACATAATAACAAATTACTGATAATGTAATGCAATAATTAAGAATAAAATTTAATAATTATCAAGTAAAACTAAATAAAAAACTACTACACTTCGAACAACGTTATTGTGTATGCACATCGTCAAAAGCTTAAAAAATATATTAAAAGACAGTACGTTAAAAGAAAAATCGTTACCAGCGCATCAAAAGGAATAAAAATAAAAATAAACTTGCAACAATCAGTAAAATGAGGGAGTAGGCCCATATAAGATGATAAAACAAAACATTATTGCTAAAAAAGGAGTTTTTGAGTGCAACCTGAAGGAAAACTGAGTATAGCTTGCGTTGCAGCGGTTGGGAGTTCATTCACAGCTTGGCACCCAGTACGGCAAGGCGCCGCTCACCACTATAGGTCCTGGAGGCGCGGCACATACAGCTTGTTATTCTGTCTGGTAATTGTTTGTGACGTCTGTACAGTATTTTCAAAGTACCAGTAAAAAGCCAGTCTGGATAAAAATTCTCTTAAAATCTTATAACATTGTTGTGCAAACGTCAAACTCGTGTTTTTTTTTTTTAGTTTCAGCCATTTTAATTCTCTGAAAATAGAGATACGTGGATTCATATTTTCTGGCTCCTCCGATGCTACTTTGGCTGCAAAAAATCTGTATTTTTTGTAATTTGATACAAGTGTTTTATTAGTGGGGGCCCCATATTCTATGCAATATTCAATAAGGTAATACAAGTGATTGAGTGACGATAATCCGAGTCTGCTTATCAAAAGAATTTCCTTTATTCTATTAATATACATTAAAATGCCATTTACCTTTTTAGTTAACTCATGACATGTACTCAAATATCATGTATCGGTCCATGTAAACTCCAGATTTTTTACATAATTACTGGATGAATTATGTCACCATTAAAGTTTAAGGTAGCGTTGGGGGGGAATACGAGACAAGAGCGGACGGTTCCCTATAATATACATGTGTTTTAGCAGAATTTAACATTAGTCCGTTAATAGAAAATAATGTCTTGCATTTGATCAGAGTGTCCTCAGTGTCTTTGAAAGTTTATCAATATGTCAAGTGTACTTGTATGTAAACAACTGGGTGTCGTCAGCATATTGTACTAGAAAGCAGTTTACATGTTCCGATAATCATTCACAATATTCCAAATAATATAGGACCAAGTATTGAACCTGTGGTACCCCATAGTAATGTTTTGCATAGTAGACACGTTACTTTCCAGGACGAAACAGATATAGTTCTTTTGTTTAAGGAACTTCTGACACCAATGATTCATCAATATAAGTTTAGCACATTTATTTAAGAGAATCTTGTGGGAGATGAGATAGAGAGAGAGAGGGAAAGGAAAGGAAGGAGGAGAGAGAGAGGGACTTACTCTTTCTGACGTCATCAATAACATTCGTAACCAGTTGGCGGGAAGAAACAAAAAAATTCGGCGCGCTTTACAAAATGTCTGTGTTTTTACGGAAATTAAGGCCTGGAAATCAATTATGTTTTGGTGGATAGTGTTTTGAATGTACGACATTCAAACATATTAGGCAAAAAAAAAAAAAATGGGTTCTGGACGATTACTTTAAGAAGCCAAAGTTGAACCAGACTGTACTTGAAAGAAGGTAAATCATGTGAAAGTAATATAAAATAAAATAAGGCTTTATCCTTTTGATCATGATAATCATCATGCGGACCTAAAAATTATCAGGGTCTTATCTTTCGTATCATTTTCTTTGGGGATTACAACGGTTTTTTTTTCACCAGTGGGCTCTCTCTAGTTCCGTGGTTCTTAACATTTTTTAGTGCTACGTACCTTTGGACTCAGAAACTTGTCTCCGTACCCGTCAGAAAAAACGTATAATAGGTAACGTTCTCCCCAACCCCCCCCACCCCCAAACCTTATTCATAACACACTTACTACATCGTTACACAATGTTACTTTCCAGTGACTCTTTTGTTGTTGTGTTTTTCATCATTATGATGATTGAAAACGAGGTTCCCGAAGTGCCACACGATGTCGTCCGGCATCAGGACGGTTCCTAACCTTTGTTTGAGGTTGTAGTAGTGTTTGAAAAAAAACGCATAAGAACGTGTTGCAAATTGGCACAAGACCTCCAGAGGCCTTTCGCTAAACCTGTGGGAATGTTTTGAGTTGTGCACACCCAAAAACATATCTAGCTGCATTGATTCAAAACTGCATTTGGATGATGTCGAGCTGGCCCTGCCGCTCAACAAGATCATCTTTCAACATATACTGTTATCATGGAATTCAGGCTTGAAAATTATATGGACTCGTATCCATCTTTGTGCCACAGAACATGTCCATGGTGAAAGTATCCCTGCACGGAGTGAATCAGCCCTGCAAAATGCTTTCACTTCAGTAACGATGGACAATTCCTCTGCAAAAGCCGCCTCATCTAAGAAGGAAAGTTAGCAAAATTACCTTCTTCCAATGCGCAACATCAAATTGGAAGTTGTGGGTAAAGGACAAATACTTCAATGACAGTTATCATGTTGAGCATTCTTCCTTGGATGGATCTGTTCAACTCGTTCAAGTGCAGTGATGAATACATCTGTTCAGGTATGCTAAGGACACAAATGAAAAAACTCCATGTTTTCAACAGTGGTCAGCATGCACTGCCTTGATTTATAAGAAACCTCTTGATTCTCGTGTAGTTTCCCCCCCCCCCCCCCCCCCCCTGAAGACACGTGTAAGTTAGTACGTGAGAGCCACCTCACTTCCATGTGGAAAACAGGAACAATATGTTCAGTTCCAATTCTTCACAAATGAGAAGACAAGACAAGACAGAACCCCCAAAAATAATGTAGATATAATAATTCAGCTACCTTTTAAATAGATATTGAAATTATTGGTCAGCATGTCTCGTACCCCCAGGTGAAGTTTCGTACCTGGTGGCTAAGGACCCCAGTGTAAGAACCACTGCTAGTTCAAGACTCGACAGGAGCTACTTTTTTGTCCGTTCGTCGAGTAGCCGAGACACCCACATGCTGACCATCAAAATTCCCCTCCGACTGCAAGTGGGCAGAGGGCAGGGGGGAAGGATAAGCTCAATTAATTACAGTGTCACTCAACAAAATACAGCGCGACACACGGAGAGGGCCAGCCATCTCAGGCCTTCTAGAAATAAACATATAAGTGTCCAACCACCTGAGGCCTCCAAGGAAGATAAAAGCCTTAAAGACGCAAAGTATAAAGAAAATAAAAATAATATTAGATATTAAATATGGCTGGGTGGGAGTCAAAAGCTTTTTTCGTCTTCGTCAAGTTTTCCCTCTAACTGACTTTCATGAGAGCTCGGCACGCGTTACGGTCTAATCCCCGAGACGGAAACTGAAAAGAATGAAGCGGCATTTGTTGAATTTGTTCGGTAAAAAAAACGTTAGCCGTGAATGTATCGTACGAGGCTGCCCCCCGGAAAAAAGGGGTGAAGCGTGTTTCCATAATATCTCAAGAAACCGTATTAGCAACGAGAAAACGTTAGGAGAAAAACATTTAGATTTCAACAGGCTCCCTGTGGTACAAGCCGATTTAAATTCCATTGATTAAATGACCCGAAATTATGTTTGTTTTTTAGGGCATATACCGAAAAAAATATTCCAGAAATCAATGTGATGAAAATGGCTACATGAGTAAACTCTGCGAATAAGAAATGACATTTTTCAAAGTGGAATACGATTTCTGCAGAAACTTCGCTTCATCAAGACATAACAATATGTTAGACGGATAAAAGAATTAGATGTGATGGTGCATCAATTAAGCTGTGGTCATTGAACAGAACAGGGTGAGCAAAATATAAAAACTATATCTAACATCTGTATAACTATAATATATAAGTTAAAAGAAAAAACAGATAGATGCTTCGGGTAGATATGTTGAGCTAACAAAAGGTTATCGTGAAATTTTGGTCTAGGGTCATAGTTTCATAGTAAAAATAGGGAAAACGCAAAAAGGTAGTTTTCTGACCATTTAAGCTGCCAAAAATTGGTACAGGTTTTTTGTCCTACGACGGTAACAATGATCTCAATACCAATTGTACATCTTGCGGAAGAACAATAATAATTGTTCTATATATTTTTTTCGCAGACCCCTCCCAGAGTCAAAAAACAGGGTTGAAGCTTTGTTTAAGTATAGAACTTATTTTCCCTTATAGATACGGAAAAAGTCACTGACGCCAAAGTTGTAGAGCTCCAAAAATCATGTCCTAGACTTGTTCAAAATCGCTCCAGTCCAGTATTTAGACCGCCAAATGCCAAACAGTATGTGCACGGCAACGTGTGCAACGGTGCCCACCCCCCCCGTAACCCACAATTTACACACTTTATATACTAATATAAAAATTGAATTTACATAACACACGGGGATATGTTGTTACCCTTATCTGTGTGTTGTACAGGTAACAGGGGTCACAGCTATTAGATATCCACAACGCTGCCCCCAAATTATGTTCCCTTATCTGTGTTGTTACAGTGTACAGGGGTCACCAGCTATTTAGTATCCCAACGCTGCCCCAATTATGTTACCCTTATCTGTGTGTTGTTTACAGGTCAAACAGGGGTCACAGCTATTTAGATATATTCAACGCTGCCCCCCAATTATGTACCCTTTTTAGATATGGTTATTTTACGGATAAACGTGGGTCACTCATGGTTGATACGGGTTGACCAACCTGTCAAGGGTGATTGCCGGATGACGCCCTCTTGACGGGCTGGTAAATTGCTCCGTTGCCCAGAGGTACACGTCAAATAAAGTGGTATGTATGGGCTTAACGTGGTCCGACGGTTCTACGTAATTTATAAGTTTTCTTAGTGCCAAAAGGATTCGAGTAAGAACAATATACTACAAAATAATAATATATAAATATATGTATATATATGTACACTTGTGAAGGTTTATGGTTATACATAATAAGTCACGCTGTTCGTTAAGGTAAAGGCCAATGAAACTAATGTCTAAATAGGACCAGAGCCGGGAACAAGTAAAGTCGTGACAAGGTTACTCTCACACCCCTGGGTGTGGAGTACAAACAGACACTTGAAAGGTGTCTGAGTAGGAGCGCCCTGTAAAGCGTCTCTCGTAATCTCTGTGTTCTGTCTGCGTCTTGGCCGCATATGAGGAAAGCTGCCCGTGAAGCTGTTGTTACGTGTGAGCCGTTGAGTGAAGGTGTTTACGTCGTAGGGTCCCAAGATCAGGACTATGCCAGTCATCATGTGGGACCGGCGTAGCTGCTTGGGTCAGCATTAATGTCATCAAAACTGGTGGCAGTATTCAAGCATCCGCTAGGCGCCAGTACAAGACACTCAGACACTCGGACATCCAGTTCTTAGTATCGATTAACACATACTATATAAA
Organism: Chionoecetes opilio; assembly: GCA_016584305.1. Classification (NCBI taxonomy): domain Eukaryota; kingdom Metazoa; phylum Arthropoda; class Malacostraca; order Decapoda; family Majidae; genus Chionoecetes; species Chionoecetes opilio. The sequence continues at coordinate 10,613 of JACEEZ010000481.1, forward strand.
CCAGTACGCTAATATCGCTCTCCCCTTATAACAAATGCGTCATCGGCATTGTATAAAGAATGTATACCTGACTGTGTACATCGTTGTGTATCATACGATTCTCAGTGTTGCCAATCCTTACAAATACCTATACAAAGGTGAGGGTTACATAAAAAACATAGCAAAGAGGAAGTTTTGGTATAACAGGAAGTAATGATATAAGGACAGTGACACTAAGGTCATCAATAAACTGGTAAAATACTTTACAAACAGAGCAAAACATAGTATTAGAATAAAAATTACTTAAAAGTCTGTTAGTAAGGTGTTAAATATCCTGCAAATATTTAGAAGTGGTTGCAAAACTTTACGCGCAGTACTTAAAACACTGGAAGGGTGGAGTGAGGATAAAACACAGCAGGCCTTGGAACGTGAGTAATAGCACTGGCATAGGCATAGGCATAGGCCACTGGCATCTCTCTTTCACTCTCACCCTCCTCCTCGCCCTTTAATTCTTATTGACGTCACGTCCCAGCGCGGCAAAAGGGAGGTGGACGTTAACCTTCTCTCTTTACCTTGGGCCCGCAGATGTTTAAACTTCAGACCGTGGAGATGTTAAACCGTTAAGAGTTTAGGACGCTGGTTAGGGACGAATCCTAAATCTCTATAAGTATGGGCCAAGGATGTCTGATTTGTTTTCTCATTCTGATTTTGTTTTCCTGCCATTTTTCACGGAAACCAAAGGCATGATTAAAACCACATATTTTAAGGTTTTTCTATACATATTTTGTGTGAAAATACATATCCATCAAAAAAAACGAAAATGGCCAAAATATTAAAAAAAATATACGATCTCTAATAATGACTGTTGTTCCCCGCGACATTTCACGGCTGGGCACTCAGTAGCTCCTGACTTATAAATGTCCATCCCTAACAAATGTGCATAACAGTGATTGTGCCGCCCAGGAAAATTGCATGTGCCATTCGAAAAGATCAACTTTCATCATAGATTTTATTTGGTAATACTTGCAACAACAAACACAGGAGGCCGCGAGAGGGAACACAGGCAAGCGCACAGAGAGAACACGGAGAAGCAAAAACGCTGTATAATTTTGTACTTTCAAAGCTCCACATTCTCAATCAAAGAAGTATTATGTAGTTTTTTCTTTATTGTAGATCTTCAAACATCTACGTGTAGGTTAGAATACGTAGAGGTGGATACACAACTGGGGAACAATTTTGAAGAAAAAAAAATTGTTGAGTTAGATTTTTGAGCTTATTTAGACTAAAATTGGCCAGCTGATTCCAAATCTGTAGTCAGTTTTTTCTAGACACGTCAAGTTTTTTCTCCACAGCTTACCCTCCAGATAAGCACAACAATTCCACTTTGTGAGCTGTAGTAAAAACTTGCCAGCTGATTACGATTGACTCATCAGAGAGCTGATATGTGGCAACTTAATTTGTGCAGTTACAATTGAGACAGTGCGGTGAGAGGTGTGTTGAGCTCACAATAGGTAGTACTATCCAATATCTACAAACAGAAAAGATAGTGATAGTAGGAATTGGAGGAGTTTGTATGGCTTTCTTACTTGTACACAACATTACCACAATTGTAATTTATATTTCGTTTTATGCTGTTTTTTTTTTGTTTTCAAAGCTTGTAACTATTTCCAGCTTAGTGTTTTATTTACATAGGTTATATTTTCTTTTGTTCAGATATCATGTCTGCTCCGCTACGTCTCGTCGTAAAGCCTAAACAACCCTGACTCCTTCTGCTATATATTACAGTGGTAGTTTCACCATTTCAAGTCAGAGGGCAAGCATCAGCGTATTGTCAAACAAGCATATTTCTGCATATTTAAGTGAAAACTCGGTGATCAAGACAAGCTAGGGGCCCTAACAAAGTGTGCAAGCAGTTGTGTCGAGAGATTACGGATGTGGACCAAAGGAACACTTTGGAAAAGTTCGGCATTTGGTATCCCCATGGTTTGGCGAGAGCAAAAGAGCATTCCACAGGACTACTTTTGTTTATTGAAAAACATCAGGGATTTAACAAGAAAAATAAAAAAGTTAAAATTAGAATATTCCTAATCTACCGTCAGCTTATAAGACCAATTGCCTCATCAGCTGACAATTCCAGTGCCAGTTTTCGAACAAACTACCTCCTCTAGAAGATCTGAGTGATGTTGAGAACGCAGTGACAGCAATGAGCAGATTTTGACATTCACGAGGATTCAGTTCGTAGGGGATTTGATCAAGCACCCCCGAGTTGAATGGATGTAGCACGTGATTGTAGGGGCCTAGGCAAAAAAGCTTCAGAATACTAGCATCAAGACGAACGAGGAAAAACATATTGAACACAGGAGTGAAGTATCATACTTCGAACCAGAGAAAATTACATTTCTGCAGTACTTTTCGAGTCCAGCGGTTTTGTGTTTGCATAACATTCCTGGTTTACTGAAGGAATTAGGGACTTTCAATCTACAATCCAATATGAATGGCGATTTGTTTATGTGATAGCTCAAAGCGGAGCTTGAAGTGTGTCTTCTAACAAATGGCATTTGTTTGGCGCAGTAGGGGCCCTATGGGCATTTCGGTCTGTCTTCGTGAAGGAATATGGAAGATGTAAAGAGAGTCATTTGAGTTATTGCAATATGAAAACACAATGGATCATCTGTGTGACATTTTAAAATGGTTTCTTCCTTCTTGGTCACAACGTGATACACAAAGTATCCCTGCTTTTCTGTATGTGGATAGGCAGAGTCGAGAGAAGCATGGGTTCAGACGAATTGGCCTCCGAGATTGATCTTAAACCTGGAGATTCCTAACATTGTACATGAGCCACTTGTTGACAGGAAGGACAAATAATATTCCCACCCTCTGCCATAAAACTAGGTCTCATGAAACAATTGTAAAAGCATTGTCAAACTGATGGCGACTGTTTGAGGAGTACATCATCTGGCATTGCGGGACTGTCAATTGAAAAAAAATCAAGGACGGTGTGTTTGATGGTCCACAAATTCGACAGTCATCAAAGATGAAACATTTCAACGGTACTAGTCAGACCTTGAAAAGAATGCTTGGCTTATCATTCAAAGACGTCGTCAAAGGAACTTTCTTGGAAATACACGTGCAAGTAATTACACATAAATTTGTTCAGAAACTATTGGTAGATCCTACAAAGCGCTTGGTTGCAACATGAGTATTAAAGTACATTTTTTGCATAGCCATCTTGCCAAACTTTTCCGGAAAATCTTGGTGCTGCTAGCGACGAGCAAGGTGAACGATTTCACCAAGATTTGGAAGGTTAGGGTATGGAAGAACGTTACCAGGGTAGAGGGATGTGCCATATGATGGCTGAATTTGTTGGAGCATCAACGCGAAGTCCTCAAGTTGAAACACTCCAGACAAAGCTACAAACGTAAATTTTACCTTAACCTGCACACAATTATAGCCTTTATCCTTTCTAAAAACATGATAATGTTAAATAAACATTCTATTCATGCCGATTTCTTTAATTTTTTCATTGTATGTTAACATTTTGCAACTTTTTATAAAAGTAAGCACTGTTACTGTTATGTACAGTTATTTTTCATATTTTTTAAGAAAACGAAAATCCTACAGTTCAAAAATTGACGTGATAGAGAAGAACTGAGATCAGTTTGGATTCAGCACCCAAAAAAATTACTTAATAAAACAGGTGTAGACCTAATCAACAAAAATTTGTTCCCCAGTGTAATCAATGCATTTTTGAAGAGGAAAAAATAAACAATAACGGCGGTTTCTGCACTTGTCCAGACAACTATCGACGCAGGCCTATTACTAATTCCTCCACAAAAGTGTGTCATTGTAAGCCAACCTTAAAACGTATGACTTCAAACCCATGTGTTAGGAGGTAGTTAAAGGCAGTACTTTCCCGCGGCCCATCATAACAAAACATCACGTAATCCTCGGGCGTTAGAAGAGCGTGATGGAGTAGCCAGAGACAGGTCACCTGCTGCTGTGAGGCACTCGCCTGGTTGTTCCTCTCACTCTGAGGCATCATCACACACAGGCAGCTGACAATAAGTGCGCGTTTTAACATGAGTACGATGGTCAAATCGACCTCACTCCAGTGTAACAAACCGGATTCTGGTGTGGTTTCCAAGGATCAGGGCTTCGGGTGAAGAGACTGCAAATATAACGGTTACTGACTGGTATTTAGCACAGAGGGACATAATGGCCATGCTAGGGAGTAGTAGGCCATTTCAGTAGTAGCAGTGCGCTCGGTCAACTACTCTATATAACGTGATTTTTAACCTCATTGAGAAAACCTATTGTTACCGAGACCCTTATGTACTGGTAGAATAGGCTTTGGGGTAATACAATGTGTGCGTTACCCTGTGTGGCTGGGGGTGGCGCTTACCCGGTGTTCCCTCTTAGCTCTCAGGATATTACATAGCAAAGGCAAATAATACTGAAAAACACGTGGATCATTCATAGTAAAAAAATAAGATTTGAAGTATAATAAAGATTAAAAGTACCTTCAAAATATAACACAACAATGTTTTTTTTTTTTCTGTGCAAAACGCAAATAGAACACAAGCTTGACAGTTTTTATTTGTAGAAAAAAGAGAAAAAATCATTAAAAAAATATCATACTGTAAGGGGTACCTGGAACTGTCGCGATAGGAATCTCGCCGCCGTCCTCTGAGTGTTCCAATTCTTGATATACAGGACCCCAATATATACATTTAATCAAGTTTTACCCGCGTTTTTGCATTCAGGGATGAAATACTATAGTTAGCTTGATCAGTTAGGTTAAGTTAGGTGCCAATGTCCAGGTTAGGTTAACATTTCCACGTCGGCGAGAGTTCTAAGTTGGTGTTTCGGCGAGAATTCCCATCGGCGACAGTTCCATAAACCATTGTATGTACTATTCATTATATATATATTAAATATAACGCATAATTCAGTATTCATAGTATATACAGGGGCTCGCCTCTCATGCCGCTGTCACCACTGAATCCAAGAACATATAATGTGCAGTTCTTTACTGCGCACATCTACAGCAAGCCTGTGCAACCTGCGGCCCTCTAAAGGCCCGTCCACACTAGGCTTTACGATGCGCAGCGTGATGCGCATTACGCTGCTGGTACTCGATTTTCGTGTTGAGTGATGCTAGAGAGTAATGCTGGGGGCAAATCTAGCGTGGGGCATTTCTACAACTTAACCCAGTGATTCCCAACCGGGGTTCCGCGGAACCCTGGGGTTCCGCCGACCATCACCAGGGGTTCCTCGAGAAACCGTAAAATAATAATGTGTTATTACAAAATGACAGTGATCTTAATTCATAATTCATAATTCCTACTCAACAACACGTCACAAACACTTCCCAGACACCAACATACTCGTACGTGTCAGTCAGTACAATGTACACTATATAGTAATGGGAGCAAATAATATGCATAGAATTAAGAAAAAAATTGTGTTATTGCCGGTGCGGGATACGCCCTTCATGCCTACTCCGCAAGTTTGGCGACACAGGGGTTGGGTAGGAGGTCGACGCAACCCCGTACGAGTATCATACGTGTCACGAGCCCCAGCCCAGCCGTTCACACATCTTCCTTCAGTCAGTTTTGAGCAGCGCAACCGAGTGAAACGTTGTGTTAATTAATCTCACCAGTTAATATTAGTTTGATACGGATTTTAAAGACTGAAGCATGTTCAAATATTTGAAAAGAAAGCATGTCAGTGGAGAGTAGGACAGTGACGAAGAATCACAAATACCACAGCCAAGTACGAGTAAAGGAAAAGTGAGTGATGTTAAAAAAAATCGCATTTACAATGACAGTTATCTGGCCATTGGCTTA
>JACEEZ010000482.1:0-26296 GCA_016584305.1 Chionoecetes opilio
TGCCGTATCTACTACTACTCTACTACTACGACTACTAAATACTACTACTACTACTACTACTACTACTACTACTGCTACTGCCACTACTCTACTGCTGCTACTACTACTACTATACTACTACTAATACTACTACTACTACTACTACTGCTACTGCTACTACTACTACTACTACTTTTACATAAACAATAAAAACTATTACTATTACAATAACAATAACAACTACTACTACTTTTACAAAAACAATAACAACAACAACAATAACAACTACTATTACTACTACTAATACCACTACTACTACTACTACTACTATTACTAATGCTACTACCACGACTACAACAACTTATATCACCACCACCACTACTACTATTCACCTAAATTTGTAATGCCTTGAACTTCACTGCAACTATATAGTAACGAAACAAAGAAGAGACACGAGGTAAGAAGTGTAAAATATGGAAATGAAGGAAAGAATAGACCAATATAATAAAATAAAACAGACTGACGAACACACACACACACACACACACACACACACACACACACCCCACACCACACACACACATACACACACACACACACGTCCGGGCAGAAGTTAACAGTTTTACAAGACGTTACCTCGTCACTAAAGAGAAAGGTCCTGCTTATGATAGGGCCCACTTAGCCTACACCTGCGACCCCTTCAGGGGGAGGAGGAGGAGGAGGAGAGGGAGGAGAGGAGGAGGAGGAGGGGGAGGAGGAGGAGGAGGGGGAGAAAAAAGGGAGGTATAATACAAGGAAAGCAAGGAAGGAAGGATTAACTGCAACAGTAGTAGTAGGAAGAGGGGGAGGAGAAAGAGAAGAGGGGGAATGGGAGAGAAATAATGCAAGGAAAGAAGGTTTAAACTGGAACAGTAGTTAGTAGTAGTAGTAGTATTTGTAGTAGTATAGTAGTAGTAGTAGTATAGAGTAGTAGTAGTAAGTTTGTAGTATAGTAGTAGAGTAGTAGTATAGTATAGTAGTAGTAGTAGTAGTAGTATAGTAGTAGTAGTAGTAGTAGTATAGTAGTAGTAGTATAAAGGGAGTATAGTAGTAGTAGTAGTAGTATGTAGTAGTAGTAGTATAGTAGTGTAGAGTAGTAGTAGTAGTAGTAGTAGTACAGTAGTAGTATAGTAGTATAGATAGTAGTAGTAGTAGTAGTAGTAGTAGTAGTAGTATTTGTAGTAAATAGTAGTAGTAGAGTAGTAGTAGATAGTTAGTAGTAGTAGTAGTTAGTAGTAGTAGTATTTGTAGTAGTAGTAGTAGTAGTATAGTATAGTAGTAGGGGAGTAGTAGAGTAGTATATAGAGTGCAAATAGTAGTAGTAGTAGTAGTAGTAGTAGTAGTAGTAGTAGTAGTAGTAGTAGTAGTAGCAGAGCTGGGCAGTATTTAAATACAATTGTATTTAAATACATTTGTGTATTTAGAAATGTATTTATAAATACATTGGTTGTCATGTATTTAAATACAGTATTTAAATATTTTTTATGCGTATTTAAATACATTGTATTTAAATACATTTAATATAAAAATGTTAATACTTTTTTATCAGTTAATTTGGCCATAAACCCGCCCAACTATCTGGCAACCCTGATGTTACAGTGAACCAGGGTTTCCACTGCCAAGGAAATGTCCTGATTTCAAGGAAATTTAGGCCTGAGAAGAAAATTTCTAAAGAAACCCAAAATCTAAGGAAATCCTAAGGAAATTCCTTTTTTTCGGACATGTTAAAATTTGTGTGTATTTAAAATGTATTTAAAAATGTATCTAAATACAATTGATGTATTTCGTATTTAGTATTTAAATACATTCGTAAAATGTATTTAGTATTTAGTATTTAAATACATTCGTAAAATGTATTTAGTATTTAGTATTTAAATACATTTCTCCCATGTATTTAGTATTTAAATACATTCAATGTATTTAGTGCCCAGCTTTGAGTAGTAGTAGTAGTAGTAGTAGTAGTAGTAGTAGTAGTAGTAGTAGTAGTAGTAGTAGTAGTAGTAGTAGTAGTAGTAGTAGTAGTAGTAGTAGTAGTAGGAGGAGGAGGAGGAGAAAGAGGGAATAGGAGAGAAGTAATGCAAGGAAGGAAGGGTTAAGCTAGAACAGGAGGAGGAGGAGGAGGAGGAGGAGGAGGAGGAGGAGGAGGAGGAGGAGGAGGGAATGGGAGAGAAGTAATGCAAGGAAGGAAGGATTAAGCTAGAACAGGAGGAGGAGGAGGGGGAGGAGAGAAGGAGGAAAAAGAGGGAATACGAGAGAAATAATGCAAGGAAGGAAGATAAACTGGAAAGGGTGTAGGGTAGGTGGACAAGGAAGAAGAAAAGGAATACAAAGGAGGAACAAACAGCACCAGACCTGCAGACCCTTACGATTCTGCATATGATAAACAACACTGTCTAATCTAAAGTGAGACATGGGATAAAAAGGGCGAAGGCTCCTCCCCACCCTCCAATTCCTCCACCCGAGACTAGGAGGAAAGCAAGAATATTCGTGCAACTTGGATAAATTACACGAACATATTAAAGGAATGAGATAAATAAAATAAATTGTCAGCATTGCTACTTCTACTAAGGGCAAACGGTGCAATACTAAGGAGGAGGAGGAGGAGGAGGAGGAGGAGGAGGAGGAGGAGGAGGAGGAGGAGGAGGAGGAGAAGATAAGGAAGAGGGAAGAAGGGAAGGAGGGAGGATGATAAGGAAAAGATGGAGGTAAGGGAGGGATTGAGGGAGGGAGAGGGAATGAGGGAGGGAATGAGGGAAGAGGGGAAGGAGGGAGGCTGATGAGAAAGGGATAGAGGTGTAAGGGAGGGAATGAAGGGGGAGAGAGGAGTGGTGGTGGTGAGGAAGAGGGGAGAAGGGAAGGAGGCATGGAAGGTAAGAGAGAGAATGAGGGAGAAAAGGAAGGGGAGAGAGTGGTGGTGGAGGGAGAGAATGGAGGGGAGGGAGGAATGAGCGGGGAGTGAGGGAATAGAGAGGAAAGGGAGAGTGGTGGTGGAGGGAGGGAATGAGAGGGTAAGAGAGGGAGAGAATGAGGGGAGAGGAGAGGAAGGGGAAGGAGAGGGAGTGGAAGGCGGGAGGGAGAGAGAGGGATACGGGGCATGGGAGTGGAAGGCGGGAGGAAGAGAGAGGGATACGGGGCATGGGAGTGAGGGAGAGGGGAGAAGGAAGGAGGAATGAGAGGGTATAAGAGAGGAAGGGGAGGGAGGGGAAGGTTGCGAGGGGTCCTGGCTAACATCATCGTTTTCCCTCAGCCGTGACCAAGCACTCGGCGGCTCTCAAACCCCTCAGTACTGTTTACAATCCCCTGCAGCGCCACTATGAGGGATCGCAGCGCCGCCACCAGTCATTCAGGCGTCTATACTTTATGATTCAGGCGTTTATACTTTATCCTTTATGACTTGACGCCGCTTGGGAAAGGAAACAGAAGCGGCATGTGTTATCTTTTGTTATTAGTGAGCGGCGTTCTCAAGGGCCCCAGCACAACACCCTCGTCTGTTTGTTATTATTGCAATCTTTAAACGGCCACAGATCCGTCATTAATCATTTTCTATTTCCAAAACACAGTCCGTATTTTCCATTACTTAACCGCGTAACACCACCCTCACCTGTTATTCATTTACTAGACGTTGCAAAAAGAAGAAAAAAAATCAACATCCTTATTTTTTATGGCATTTTGAAGGCCTTCGTCAGTCCATATAGGCTTATTATATTATAGGCTTTACTTTTTATTGCTACAAAACCTCGCAAACCCAAACAAAGCACTAAATGCCGGAATAAAACACCAAATACCGTAATTATAAGGCTGCGACGACGAGTGCATTGGAGGACACCGGGGAGCGGCTTGAGCCTCTAATGGTCTAATGGACCCATTTACTCACACCTAAAACACGGAGTATTATAAAGCTTTGGGTGCAATATAGGCTACATATCACTGTACTCATATTCTTTTTGCTGAGAAATGCACCATAAATGAAATATATGGCCTTTTTGGGGCCAAAATATCACAACACGGCGGAACGCGCTGTGATTGGTTGTGACGTAGTAACTGCAGACTCAGATCTCGCCTGATCAGCTGATCGGCTTGTTTTGGCTCAGCAAACCGCAAATTATAGTTTTATTTTACTAACCTAACTAACTTGCATTACCCCTACTACCGCAAGATGACCAGTAATCCTCCTTCAAGTGATGTAGTAGGTATTCACTGTGTTTGTGAATATGTAAGTTGTAGTTTATAAGGAAAAAGTGGATAGACAGAGCAAAGTGGCCCGTGACACCAGACAAGTGATGACTTCTGGGATCGGCATTCCTTATAGGGAGCTTAAATGAACCTGCAATGACATGTACAGCTAGACAGATAGACGAACTCATAGAGGAACAGGTAGAAATGTATGGTTAGTAAAGGTGTAGTGGTGAGTAGAGTGACGAAGGGTGTATGTTTTGCTTATGTGGGGAAAGAAAGCCATACATTTCTACCTGTTCCTCTATGAGTTCGTCTATCTGTCTAGCTTTACATGTCATTGCAGGTTCATTTAAGCTCCCTATAAGGAATGCCGATCCCAGAAGTCGTCACTTGTCAGGTGTCACGGGCCACTTATCTCTGTCTATCCACTTTTTCCTTATAAACTACAACTTACATATTCACAAACACAGTGAATACCTACTACATCACTTGAAGGAGGATTACTGGTCATCTTGCGGTAGTAGGGGTAATGCAAGTTGGTGTATTAGTAGGTAGTACATAATAGTAGCGGCCGCTTTACAGCTGTTTTGCTCTGTTGTCTAAGCTAGTGACGTCACAACATGGCGCCAGTCGTTTTAGAGCGTATACATTTTCCTGCACTTAAATTGGCTGTATCATCAAAAATACTGTTCACATAGAAAAATCAACATCACTGCCCAACTATATGAGGCTTGAAGATGTCAAATCAATCCTTACCTCAAGTAGAGTAAATTGGTCCATTATATCAGATGCTGTAGCAAAAATCCTGCCTGCGAAAAATCCAGCAAGCGTGGCGCCACAGGTTGACATCGAAAAAAAAAAATCGTGCCAGAATTTTTTTCTTTTCTTTAAAGATAACTACTAGAATTTTTTTTTTTATCATCTTGTTTTGCAAATGCTGTATTTATGGCTTCTATATATTTTTTTATACTTTTTTGGGCCATAACCTAAATAGTTGTATGCATCGTTTATTTCTGTTTATATGTGGTCAATAACTATCTATCCATTTATCTATCTAACCACAGGTGCCGATTCAAAAAAAGCTAGGTACAAAGTTTCGTAGCGTCACAATGATATCCTGTTGCGCCCCTGCCTTGTAAACCCCGTGGCAGGGAGGCGACCTAACCCGCCCTGTAATGTGACCCTTAAGAGATGGCGTGCGTTACTGAAAGCCAACCCTAAACCTCAACCCCTGCGCCGCGACAAAGGGAAAAAAAAAAAAAAAAAAAAAAAAAAAAAAGTTGAAAGAATTGTAAAAAACTGGTGCTTATATTTACGTCTGTGTGTGGTGTGTGTGTGTGTGTGTGTGTGTGTGTGTGTGTGTGTGTGTGTGTGTGTGTGTGTGTGTGTGTGTGTGTGTGTTACATTTTTTGAAGCATACAAGGACTGAGGTATATTCTGTCCTGTCTCCTTATCTATATCTATCCAGTTGTTCTTAAAATTGATGCTCACTTAATGCCACTATCCCCTCTTTTAGTCCAATCCAATATGTGTGTGTGTGTGTGTGTGTGTGTGTGTGTGTGTGTGTGTGTGTGACTGTGTGTGTGTGCGTGCGTGCGTGCGTGCGTGCGTGCGTGCGTGCGTGCGTGCGTGCGTGCGTGGGTGGGTGAGAGAGAGAGAGAGAGAGAGAGAGGAGAGAGAGAGAGAGAGAGAGAGAGAGAGAGAGAGAGAGAGAGAGTGTGTCTGTGTGTTTGTGTGTGAGAAATAACAGTAAAAGTATCCAACAAGTTAAGTCCAGCAGGGTGCATGGAAGTGGTGGTCCTGGCGGGAGTAAACAGTCTGTGTACAAAGGGAGACAGAGTGCCCGGGTGTCAGGCCATCAGCACAGCCACTCGAGAGGCGACAGGTCTCCAGCAGGACAAGTGCGCCAGCGATAAGACTTATAAGCTCGGTCGCTGCCTTGTGTTTTCCTTCATGTCGCCTCCGTGGTGTAGTGGCTAACGCGCCTAGCTACGAATCTGCGGGCCCTGGTTCGAATCCGGGCTAGGGCGAGTCGGCGGCCAGCTGATCCTTCCTTCCGGGTTTGATAAATGGGTAAATAAGGTAACTGTGGTAACCCGGATGTCACACTAGCCCTGTGTCCCGGGGTAACGGGTTGTCACACACTATAGGCTCAAAGGCTAATGCGACGGAGATGAGCACGGAGGCCACGCGCACCATAACGTATGCCCCCATCTTTACCTTTACCTTATAATCTTATCTACACCTTTTACTGGCTGTTTCTATAAGGCAGGGGTGGGGTGGGGAGCGTCCGGCCCGCCCCCGCCAAGGCAACCACAGACAAGGCTCGAAATCCAATAAATCTAGGAGCTTTTTTTTCATACCAACATAAATTGTTATTAATGTAATGTTAAAAGTGCATGCATAATTCTTATAACGTAAATTTTAAGGGACAAGCACATCCATTACGGGACGGATAGGACACATATAGATGACGGGTCAGACACGTATAATTCACGTAGGGTTCTCGTCGGCCAAAAAAAAGCAGGCTGATTTAGTGATTTTTAAGTTGATAGTTTTGTATGGCCCGCGAATGATGACATGAATATCCAAATGGCCCTTGGTAGTACAATGGTTCCCCAGCCCTGCTATAAGGTGTTGAAGCCTCTGTGATGTATAAGGAAGAGAAAGTCTGGAAACGTCATCATGAAGAGAAACAAAAAACGGTCGGATTAATAGATAACATAATGGACTACAGTCATTCCCGGGTGTTAAGAGCGACGATGGGGCGCTTTATATTTCACTCCCTTTTTTATTTTTTTTATTATTTTTTCTTGAGATAAATTTGTGCCGCTAATGACTACTGAGAACTTTCACGGCACTGGCGGAAAAGGAGACGAAGTGGAAGAGGACCTATGAAGCGATAATAAGCGACTAAGGTCACAAGAAGAAGAAGAAGAAGAAGAAGAAGGCTAAAAGGTAGAGTTGAGAATTATTAAAATGAAAGGAGAAAAAAAAAGAGAATTGCTGATAGAGATGTTGGGAGATGACTAAGATGTTGGGAGATGACTAAGATGTTGGGAGATGACTAAGATGTTGGGAGATGACTAAGATGTTGGGAGATGACTAAGATGTTGGGAGATGACTAAGATGTTGGGAGATGAATAAGATGTTGGGAGATGATGTTGGGAGATGAATAAGATGTTGGGAGATGATGTTGGGAGATGACTAAGATGTTGGGAGATGACTAAGATGTTGGGAGATGACTAAGATGTTGGGAGATGACTAAGATATTGGGAGATGACTAAGATGTTGGGAGATGACTAAGATGTTGGGAGATGACTAAGATGTTGGGAGATGAATAAGATGTTGGGAGATGATGTTGGGAGATGAATAAGATGTTGGGAGATGATGTTGGGAGATGACTAAGATGTTGGGAGATGAATAAGATGTTGGGAGATGAATAAGATGTTGGGAGATGACTAAGATGTTGGGAGATGACTAAGATGTTGGGAGATGACTAAGATGTTGGGAGATGACTAAGATGTTGGGAGATGAATAAGATGTTGGGAGATTAATAAGATGTTGGGAGATGAATAAGATGTTGGGAGATGAATAAGATGTTGGGAGATGAATAAGATGTTGGGAGATGAATAAGATGTTGGGAGATGACTAAGATGTTGGGAGATGAATAAGATGTTGGGAGATGAATAAGATGTTGGGAGATGAATAAGATGTTGGGAGATTAATAAGATGTTGGGAGATGAATAAGATGTTGGGAGATAGAGATGTAAGGAGATGAATAAGATGTTGGGAGATGAATAAGATGTTGGGAGATTAATAAGATGTTGGGAGATGAATAAGATGTTGGGAGATAGAGATGTAAGGAGATGAATAAGATGTTGGGAGATGAATAAGATGCTGGAGATAGAGATGTAAGGAGATGAATAAGATGTTGGGAGATAGAGATGTAAGGAGATGAATAAGATGTTGGGAGATGAATAAGATGTTGGGAGATGAATAAGATGGGAGATGCATAAGATGGGAGATGAATAAGATGGGAGATGAATAAGATGGGAGATGAATAGATGTTGGGAGATGAATAAGATGGGAGATGAATAAGATGTTGGGAGATGAATAAGATGTTGGGAGATGAATAAGATGTTGGAGATGAATAAGATGTTGGGAGATGAATAAGATGTTGGGAGATGAATAAGATGTTGGGAGATTAATAAGATGTTGGGAGATGAATAAGATGTTGGGAGATGAATAAGATGTTGGGAGATGAATAAGATGTTGGGAGATGAATAAGATGTTGGGAGATTAATAAGATGGGAGATGAATAAGATGTTGGGAGATGAATAAGATGTTGGGAGATGAATAAGATGTTGGGAGATGAATAAGATGTTGGGAGATGAATAAGATGTTGGGAGATTAATAAGATGTTGGGAGATTAATAAGATGTTGGAGATTAATAAGATGGGAGATGAATAAGATGTTGGGAGATGAATAAGATGTTGGGAGATGAATAAGATGTTGGGAGATGAATAAGATGTTGGGAGATTAATAAGATGGGAGATGAATAAGATGTTGGGAGATTAATAAGATGTTGGGAGATGAATAAGATGTTGGGAGATGAATAAGATGTTGGGAGATGAATAAGATGTTGGGAGATTAATAAGATGTTGGGAGATGAATAAGATGTTGGGAGATGAATAAGATGGGAGATGAATAAGATGTTGGGAGATTAATAAGATGTTGGGAGATGAATAAAATGTTGGGAGATGAATAAGATGGGAGATGCATAAGATGGGAGATGAATAAGATGTTGGGAGATTAATAAGATGTTGGGAGATGAATAAAATGTTGGGAGATGAATAAGATGTTGGGAGATGAATAAGATGTTGGGAGATTAATAAGATGTTGGGAGATTAATAAGATGGGAGATGAATAAGATGTTGGGAGATGAATAAGATGTTGGGAGATGAATAAGATGTTGGAGATGAATAAGATGTTGGGAGATGAATAAGATGTTGGGAGATGAATAAGATGTTGGGAGATTAATAAGATGGGAGATGAATAAGATGTTGGGAGATGAATAAGATGTTGGGAGATTAATAAGATGGGAGATGAATAAGATGTTGGGAGATTAATAAGATGGGAGATGAATAAGATGTTGGGAGATTAATAAGATGGGAGATGAATAAGATGTTGGGAGATGAATAAGATGTTGGGAGATTAATAAGATGGGAGATGAATAAGATGTTGGGAGATGAATAAGATGTTGGGATGAATAAGATGTTGGAGATGAATAAGATGTTGGGAGATGAATAAGATGTTGGGAGATGAATAAGATGTTGGGAGATTAATAAGATGGGAGATTAATAAGATGGGAGATGATAAGATGTTGGGAGATGAATAAGATGTTGGGAGATTAATAAGATGGGAGATGAATAAGATGTTGGAGATGATAAGATGTTGGGAGATTAATAAGATGGGAGATGAATAAGATGTTGGGAGATGAATAAGATGTTGGGAGATGAATAAGATGTTGGGAGATGAATAAGATGTTGGGAGATGAATAAGATGTTGGGAGATTAATAAGATGGGAGATGAATAGATGTTGGGAGATGAATAAGATGTTGGGAGATTAATAAGATGGGAGATGAATAATATGTTGGGAGATGAATAAGATGTTGGGAGATTAATAAGATGGGAGATGAATAAGATGTTGGGAGATTAATAAGATGGGAGATGAATAAGATGTTGGGAGATTAATAAGATGGGAGATGAATAAGATGTTGGGAGATGAATAAGATGTTGGGAGATTAATAAGATGTTGGGAGATGAATAAGATGTTGGGAGATTAATAAGATGGGAGATGAATAAGATGTTGGGAGATTAATAAGATGTTGGGAGATGAATAAGATGTTGGGAGATGAATAAGATGTTGGGAGATGAATAAGATGTTGGGAGATTAATAAGATGTTGGGAGATGAATAAGATGTTGGGAGATGAATAAGATGTTGGGAGATGAATAAGATGTTGGGAGATTAATAAGATGTTGGGAGATTAATAAGATGGGAGATGAATAAGATGTTGGGAGATGAATAAGATTGTTGGGAGATGAATAAGATGTTGGGAGATGAATAAGATGTTGGGAGATGAATAAGATGTTGGGAGATTAATAAGATGTTGGAGATGAATAAGATGTTGGGAGATTAATAAGATGGGAGATGAATAAGATGCTGGGAGATGAATAAGATGTTGGGAGATTAATAAGATGGGAGATGAATAAGATGTTGGGAGATGAATAAGATGTTGGGAGATTAATAAGATGTTGGGAGATGATAAGATGTTGGGAGATGAATAAGATGTTGGGAGATGAATAAGATGTTGGGAGATGAATAAGATGTTGGGAGATGAATAAGATGTTGGGAGATGAATAAGATGTTGGGAGATGAATAAGATGTTGGGAGATGAATAAGATGTTGGGAGATTAATAAGATGTTGGGAGATTAATAAGATGTTGGGAGATTAATAAGATGGGAGATGAATAAGATGTTGGGAGATGAATAAGATGTTGGGAGATGAATAAGATGTTGGGAGATGAATAAGATGTTGGGAGATGAATAAGATGTTGGGAGATGAATAAGATGTTGGGAGATGAATAAGATGTTGGGAGATGAATAAGATGTTGGGAGATGAATAAGATGTTGGGAGATGAATAAGATGTTGGGAGATTAATAAGATGGGAGATGAATAAGATGTTGGGAGATGAATAAGATGTTGGGAGATGAATAAGATGTTGGAGATGAATAAGATGTTGGGAGATGAATAAGATGTTGGGAGATTAATAAGATGTTGGGAGATTAATAAGATGTTGGGAGATTAATAAGATGGGAGATGAATAAGATGTTGGGAGATGAATAAGATGTTGGGAGATGAATAAGATGTTGGGAGATTAATAAGATGGGAGATGAATAAGATGTTGGGAGATGAATAGATGTTGGGAGATTAATAAGATGGGAGATGAATAAGATGTTGGGAAATTAATAAGATGGGAGATGAATAAGATGTTGGGAGATTAATAAGATGGGAGATGAATAAGATGTCGGGAGATTAATAAGATGTTGGGAGATGAATAAGATGTTGGGAGATGAATAAGATGTTGGGAGATGAATAAGATGTTGGGAGATTAATAAGATGTTGGGAGATGAATAAGATGTTGGGAGATGAATAAGATGGGAGATGAATAAGATGTTGGGATTAATAAGATGTTGGGAGATGAATAAAATGTTGGGAGATGAATAAGATGGGAGATGCATAAGATGGGAGATGAATAAGATGTTGGGAGATTAATAAGATGTTGGGAGATGAATAAAATGTTGGGAGATGAATAAGATGTTGGGAGATGAATAAGATGTTGGGAGATTAATAAGATGTTGGGAGATTAATAAGATGGGAGATGAATAAGATGTTGGGAGATGAATAAGATGTTGGGAGATTAATAAGATGTTGGGAGATGAATAAGATGTTGGGAGATGAATAAGATGTTGGGAGATAAATAAGATGTTGGGAGATTAATAAGATGGGAGATGAATAAGATGTTGGGAGATGAATAAGATGTTGGGAGATGAATAAGATGGGAGATGAATAAGATGTTGGGAGATGAATAAGATGTTGGGAGATTAATAAGATGGGAGATGAATAAGATGTTGGGAGATTAATAAGATGGGAGATGAATAAGATGTTGGGAGATTAATAAGATGGGAGATGAATAAGATGTTGGGAGATTAATAAGATGGGAGATGAATAGATGTTGGGAGGTGAATAAGATGTTGGGAGATTAATAAGATGGGAGATGAATAAGATGTTGGAGATGAATAAGATGTTGGGAGATGAATAAGATGTTGGAGATGAATAAGATGTTGGGAGATGAATAAGATGTTGGGAGATTAATAAGATGGGAGATTAATAAGATGGGAGATGAATAAGATGTTGGGAGATGAATAAGATGTTGGGAGATTAATAAGATGGGAGATGAATAAGATGTTGGGAGATGAATAAGATGTTGGGAGATGAATAAGATGGGAGATGAATAAGATGTTGGGAGATGAATAAGATGTTGGGAGATGAATAAGATGTTGGGAGATGAATAAGATGTTGGGAGATGAATAAGATGTTGGGAGATTAATAAGATGGGAGATGAATAAGATGTTGGGAGATGAATAAGATGTTGGGAGATTAATAAGATGGGAGATGAATAAGATGTTGGGAGATGAATAAGATGTTGGGAGATTAATAAGATGGGAGATGAATAAGATGTTGGGAGATAAATAAGATGTTGGGAGATTGATAAGATGTTGGGAGATGAATAAGATGGGAGATGAATAAGATGGGAGATGAATAAGATGTTGGGAGATAGAGATGTTGGGAAAACTGGGAGATGAATAAGCGTTCGATTGAAATAAACAATAATCAACGCATGACAAATTACAGACGATGACAAAATTTTGATATGAGAAAAAAAAGAGAAAAAAAAGCAAAATGAAAAAAATATCTGAATTTACCACATCTTTAAAAAAAAAAAAATCATCAATTTCAAAGCTTCAAAATTATCCTAGTCCCCAGATTATTTTTATTCTTATAATTATCATCTCGTATCCATTCCTTCCAATACAAATTATCTATATACACCAAATAGAAAAAAAAAAAAAAAAAAACCCATCCCAATTCCCCCTTTTTGGCCTTTCAATCAATCAACCAGATAGAAAAATAAAACAATCCTAGCATTAATAAAGCACGAATATCCTCCCAGTCTCTTTCCCTCCGCCTTGTGTCTGGTCTCTGCAAGGGGTGGAGCTTTACATCAAGACCGCCTTGAGATCACCCTATCCAGCCCTACATCGCCGCCCCTCCCCTCCAGTCGACACTCAGACTCGACAGTGTACATGCGGCAGGGTGCGAGGGAGGGCGTGGCGCTTTATTAGGGGCGACGCTGCCACTGCTGACGGAGACTTGGGTGACGGGGTGTCAGAGAGAGAGAGAGAGAGAGAGAGAGAGAGAGAGAGAGAGAGAGAGAGAGAGAGAGAGAGAGAGAGAGAGAGAGAGAGAGAGAGAGAGAGAGAGAGAGAGAGAGAGAGAGAGAGAGAGAGAGAGAGAGAGAGAGAGAGAGAGAGAGAGAGACAGAGAGAGAGACAGACAGACAGACAGACAGACAGACAGACAGACAGACAGACAGACAGACAGACAGACAGACAGACAGACAGACAGACAGCGAGCGAGCGAGCGAGAGAGAGAGAGAGAGAGAGAGAGAGAGAGAGAGAGAGAGAGAGAGAGAGAGACAAAAAAAATTAAGGACACAAAATGTTAACTGAGACATGAAAAGAAGCAGAATGAAAAAAATGAAGAGTAAGAAAAGCAAAAAGACTAAGAATAAGAACAAGAAGAGGAGGAGGAGGAGGAGGAGGGGGAGTAAGAAGAACGAAGCAATAAAACATGATAGAAGACACCTTAAAGGAACACGAGGAGGAGGAGGAGGAGGAGGAGGAGGAGGAGGAAGACGAGGAGGAGGAGGAGGAGGAGGAGGGAGGAGGAGGAGGAGGAGGAGGAGGAGGAGGAGGAAGACACAAGCCGGCGCCACTTCCATTTTTTTTCCTCGCCAGCCTGTAGCAATGACGTCATGAGAGGAGGAGGAGGAGGAGGAGGAGGAGGAGGAGGAGGAGGAGGACGAGGAGGAGGAGGAGGAGGAAGGTAGGGACTAAGATGGTGAGAAGAGAAGAGAGAAGAGAGAGAGAGAGAGAGAGAGATGAGAAGAGAGAGAGAGAGAGAAGAGAGAGAGAGAGAGAGAGGAGAAGAGGAGAGAGAGAGAGAGAGAGAAGAGAGAGAGAGAGAGAGAGAGAGAGAGAATGGATCTCAACTATATAATGCATGTTCCTCCTCCTCCTCCTCCCTTCCCTCTCATTCCCATTCCTAGTCTGAGCTAAATACGATTCCATATTAAAGAAAGAAAGAAAGAAAGAAAGAAAGAAAGAAAGACTAAAAATATGAAAGATGAAACCCAAAAAAACCCAGGAATTTAAAGCTACGTAGGTCACTCGCCTTGTGTTACATCGCCGGACATGCCAGCCTGGTGTGTGTGTGTGTGTGTGTGTGTGTGTGTGTGTGTGTGTGTGTCTAAGTATTGAAGTGAGGGGAGGAGAAGGAAACATAGAGCAAAGAACATGATCTTTAATGTGTGTGTGTGTGTGTGTGTGTGTGTGTGTGTGTGTGTGTGTGTGTGTGTGTGTGTGTGTGTGTGTGTGTGTGTGTGCACACCTATTTACCTATTTGTGTATTTACAGGATTGAGTCAAGCTCGTAATGTCCTGTTATTTAATACCAAATTATTATAGTATTTTGTATTAAAGATTTATGTTCAATACAAAGAATAACACGTTCTTGCACCTCTATGAATATTTGCAGGAACTCGTGTTACACCCTGGATACGTACTGCTTGCATACATAACTTGCTCAGGTACCGTAGATAACACTAAAGTCGCCAGTCACTCGCCACTGCACTAATGTCGGCCTTAATATATTACGAATTTTAGCATCACTACAGACTTTTATGTGTCATTGAAGAGGCATGCACAGTAGTTTATATTATGTACATCACACTACATGTCTTCAGTGGCACATAAAAGTCTGTAGTGATGCTAAAACAAGTAATATAGTGTGCCTGGCGACATTAGTGCAGTGGCGAGTGACTGGCGACTTTAGTGTTATCTACGGTAGTGCATTCCCTTGATCTGTTGGTCCATTTGGAAAACTGCACTTTTACTCGTCCTTATTTCCACTTCCCTTCAGTTTCTTATCATGTTCTTTTAGTGTTAAATTTAGGTTTAAATAATAATTCTTCATTCATCTGCTACAGGAACTAACACGTGTAGGTCTCACGGCCTCTTGTAGCTTCCTTTCTTCTTATCTGCATTAAACTCCATGTGAAATTTCTGCTACAGGAACTAACACGTGTAGGTCTCACGGCCTCTTGTAGCTTCCTTTCTTCTTATCTGCATTAAACTCTATGTGAAATTTCTGCTACAGGAACTACCACGTGTAGGTCTCACGGCCTCTTGTAGCTTCCTTTCTTCTTATCTGCATTAAACTCCAGGTGAAATTTCTGCTACAGGAACTACCACGTGTAGGTCTCACGGCCTCTTGTAGCTTCCTTTCTTCTTATCTGCATTAAACTCCAGGTGAAATTTCTGCTACAGGAACTACCACGTGTAGGTCTCACGGCCTCTTGTAGCTTCCTTTCTTTTTATCTGCATTAAACTCCAGGTGAAATTTCTGCTACAGGAACTAACACGTGTAGGTCTCACGGCCTCTTGTAGCTTCCTTTCTTTTTATCTGCATTAAACTCCAGGTGAAATTTCTGCTACAGGAACTAACACGTGTAGGTCTCACGGCCTCTTGTAGCTTCCTTTCTTCTTATCTGCATTAAACTCCAGGTGAAATTTGTGATTCCAGTCATTCAATCAATCAGTCTTTCTTCAATGTCTTGCAGTAGTCGTCATTCTTATGTGATCTATTCATTTTGGTGTAATCAGATATTTTCACATGGCTGCCTTCTGCGATCGCTCTCCACTTATCACCTATCACCAACGCATTTTTTAAGTAAATCTCACTGGGCGACATTCCTTGGATATCCAGAAGGGTGGCGAGTCCATTCCAATCACTCACCACCCTATTTGTGAACCAGTTTTTCCCTATTTCTTTTTTAAATCTACGCTTTTCCAGCTTGAATCCGTTACTTCTGGCATCTTGCACACACAGACATGATGAGCCATTGCATCCAGGAAGGTGTTTATGAATATATATCTTGTCGCCTAGTAGCTTAAAAATGTTCTTACTGGGCGACAGTTTTTCATCACTGGGAGACATTTTGGTCGCCCAGTTGTAATGTTAAAAAATGCCCTGCCTCGCCAAGATGAGTATTTTCCTCTATTACTGTTCTCCTTGCCTTCCTTCTGGAAAATATACTCTCTCTCTTAACAAATTTCCTTGCATTCCTCCATTATGTTGTAGCTTCCATTTCTCGCGGGAGTCAGTTAACCCCTTCACACCCAGATCTTTCCTTTCCCATAAAAAATTGTATGTTTTCGACCCATAAAATAACAAAAAGTAACTTGATATACCAGATTAGTTAGTAGACAAGGATACTAAACAGGTCATAGCTATCAAATATTGCTTATAGTTACTAAAAAATAGTCTAATGGTACCTAGATTACAATGGAAATTACGCTTTGGGTCTCAAGGGGTTAAATGCTTTCTTGAAGTCCAGATAAATACTTTCCACCCATCTCTCTCTCCTATTAATTGTTGTGGCATCAAAACTCAGTAGGTGTGCACCCCGTCATCTTCCTTGCCTGAATACAAATTGCTTCCTCATCTTCCTTCCCTGAATACAAATTGCTTCCTCATCTTCCTTGCCTGAATACAAATTGCTTCCTCATCTTCCTTGCCTGAATACAAATTGCTTCCTCATCTTCCTTGCCTGAATACAAATTGCTTCCTCATCTTCCTTGCCTGAATACAAATTGCTTCCTCATCTTCCTTGCCTGAATACAAATTGCTTCCTCATCTTCCTTGCCTTAATACAAATTGCTTCTATGATAGCATATTTTTTTCAATCAAATTTCTTTACATTTTCCTTTCCATGACTTGACATACTACGCTTGTTAGTGATACAGGTCTGTAGTTTAACCCCTTGAGACCCAGAACGTAATTTCCATTGTAATATAACAATCATTCGACGATTTTAATGAACATAAGCAATATTATATAGATATGACCTGTTTAATAGCCTTGTCCATTAGCTAGTTTGGTGTATTTAGTTACTTTTTCGTAGTTTTATGGCTAATAACAGACGATTTCATATAGCCAAGGAAAGATCTGGGCGTGAAGGGGTTAAAGGGTCCTGTCTGTTCCTTTTCTTAAATTAAGGAACTCTAGGTTTGCTTTATTCCAGCTGTCAGGTCGTTTCCCTTGTCTGAAGGATTCCTGAAATAGTGTTTGTACTCTCTTACTTAGTTCCTCTGCACAGTCCTCCAAGACCCACCTGGTCAACTTGCTTTGATTTTATCCATATATTTAATTTCCTATTTCCTTGCTGATCACTACATCATCCATTATGTACTTCAGAGGGCATATCCTGCTTGCTGTGCTTCAAACACATTTTCTTTTGAGAATATCGACTGGAATTTTTTCTTCAATATTCAACAAATCTTCTCATTGATAACATTCCTCCCTGCATCTGCTCTACAGTAAATCTCATCTAAGACTTTGGTATTACTTTTAACATAACTGTAAATAAGCTTAGTTTGTTCCTTGCATTTATCTGTGACATCTTTTTGATACTGCACTTGGATCTCTTCTCAGCCTGCTGTATTCATGCCTTGCCCTCTTGTAGTTGTTTGTGTCATGCCCTCTCCACCTTGTAGTTGTTTGTGTCATGCCCTCTCCACCTTGTAGTTGTTTGTGTCATGCCCTCTCCACCTTGTAGTTGTTTGTGTCATGCCCTCGCCACCTTGTAGTTGTTTGTGTCATGCCCTCTCCACCTTGTAGTTGTTGGTGTCATGCCCTCTCCACCTTGTAGTTGTTTGTGTCATGCCCTCTCCACCTTGTAGTTGTTTGTGTCATGCCCTCTCCACCTTGTAGTTGTTTGTGTCATGCCCTCTCCACCTTGTAGTTGTTTGTGTCATGCCCTCTCCACCTTGTAGTTGTTTGTGTCATGCCCTCTCCACCTTGTAGTTGTTGGTGTCATGCCCTCTCCACCTTGTAGTGGTTGGTGTCATGCCCTCGCCACCTTGTAGTTGTTTGTGTCATGCCCTCTCCACCTTGTAGTTGTTGGTGTCATGCCCTCTCCACCTTGTAGTTGTTTGTGTCATGCCCTCTCCACCTTGTAGTTGTTTGTGTCATGCCCTCTCCACCTTGTAGTTGTTGGTGTCATGCCCTCTCCACCTTGTAGTTGTTGGTGTCATGCCCTCTCCACCTTGTAGTTGTTGGTGTCATGCCCTCTCCACCTTGTAGTTGTTGGTGTCATGCCCTCTCCACCTTGTAGTTGTTGGTGTCATGCCCTCTCCACCTTGTAGTTGTTGGTGTCATGCCCTCGCCACCACGCATGCCTCCTCAATATATACTGTCCCTTAGTTTCCTCTTTTCTTTTTCCATACATTTACAATTAAACCATTGTTGAACTCTTTCTATTTCGCATGATCGATGATTCTAATAGATCTAGGTCTATTCATACAATTTTTATATATTACACAAAATTTCAAGTACTGATTGTTTGTAAAATGACCATCTAGTACTGATCCCCAATCTATTTCTTTAAAGTACATTCTAAGTATTTTGTAGTTTCTCTCCTCAAAACTGATCTGCTTGTTAAGTCTGTCTCAGACTTAGAAAATATTACATGCTAGTACAAGATCCCATTTCAGCACAAGTTCACTTTTCCCTTGGAGTGGATTATATTCAAGATTTTGTTTAATTTTCTTTTCTGGTAAACAACAACTAGTGTAGCACCCATGGTTGATGCATTCCTCTTACTCTTGTATTTTGCTTACTATGCTGTGCTAAAGACTATACAGTAGTCTTTGGCGGTGCTAATACAAGATCCTGCACCAATCCCAGTACTATAGGTCAAGGTCAAGATGGGGGCATACGCTATGGTGGCCTCAGTGCTCATCTCCGTGGCATTAGCCCTTGAACCTGGGGTGGGTGAGGACCCGCTACCCCGGGACACAGGGCTAATGGACATCCGGGTTACGAAGTTACCTTCCCCGGGTTTCCCCAGGTACCCATTTATCAACCCCGAAAGGGAGGATGAACAGCTGTGTGGGCTGACCGCCGACTTGCCCTGGCCCAGATTCGAACCAGGGCCCGCGGATTCGTAGCCAGACACACTAGCCACTACACCATCGGCGACACCTCCCAGTGTGGCTACTCAAAATGTACTACGTTTTAAGTCTTTCTAACAAATTATCTGCTATGCGCAAGTTAAATAAGTAAAGCATTTCATTTACGTTGAAAAGAATTACCGTGCAAATCGGTTTATTTTGATATTCAGATACTGTAAATTGGTTAAAAATGCCCAAGAGATTGACGTTGACCACCCAAGAGAGGGACGTTAAATGATGACAACGAAATAAAAACGTAAACAAAGCAAAATTAAACCAAAATAAACAAGTTAAATAAAATAATGGAAACAAAAATAGACCGACATCCAAATGAATACGACTTAAATCCCAATTACCATCAATAGGATAGAAACCAACCCAGACAAAAGAGGTAAATCATAAATCAAACTACAGCAAACAATACTACATCAAATAACAAAAGAAGATGTCATTAACTTGAAATAAGGCCCAATCTAAGCCCTCATGAGGCCAATCTAAGCCCTCATGAGCCCAATCTAAGCCCTCATGAGCCCAATCTAAGCCCTCATGAGCCCAATCTAAGCCCTCATGAGCCCAATCTAAGCCCTCATGAGCCCAATCTAAGCCCTCATGAGCCCAATCTAAGCCCTCATGAGCCCAATCTAAGCCCTCATGAGCCCAATCTAAGCCCTCATGAGCCCAATCTAAGCACTCATGAGCCCAATCTAAGCACTCATGAGCCCAATCTAAGCCCTCATGAGCCCAATCTAAGCCCCCATTATGTATTACGTCTATCATGATGAAGAGTTAAAGGTGTCTCTCTTCAACACTGTAACGTTCTCCCATCAACATAACTACTGAAGCTACATCAATTCTTCCTTATATGGTTAGCCTTCTACCCCAAAACAGAAGACTCCCAACACTCTTGCTGAGGAGTTCTACAGTCCCACCTGCCTGTCATGTAGCAAATAAAGTCCTTGCTTCCTCTCATGTAGCAAATACAGTGTCCTTGCTTCCTCTCATGTAGCAAATACAGTGTCCTTGCTTCCTCTCATGTAGCAAATACAGTGTCTTTGCTTCCTCTCGTGTAGCAAATACAGTGTCCTTGCTTCCTCTCATGTAGCAAATAAAGTGTCCTTGCTTCCTCTCATGTAGCAAATACAGTGTCCTTGCTTCCTCTCATGTAGCAAATACAGTGTCCTTGCTTCCTCTCATGTAGCAAATACAGTGTCCTTGCTTCCTCTCATGTAGCAAATAAAGTAGGTCCATTTCTTCTTCTCTGCAGGTCCTCCTCTCCTTCCAGCCCTTGCCTCTATACCTGGGGAGTCTGGGGAGTCAAAAACTTTCACATGTCATGGCTGTTTATTCCCAGTCGGAGGAATATACTACTGGATTCCTTACCCACAGACACATATTTATCACACACATGAGATCAAAGGTACGTATATGTATAGTGACTAAATACTTATACTGTAGTAACTCTCGGATACAAGTCATTATTTTGTCTCAGGGTGCACAAATACATGTTTATATTAAATACTTGTCTTTTGATTTCCTTGTTTACACCTAGCAATGCATTAACCCTCTCACGCACCAAAAGTTTAATAAGTTTTTCCGTCCACTGCGACATCCGTCTTATGCTCCCTAAGGGGCCCCGCGAAATGGCCTGACTGTGCGGCGAATTATTTTTTTATGTTATCAATTTCACCAACGTGTATTCTTTTTTCCTGGCATTATTATATATATCATTGGTTTTGCAAGAGATTATTCTGCCTTATGAAAGAAAAAAATAACAAGAAATGCAAATAAATAGCGGAATTTACCGACTCTGAAAAAATATTGAGTAAAGAGAAATAAGAAATACTTACGTTCACCACTTCGTAGCTCGAAACTTCCCGAGTCAACTTTTTATGGTTTATATGCCAATAAAAGCGGATTTTTATGAGGATTCCAACGCTACCATTATAATTTTCATATGGCCAGAATGGCCAGCTCGGGACACGTTTTAAAGGGACGACAATCCGCGCTCACAGGCTGCCTGCTGAGTGGAAACTGAGACACAAACCCTTATCATTTCACATCCACTCACACGAGAGAGTTGACAATTAGTTTATTTTATAGATCTAGCTTGGATCTTTGACGCAGAAAATTTCGACACAATTCTGATAAAAACTTTATTTTTGGCGAATTTTTAACTGTTTTTTGAAGCAATTCGCGTCAAAAGCTCAGATTGCAGACGGGCCCGTTTTGACGCGATCGCGTCACCGTGCGTGAGAGGGTTAAGGGAATTGTATATAGATGGAGCTTCAGATTTTTCCCCGGGTAGAAACATAGAAAACATAGGTAAAACAAAGGCAGATATTTTTATCTGAGGGAAAACACAGGCTGGTGGCAAACATAGGAATCCTTATGAATCTAAATGCGCTGAAATTCATGAATCACTTACTCTTAATGTGTTCTGACTAGCTCGTTATATCACGGCACAGAATGAGTGAGTTAATGAGTGACACCGATGATAGCAGTGCAGTGTGGTACGGGGCTATTACGGAGTCACCTCGCAGAAGAGAGAATGTGTAGTGGACAAAATAGAGATTGATAGTGAGTATTTGTATTTGAGTCTAAAATAGAAATTGAAGACTATTTCCAGTTGAGTCTTAAATAGATATTGAAGACTATTTTCAGTTGAGTCTAAAATAGATATTGAAGACTATTTTCAGTTGAGTCTTAAATAGAAATTGAAGACTATTTTCAGTTGAGTCTTAAATAGAAATTGAAGACTATTTTCAGTTGAGTCTAAAACAGAAATTGAAGACTATTTTCAGTTGAGTCTAAAATAGATACTGAAGACTATTTTCAGTTGAGTCTAAAACAGAAATTGAAGACTATTTTCAGTTGAGTCTAAAACAGAAATTGAAGACTATTTTCAGTTGAGTCTAAAACAGAAATTGAAGACTATTTTCAGTTGAGTCTAAAATAGAAATTGAAGACTATTTTCAGTTGAGTCTAAAATAGATACTGAAGACTATTTTATGTCTCCCTCTAAGTAATTGTGAGAAAAATAATGATAACTTCCTGCCAAAAGACCTGCAGAAACTCACCTCTATTTTGGTTGGTAGTTTTGATGCAGTACTTCTTCCTTCAAGACATAATCACATCAATACTTCAACGGTCGTCTTCATACACATCGTCTTTTGAGGTGCAGGTAGTCAATAGGGAGTCTTAAAAGGAGGCTGGACAATTTCATGGATGGGGATGCAAGGTGGATGTAGGTAGCGTTAAGTAACAGGAACTACCACGTGTAGGTCTCGCGGCCTCTTGTAGCTTCCTTATTTTCTTATCTTCTGCTTATGTAAGGTAGGTACACTTGACGGTACACTTGTGAGAGAGCTGAGGGTGAAGCATCCATCCCTAACACTTCACTCTTGTCAAATATGTTATAATGACTTAAATAATGATACTATTAAGAGATATTTAGTGTTATCCATTCGGGTGTATACTTCTTATGACTTAAACGACTATATTATAAAGGGGTATTCTGTAGTGTTTGTTCATGTGTGTGTGTGTGTGTGGACGCGTTGGGAGAGCTAAGTCCAGAAGCCCCCCACCGCCACAGCCAGGTTGTCTGTGTGCTCTCCGGGAATGTACTCAAACTTCCACAGCTGATTGGTGACAACAACTGCAGGGAGACAGAAGGAAAGCAGGAATTAGATACATCAAATAGCAAAAATGAATAGCATTAAAATAAGAATGTGGTTTTATTGGTGTCATTCATCCACAGCACACACCTCCATCCTCTTGCTCAAGGGGGAGAGTAAACGCCCGAATTTGTCCGTGAAAAATACCCAGGAGCAGTGAGGATTCAAACTAGCTAACCACAGAATGGCGCGCCAATGCTCTATCCACTTGACCATCGTGGCGTGGTGTGAAAACTTCCATCTGTTTATAGTTTCATTTTATGCATTTTCTTTGGATTGCAATAATTCTTTCCACCATTTCTACTTCTCGATCCTCACTCCCTCCATCCCTTCCTCCCTTATGCCAGAGTGACCTAACATGACCCTTGAAACCCCTCAACTCACTCATCCATCCCTTCCTCCCTCATGCCAGTGTGACCTAACATGACCCTTGAAGCCCCTCAACTCACCCAGCCATCCCTTCCTCCCTCATGCCAGTGTGACCTAACATGACCCTTGAAGCCCCTCAACTCACCCAGCCATCCCTTCCTCCCTCATGCCAGTGTGACCTAACATGACCCTTGAAGCCCCTCAACTCACTCATCTGTCCCTCCAGCAGGTCATCCAGCAGCTCGGGGCAGAGTTGGTCGCAGGGTTCCCGGGGCACCAGCCTGATGCGACTCCAGCCCCGCACCTGCCCCACCCACAGCAGCTCCGTCTGGAAGTTCAGCTGCGGGAAGACATGTGGAGGCTTAGGAATACAGTAAACCCTCGCCTTTACGGACCTCTATATAACACATTTCTATATAACGCTGTGGATGCTTAGGAGTGGAGGCAAATCTTAGAGTTGTTGTGTCTTGGCTGTGTGATGGATAGGCCACAACTAAGGTAATAAATGTGATGTTGAAAAAACTTATGGAAACAGAGTATTATTGTAGACACATGGTACTATAGTGTATCCATTTTGACAAGGACACTTACAATGGCTTATAGTCTATTTTTTTTATGGTCAAAATGCACTTAGGAAGCCACGCCCCCTGCCTCCCCTTCTATTCTACGGGGCAGCTGATTGGTGCATTCCTCGTATCGCCACTACCAATCACAATATCTTCACTACTTAACAGCGCGTGACCACTGGACAGAGCAATCTTCACTACAAAGGGATTTCTTATTTTGTCACCCTCTGTAGTGAAGATTGCTCTGTCCAGTGGTCACGCGCTGTTAAGTAGTGAGGATATTGTGATTGGTAGTGATGATACGAGGAATGCACCAATCAGCTGCCCCATAGGATAGAAGGGGAGGCAGGGGGCGTGGCTTCCTTACTGCATTTTGACCATAATAAAAAAAATAGACTATAGTCCCGGCGACTCCACTTTCCCCGGTGGGCTGGGTGTACCTCCGAGTGGGTAAGTAGTCAACATAAAATGCTCGCCGATATCAAGTATCTCAGCTACCCAGCCTGCCGGGGAAGTGGAGTCGCCAGGACTAAGCCATCGTGAGTGTCCTTGACAAACTTAACACAGCATAAAAACCTTTGATACAGCAGCCACATTATCAGCATAGCTATGTGGCTGTACTGAGCTTGTATGGTTGTCCCTTGTCAGTTCCTTCTCACTCAATGAACTGGCAACAGACTTCATAAAGTAGATGAGGCCACACCACTGAACCTCCATTATAAAGTAGATGAGGCCACACACCTGAACCTCCATTATAAAGTGTGAGCAGAAACAAATAAAATATTATAAAAATAGCCAGTGAATCTGTATCCACACTATGAGATCACAGTCAAAAATAGTCAAAACACAACTATTCAAAAACACCATAAAAAAGTTTCACACCGGCAGCTTGAATTGAAAAACAACCACACAAGTCACCCTACGAACTTCACATCAACTAAAAGCAGAAATGTCGGAAAAATATTATAAACTCTTAAAATATTATACACAATTATTAATCTTGAAGAAAAAAATACATACACGCACAAACTTAATCACAGATCCAACAAACCTTCTACACAACACAACACAACTCTGCATCTGTGTCCACCTCCTCTGTCACATCATTGTCATCATCTGCATCGTCATCTTTCTGTTTAACGTCAGATTTTTCCATGTCTTATGAGGTTAGACTGTCTATGATACACTTCCAATTCTACCGTCAGCGTTTATCATTTAAATTTGCGGCATGAGTTTTAGGCCCCGGATGTTCTTTCTGACAGGCAACCCTAGTTTTCAGCTGAGGTCTCCAACCAAAACTAAAAACAAGACAATCCCTAAAGACTCACGTACCTCATCACCGACCAACACAAGTTACACAACACACAATAAACACCAGCGAGACCCATCCCCACCACTCACCTCCTTGAACACCTTGCCCTTGAAGTCCGAGGAGATGAGCACCCAGTTGGAGTCCGAGAGGTCCACCATGTGAGGGATGAAGTAGGGCCGCCGGTACAGCTGACGGAGAGCCTTCGCTGCCTTCTTGTTGCAGTTCTCCCTGAAACGATGAGGTTCTACATTACTTACAGGGTAGAGAATGTAATCTTATTTTATGTATCTTAAATGCGATGTTAGTGCACCAATGTCCATTTTTGGTTCTTTTAGGTATATTTTATTTAAGGTGTATTTTTGGTTATTTTAGGATATTTATAGATCTTAAAAAAATCTATAAATAATGTTCAACTGGTCCCACGAACTCTAAGGAAGGTAATAGGTGGGGATCGCGAGTCAAACACCTGATCAAGACCCTGGAGGAACACCCGCCCGGTACTCACCAGTGTCCATACCAGCGGTGGATGTCAGGGTTGTGGATCTTCTTGAGGAAGCTGTGCAGGTCATCGGGACGCAGGCGCAGGTTGGAGGTCAGCTCACAGGGGTAGATGCTCTTCAGCTCCTCGCCAAGGTACATCTGCAGCCATGGGGGGGAGAAGAATGAGCGCATCTAGTACTTATTTACATGAAGAATGAGTGCATCTAGTACTTATTGACATGAAGAATGAGTGCATCTAGTACTTATTGACATGAAGAATGAGTGCATCTAGTACTTATTGACATGAAGAATGAGTGCATCTAGTATTTATTGACATGAAGAATGAGTGCATCTAGTATTTATTGACATGAAGAATGAGTGCATCTAGTACTTATTGACATGAAGAATGAGTGCATTAGTATTTATGACTAAGAATGATCATAGTATTATTGACATGAAGAATGAGTGCATCTAGTATTTATTGACATGAAGAATGAGTGCATCTAGTATTATTGACATGCAGAATGAGTGCATCTAGTACTTATTGACATGCAGAATGAGTGCATCTAGTACTTATTAAATGAGTCATTAGTTTTTTGCATAGAATGAGTGCATTAGTATTATTACATGAGAGATGATTAGTCTTATATGCAATATGAGAGAATGAGTGATCTAGTATTATTCTAAATGAGGCTTAGTATTTATTGACATGAAGATGAGTGATCTATATTATGCATAGAATAGTTCTAGTATTATTGACATGAAGAAAGTGAGGCTA